>JAXQQM020081516.1:0-184923 GCA_034641835.2 Pinus albicaulis | reverse complement strand
TTCTAAATGAATTTTATTCTAATTTTTTTTGGAAAAAAGGGAGGCTTGTTGTATCGTACAACAGAACCCTAACATGATCAATTTGAGGAATTCTTAGTCATTATCTAAGATGTTTTATTTAAAATGAGTCTTCCAGGAGGAAGGAACAACCAGCAAATATTAGCAATTAAAAACTTTTCACACCATCCCGTACTCTTAAGGAGAAGAATCGCCTCCCCAACTATTAAGTATCTATTTAAGGTTGATTATAATAATTTTTTTTTAAGATAGATTAATTGATGGATAGGAACTCTCATTACGAGCCGACCTACTATGGTCATGGGTCCTAACGAGAATGACATTACCACACTAGTCACCAAGCCAAGGTAATGACTTTCAGATGAAAATCTGGAAGACAAGAGGTCTCATCACGAGCATAATTGTTCTTTCTTGTTAGTTCTTATGAATGCAACTATCGTTAGCTGGTTAAAAAGCTGGGACAGTGACCTTCAATTAATTTCAAAATAAATATAAATTATTTGAAAGAACTCTGAATCTATATCTAATAGTTGGGACACAAGAATTTTCTGGGTTAAAAAGCATCCCTATCAAGGCTATTGAAGCCTGCTGGAAGCAGGGCCATACCTGTGGTATTAAAATTAAATTCACACTGTGATTTACTTGTTTGTTTTTGTCTTCCTGAATTCATTATCATATCTCTTTGAGAATGGCTTTAAAGGTCATTTTGGTGTTATGCCTTGGAGTTCTATCTTTTTGGAACAATTTGTTTTTATGGATGTGGGACCCTTAGTGCAGGTACCTCACCTTGCCTAGAAAAGAGGAGCATCAACTATATGTGGATAATGGTAAGATGGTCACTATGGGAAAGTATTATTATGACTACTTTTAAACACCATGGATTTCAAATCATGTCACTGATATTTACAATGAGGATATTAAAGTAAAACTTCTGATCAAGGATGCCCTAGAAATGTTTATGGAAATTTTAATAAGTTGGCTATTTCATTCAAGTAAATAACACCATCCTTGCAATTTAGTATTCCCATGGCAGCCTTTGTGCTATATTTTCATGAGATCAGTTTAAACAAATAAATAGTCCAGCAGATACTTTGTTTTTGGAACAAGCTATATCTAGTGAACGAAATATGGGTCACACAAAATTGTAGGAATATTATCACAAGTGTCCATAAATATTTTTGTTTTTGCAAGGGAGCGACAATACAACAATTGGTTTTATTGCATAGGGACATGCAAGAGTTTTGGTGTGGGGGAGACGTTGAGTCTCAATTTTTCCTATTTTTTTATGTCTTTCCCAGGCCTTACCTCCCCTATTTTTAAACTCCTTCTGCCCCTAATTATGCTTAGTTTGACTATATTGTTTAGTTTTGGCTAAAAGGGTGCTATAAGCTTAAGGTACGTCAAATTAAAAAAATAAGTGTCATTTTGCAATAAACTTGAAGTATTATATGATATAGCATCCACTAGTCAAACTGGTCCAACATATGCATGAAATATAAAAGATTTTAGTTCTCGAAACATCAAAATACACAAAAAAATTATAAAAATTTCAAAACCTTAACGGTAAAATATTTTTACTTGAAGCATCCCATTTCTCACCCTTAGGAAGCATGAGCTCAGGATCATCACAGAAATCCATCCCTGTTTAAGGATAATCATCGATCATGATGAACTATCTTCACAACTATCAAAATAAGGCTGGTGAAATCCTGATTTTTGACAGACCTACATTTTGGTCGATATGATATATCAAACTCCTCATCCATGGTACCCTCAGATCAACAGGCTCGAATATAACCTGCTGAGGTTAAAGTAATGGCACCAGATCTAAAGCAAAGGAGACTAAAATTGAATCTTAACCGATTTTTTTCAACTTTCCCTCTTTCACTTTGGTCAATTGTTCCTTCATATTGACAAAGATGCCCTCACTCCGGTTGAACATTTTTGGATCTAAACATTCTATCCCATAATGCATGTATGATTGACTCCCTACATGGAGCGCCATGCTACCTTCCAATCTAGTAATGATAAATAAGATCATCCTTAAAGCTAACTTGGTCATATCTTTGATATTGAAATTTCCATCCATAGTAGGTTGGGCTCGAGCTCTGTAATATGTGTTGATATATTATTTCATGGTCTCCCCACCACTCCTCCCACCTAGAAGAGAGATGGGGGAGCCTCTCTTGGATAAAATTGTCAGAAAGTAGATATCATCTATCTTTATCTCAAGAAGATGTTCGCCAAACCTGGATGCATGTACCTGAACATTCCATGAATGAATGGGATGTTTCAATAACTCCATTTCTTTCCTCATACCATGTACCTAGATGAATTTCAACAATCCAAAATTTTTCAGTGTCAGGATAGTGACATGATCATTTTCTCTAATCAAATATTTCTCTTCATGTTCTGTTTCTCGCCACATCAATGCCATGCACATGAAACATAAACAAATGATTCATTAGGTTCCTTTTCATGCAAAAAATATGACAAAATTTGAGGGAAAATCAATGAACTATTGATCATTTTGTGCCCAACATATGCCTATAGTGAAAACCAGAGTGTTGCGCCTCTCCTAGCAGTGATAGTCTGCCTAGGTGCAATGCAATTTTCGATACAAGGGGGGGTGCATTGGTCCTAAGGCAAGTTTTTCGTTCATAAATCTTACCATTGAAGGTAAATGTGAAATGGTAAAAATGAATGGTCAATTTTTGTATATATGGTCATTTTTTGCATTATTTTATTCAAATTTAATGTTTTGACCTAGATATGCTTCATTTTTACTATAAAATAGGCATGTTTAATCCTTTTTGCGGTGTTTTGAGTAGGTTGAAAACAATTAATGATGCTTTTTCATGCTTGAAATAGGTTATTTTGACCAAGGAGTATGCTTTTATCTCTTTTTTGGACTTTATAAACCTACAAAAAAGGAACCCCTTGAAATCCTCTTTTAGCTCTTTTCAGACTCCCAAAACATGAAAATATTATTGAGTACTTGGCTTTTTGAACTCATTACACTAAATGAAAAGACGTCTACTCAATATAGGTTTAACACTTTTTGTGACTAGGATGGACTATTTATGAAAAAAGAATACCTTAGTCGAACATGGCTAAGAGGTTCTCGTCAGTATTGTTTTATACCTTTTTTGGACTTAAGATACTGTTTACGAAAAGGAACATGTGTATTTTTCTTTTTCTCCCTTTTTACAAACTCTCTAAACATGAAAAATGTGTCTAGTTTTACCTTCAGTGGACTCGTTAAAACATCAAACACGGATGGGCTTGTTGAACATGACAAGGCCCAACCACTCATTCTCAGGGTTTGTTAAAAATACTTAGATGGATTCATCTGAAGGATGAAGCTACAGATCAAGCATATGATATCCTCCTCAATATTGTTAAAAAATTAAGAGTTACTAACCAGTATGGTTGGGTAATTTGGGAAAACATGGTACTCCATTTTTTTAATGGCATAGAGTCACTCCTAAACATGACAGTCTTCCACTTCATCTCTATTGCTATTGGTTTGGGTAATCTTCTTGTCATTTTGTTTATCATACCTTTTCATATCGTCTGTCTCGGTTTTGGGTTAATGCTTCCAACTCCATTCAATTACATTATGTCTCCACGAGAAGTCATTTTAGTTAATATATGTTGCAATACTCTTAAGCCATCATTCCATGTTTTCCTTTTCCTGATCCATTTATTTATTATCGTGATTCTATCTCAATCATGATACCTGTTTCATGTCATTCATGGGGGATACATCAAGGTCCTCATGCGACAGGTCGTTCTTTCAACATCAATACATCATCCAAGAATTTGACTTAGAAATACCCCTTTGGTAGCTTGGTTCTTGTATACATCGATGGAAAGTTTCCTCGCTCTTGGTGACATGTTTACATCATTGGCCTTCAACCAAAAGATTATGTGTGGTGTTCGACATCAACCTATTTAATCACAACATATAGATTGCACTGTAGTAGCTTGAGAGCCATTAAGATCATCGATGGTTCCTCTCGTGTGTGTTAATGAATTACATGATTAACTGGAAATCAGATGGTTTCTACCATGTTTGGCCCCATGTTATTAATTCACATGGTTAGACTCATAAGTTGGCTGGCTGTGTGAACGAGATAGAACACCCCGAATCTAGTTTCGTCCATATGGGCTGAGATTTCAGGAGCTAGTAGAGATCTGAATTTGAAATGGTTGTGATCATATAGGCTGTCATCCAGTCATGGGTCCACCAGTTTCATCTGTGGATATGCCTTTTGATCACTATACATGTTATGTTTTCTTATGTGCTAAGTATGGGTATGCCTCCCTTCGCAAAGATATGTCATGATCTAAATGTATTATAACACATGTAGCTCAGTGGTTGTTCTTGATCCCAACTTGTCACAAGGTAAATCACTTTAGTCATTAGTCATCATTTCTGAATTTTCACTTTATGGGGAATTCTATTATAGGCCATTTTTCCACATCCAATCATTAGGGCTCCTAATGGGATCAATCAAAATACTATTCCCCCTTGTAAACATCAGTGCACAAATCTGTAAGTGAACCTCCTTCATTTCCTAGAATTGCTTCCTAAACTGTCTCATCTGGGCCAGTTTTAGTACTAACGCTCGATGTCCTTACCCTGAACAGTGTTCACCTACATGCTTCATTACTTTGGCCAGCATTGATCACCTACAAGTTGCTCCCCTTTGCAATTGCGTTCATTCTAGAAATTTAGGAAAACGAGACAATTTACGGAAGCTTCCTCTTCCACAAGCTTCCAGAATTTGTTACAACCATTTACCTCGGATTATATTTTTGAATCATATCTCATCCTTCTTTGGAGTTTCCATCCCTTATCCTTTGAACCCATCCTCCCATCAAAGGCAGATCTAAAACATTAGATTCATAATTGGATAAGAACTCCCAACTTACCCCACTCATCTATATATTTACTACCTTTCATATGGAGGGGGTTGTCTTTTCGAGAGTGACTCTACTCTTATGTTTTTCAGGTGAGAGGTTAACATTCCATGCATTTAGGGTGATTGGATTTTCATGTTCTAACAATGAAAGGAAACGAAAACTTGGATGAGGTCTTCTACATGATCAACACATCTTTATGGTTGTCATCTCCTTCCACTTATATTAATGCAAAAATTTATTTGTTTTCCTATATGTGATTGTCGTTATTAAACTTGTTTCAATACCATGCTGATATATTGAATATAGTACTTAGATTATACTACATAGATCTCATAGTTTCTTGGTTTGTGTTACCTAACTGTATAGGTTCTAATTTTGGAAATCAAAGCATTCGAGCTCAAGAATAAAAAAAGTGTGTGATATATTTCAGGTAGGATTCATTCCATCATATATTTGTTTTAAGGAAATAATTGTCTTCCTTCTATCTATGTTGTTCTGGGTTGGTCATCAAACATAGGGGAGATACTTTTTTCCTCAATCATAAATCCCACATAAGACCTGGGAAGAGATGAAACCTCAGCAGTAGACTATCAAGTTATAACGTTGTTTCATTTGATGATGCAACTTGATGTATTACTGGATATCCCAACCTTTTGGGATCATGCAATTAATTCACAATTAAATTTCAGTACTATTGGGTGTTTTAGGTTCCCTTCTTTATTAGTATACCTCTTATTGTATGCATATGTTGAGAAACTTATGGACCTGGGTCTAAATGTTATGGATGTCGATAAGAAGGACCAAACAATTGTCAATTAGACTAACCTAGTCAAGAGTAAAACAAACAGTGAGGGTTTTTATTATTAGATTGCCTCCTTCATGTCCACTACATATAGAATTATCAATAATTTTACCCCCTCAAGGATTTTACCAAAGGTTCAATCACTCCACAAATGAGAAAGGATCTCAAGGTAGGAGATTGGTTTTATATTTGAAGATTATGTAGAGATCGGATTGTATGGAGCATAAATTCCCCCTTATAGGTTTCCTTTTTTTGTGCCTATGAGAATATCTGCATTGAAATTTATCATAAAAATCTTGAATATGGATCAAATACACTTTTTCCCAGCTAGAAAAGGATTTCTTTTAAAATTACCAAGGATTGTTGGCCCATTTGTTGTAAACAATACGCAAGTAGTAGAGGAAGTTGAAAAAAATGCCGCAAACAATGAATTTACAATAGGGAGAAAAAGTGTACTATGGTCCACATAATATAATCTCAAATAGGAGGTTAGAAATATGTTGTGGCCATTGTATCAATGAACCCAATATTGAACTGTAAAATCTAGAAAATGGTGGCTTGGTTGAGACACAAGAAAGCATGGAAGTAGAAAATACTCTCCACACTGAAAACATATTAAAAATAAGTGTTGTTGTTGTCATTTATTATGAGGGAGAAATTTATCATGGTAGAAAGAAGGAAAGAACAAAAGATGGTGAAATATAATCAAATATGCTCATGGAAAGACCTTCCAGTAAAGTTGGTTTCTAGTTACAACTAGGAGGAATGAAATGTACACCATAATATCCAATCCCTAATGAGGAATAGAATAGTTATTTGAGTGTTGTGAAGGAAAATCATGAGAAAAATGAAGAAGTAAATAAGAATATAAAGTCTAATTATTTCACCCAATTAGAATCTCAATTCATATCTGGTTATTAAACTAGACTTGTTTTACCAATGGATTTGGAAAGAAACCAATTGATATTTTCTTTTACAGATCTTGTTTCAAAATAAATTTCTTCTAGAGTTGGTTTTATAATAGTCGATTGAGTCTATGAATACAAGGTACATTCCATTTACAGACAAGATAAACTTGCAGAGGTAGATAGGAGAATTGATATACAATGATCTCAGAAAATCATCATTGGAATCAAGTAAAACAAAGGCACCATTGGGAAAGATAATTGATCAACTGAAGTTGGAAAGAGATATTTCTCAAGCTCTTCATATTAAAAATGAGGAATTCAAGAAGTTGATTATTAATCTTTGGGTGAATCAAGAGGATAAGATATTTGTTCAAACTTTGATTCAAAGTGCAGAGTTTGTGATTCAATATTTGAGAAGAAAATTGAAGTTACTTGCCACAGAACATATTCAAGCCCCCAACGTTAGATCATTTTGAAAAATAAAACGAGATTCTGACTCATGAACTTGTGGAGAGAAATAAATAGGTGGCAGCAATTAAAGAGCTCAATGCATATTTAAAACATAAGATAGATAAAAATGTCTACATAGTTGTGGTGTAGCTGGACACTGAATATATGTTGTCCCTATATTACTAATTTAGTCCATTATTTTTATTAGTGTAGCCCCCTTATTGTTATTGTTATACCCCTGTAACCCCAATATTGTTATTATAGTGCCCTTACATTATTATTGTTAGGTTGGCTAGGATTATATTGTGGCCCCATGGACTCCTATATATAGAAGGAGGTTTTGGTCATTTGTATCATCCAAGAATCGTTCATTTATGTAATGTATTGGAGGTTTCCCCCTCAAATTGGCTGATTTCTAAGGCATTTATCTCTCTTTTCTTCTATTTTTTGAGTTTGTTTCATAACATTTGGTTTCAAAGCTTTGGATTCTAGGGTTTTTCTACTCCAAATAGGTCATCCTGGAATTTTAGCTATAAATATTTTTATACGAAGGTTCAGAAGCTGAATTTTTTGAAGATTGAAGTCGAAATCTTGAGGAACGTTGTGGAAAAATTTCAAATCTTGGTTTGCAACATTTTCGGAGATATGATCTATGTAAGTTAGGGATTTTTGCATGCTACTAAATTTAACCTAAACAGGTCATCGTGGCATTTTCGCTATAACTTTGTTTCTACGAGGGTTGACAAGCTGAAATTTTCCCAGAGTGAAATTTCAGTCCTATGAAACGCCGTGGAAAAATTTCAGAGCTTGATTCGCAATATTTTCAGAGATAGGGTCTGTGGAAGTTAGGGATTTTTTAGGCTCCAAAATTTCATCTCAACAAATTATATATAACTCTCTCTACGAGCATTGGATTAGGTCATAAAAGGTGAGCGTAAGCCTGCAGTTTTTACGTATCAGTGGGAAACCAAAGGAAAATAATGATACGTGGCACACTGTACAAGGTTTCTCTACTGAACAACATGGAAAATATGAAGAATGATCTAAAATTAGACACTGAAGGTTTGGCAAAGTTGAAACAAGAAATGTTTCCTAACGGTGAAAAGATAGTAGAAGAACCTCAGGATGAGAACAAAATAAATGTTAATCGTGATTTCATAGACTCTAATTTTGGCGGGAAGAACCACCATATTCCAAAAATGGATATGAGGAAGTTTGATGGAAAGGATCCTATAACATGGATACTACAGATGGAGCAATATTTTGATCTTCATAACGTGCAAAACACACAAAAGGTACGCATTGCAACTTTACATTTAGAAAAAAATACATTTGTATGGTATCGATGGCTTTTCTTCCGTAAAAAAATTGTCACTTGGTCAATTTTTACGGAGGAAATGATAGCACATTATGAGGATAAAAAAAGCAACAACTTATTTAGCCAATTGATAAATCTCAAACAAAAGGGTTCAGTGGTGGAGCACATTGAGGACTTCCAAAAATTGAATATAAGGGTAATTGAAATTCTAGAGGAACATAAGATTGATGTCTTCATAGGGACTTTAAAGGATAACATCCAACATGAATTTCGCATTTGGGAACCTGATTCAGTGGAGAAGGCATTAAGGTTGGCAAGAAAAATTGAATGTAAAATTATAGCGACAAGGAAGCCTACCACTCACATATATAAATATGGAAGTGTTACTCCTAGACTTCCACAACCTACAAGGTTGACACCACAACAATTGGAAGAAAAAATAACAAAAGGGCTTTGCTACAGTTGTGATAGCAAATACACTAAAGGTCATAAGTGTGCTGAGAAGAAATTATTTTACACAGATTGTGAAGAGGAAGTAGAAAATGAACAAGAATCTTCAAAAGAAGAGGATATACACCAGGAACCAACCCTATAAGAGGAAGAAATGAATCTGACCATATCGTGTAATGCATTGGCAGGAATTACCACTCCTCAAACTCTCAAGTCAGAAGGACATATCAAGAAGAAAAAGGTAATAGTGTAGATTTATTCGGGTAGTACCCATAATTTATTCATTGTAAGGTAGCCAAGGAATTGAATTGTTTCCTATACCCAGCACCAGAATGTCAAGTGATGGTTGCAAATGGAGGAACTATAAACTACTCTAGAAAATTCCATAATATCAAGCTAGCCATGGGGGAATATGTATTGAATACTCTAATTCTTTTCATTCCAATGGGAGGTGTTGATGTTGTACTAGGAGTACAATTGTTACAATCTTTGGGGACGATAGATTTTAATTTTCAAGAACTTTTCTTGAAATTTTTTTCAGAAGGAAAGAAAGTCGAATTACGGGGTATCGTAGGGAAGCTGAGAAAGATAATAAGCTCTAATGTCATGACAAAGCTTCTAAAGAAATAACAACAAGGCGTAATTGCACAATTATGCTCACTAGAAGTTCCATCAAAATCTTCCATATATCCAACAAGTCTTGGACAATCATTCCAAGGTATTTGAAACTCCCAAAGGACTCCCACCTATTCGTGATCATGATCATGCTATTCATTTGATTCCAGGAAGTGTTCCTTCAAACATCAAGCCTTATAGATATCCTTACTTCCAAAAGAGTGAAATTGAACGTATGATTGTAGAAATGTTAGAGGCTGGTATAATTTAAACTAGTCAAAGTTATTTCTCTGCTCCAGTAGTATTGGTGCAAAATAAGGATGGATCATGTCGCATGTGTCCAGATTATAGGGAGCTCAATAAGGTCACCATTAAATATAAGTTTCCCATTCCTTTAATTGATGAATTATTGGAGGAATTACATGGAGAAATTTATTTTACCAAGTTGGATCGTTGTTCAAGATATCATCAAATTATAATGAAGATTGAAGGTATTCTAAAAACAACATTTTGAACTCATGAGGGTCATTATGAATTTTTGGTCACGCCTTTGGCCTTACCAATGCACCTTCTACATTTCAAGGGTTCATGAATTCCATTTTCAAACCCCTCAGAAAATTTTTGCTAGTATTTTTTGATGATATACTAATCTACAATAGGTCTTGGAAGGATCATGTTCAACATGTTGACAAGGTGCTCAAACTATTGGAGGAGAAACAATTATATGAAAAAACATCAAATTTTTTCTTTGGAATACAAGAGGTGGAATATTTAGTCATATTGTATCTCAAGAGGGTGTTAAGGTAGACCCTAACAAAATTAGAGCCACTAAGGAATGGAAAGTCCCCACAACCATAAAGAAATTGCGAGGATTTCTTGGGTTAACGGGGTATTATCGAAAGTTTGTTAAGAATTATGGGAGAATAGCAGCGCCTCTAACAACATTATTGAAGAAAGATGCATTTTCATGGACTCTTGAACCAACTAAGGCCTTTGAACATCTTAAAGAGGCAATGTGCCTAACACTGATCTTAGCTACACCAGACTTCACAAAAACCTTTATTGTGGAATGTGATGCCTCCGGAAATTGAATTGGTGTTGTTTTTTTTTTTTTTTTTTTTTTTTTTTTTAAATACGAAGAGGAGCCATTTTATTTTCAAAGTCGTCTAAGCAAAGGAAAGTATTTTGAAAGCTATTTATGAGAAGGAAATGTTAGTAATACTACATGCACTAAAGAAATCATGACCTTACCTAATGGGAAGACACTTCAAGGTAAAAATTGATCATGATAGTCTTAAAAAAAAATTGGAACAAAGACTATCTTCAGAAGAGCAACAAAATGGGTCACAAAGATGTTGGGTTATGACTTTGAAATAATCTACGAAAAAGGGAAGCTAAATGTTGTTGCATATGCCCTCTCAAGAAAGAATGAAAAGGTGGAAGCATTGCTTTGTGCCATTTCTATTATCCAACTAGATTGGATAACCGAAGCAAGGGATGAATGGAAGAAGGAAGAAGAAGTGTGGACACTCATTCAAAAGTTGCAACAAGATCCTAGTACATTTGATACATTTAGTTGGAAAAATGATTCCTTATGGTACAAAGATCGCTTATATCTTTGTAATAATTCCCAACTAAAACAAAATATTCTTCTGGAATTGCACACTTCTCCTTTAGGAGGACACTCGAGATTTTTAAAAACTTACCACAAGGTGAAGAAATAATTTTTTGGGATGGCCTTAAATCTGATATTCAAAATTTTGTGTGAGAATTTTGGTTTTGACAAAATAAAGTTGAGATAATTAAGACCCTGGGTCTTCTACAACCTTTATCCATTCCAAGTCAATGTTGGGAGGAGATTTCATTGGATTTTATCACAGGTTTACCTAAGTCCGAAGCAAAGAGTGTCATCATGGTGGTAGTTGATAGAATTACCAAGTATGCACACTTTTGTGCATTATCTCATCCATTTAAAGCAAATAGAGTTCCTACTACATTTATGGACACAATTCAAAAGCTACAGGGAAACCCAAAGATTATTGTGAGTGAAAGAGATTCCATTTTTACTGGAAATTTTGGACAGATTTATTTTCTTGTTAGGGTACTCAGTTAGCTCATAGTTCATCTTATCATCCTTAATCCGATGGTCAAACTGAGATAGTGAATAAATTTTCGAAAGGATATCTTTGATTTTTTGTATCTGATAAACAAACTCAATGGGTCAAGTGGTTACCTCTCGCTGAATGGTGGTATAACACTTCCTTCTATACTGCAGCAAAAACGACTCCATTTATGGCACTTTATGGAGATCATCCACCGTCCATCACATCATATTTAAGAGAAAAGTCTAAGGTTCAAGCAGTGGAAGATCACATCAAGCATCAACAAGAAGTTCTCCAACTCTTAAAGGATAACCTAAATTTGGTACAAAATCGAATGAAACAACAAGCAGATCAACATCGCAGCGAGAGAGGTTTTGTTGTAGGAGACTGGTTATTTTTACAACTACAACCATACAAACAAATGTCACTTAAGCAAGCTAAGAAGGATAATAAATTATTACCAAAGTACTATGGTCCTTACAAGGTGTTGCAAAATATTGGTACTATGGCATACAAATTGGAGCTTCCTACTTCTTCACGAGTGCATATAGGTTTCCATGTTTCATGCTTAAAGAAGGTTATAGGAGAAAATTTTCTAGTTCAAACAATATTGCCAGAACTTTACGAGGAAGGAAAAATCATATTGGAACCTAAAGCGGTCACGGAAACAAGAACTCGACAGCTACGAAATCGATCAATTTCAAAGTATCTCATCAAGTGGAAGAACTTATCCACTGAAGATTCTACATGGGAGGATGAGAATTTTATACAGAAGCACCCAAAGCTACTCAAGCGTTGAGGACAACACTATTTTGAAGGAGAGGGGCATGTTAGGTCCCTATATTACTAGTTTAGTCCCTTATTGTTATTAATGTAGCCCCTTTATTGTTATTGTTGTACGCCTGTAACCCCAATATTGTGATTATTGTGCCCTTACATTATTATTGTTAGGTTCACTAGGATTATACTGTGGGCCCATGGGCTCCTATATATAGAAGGAGGTTTTGGTCATTTGTATCATCCAAGAATTATTTATTTATGTAATGTATTGGAGGTTGCCCCCTCGAAGTGGCTGATTTATAAGGCGTTGATCTCTCTTTTCCTCTATTTTTGGAGATGGTTTCATAACAATATCCCACCAAAAAACTCACCAGCGTTATGAAAGAGCTGAAAATTTCAAAGGATGAGTTGAAGAAAATACATAAGTCTATTTATTCCAAGGAGAAACGGAAGCATAAGGAGAGACAATTAAACATTTCCAGAGAAAATACAACCCAAAATCACAAGTAATACAATTCAACTTATTATGAAATTAAACAATTAAAAGAGATGTTAAAATGCAATATGTCTCTTATCCAAGCAAGAGAGATCATCTAGAATGGCATTATTTAGCAGTTCATAGCAGTCTGGGATCATATGGTGGTCATGGTTGAAGAAAATTCAATTATTAATGCTACTAAATATATTATTTATACTAATAAATATCAGTCATAGGAAAGTTATAAACTGGCCAAAAATATGATTGATTATTTGAATTCCAAATCTTCTCTAGAATTGAGGTAAATGAACATTCTAGACAAAACATTTTTTGTGTTAGAGATAAATAAAATTGTGTAGATAAACATATATAGGAAGAATATAGAAATAAAGCTATTGGAAGCAAGAGAGTCATTGGTAGTTTCAAATTATAATTTTCACAAAAGAGTTCGAGCAGGGTTACCTTAATATTGGGACCAACAGGAAAATCTCCTCCCTTGTGAACAATATGAAACATTTCTAGTGGAGGATAAGAGTAAGATAAATGTTTCTCATGGAAGATTTTTATTTATTGGAACAACAAGTGTAAATTACTTGCATAGGTATTTTCAGTGAATATGGTTAATAAAAACTCTTTTCATTGAGAATCCAATATACAACAAGGTAACCAATTTAAGGATAGTTTACAATAGAATGGTGTAGTGTCCAATTCATGACTTCACACTATGGAAGAAATGTTATAATTTAATTTCCCCAGCAAAGGTTCGAGTGGTGGAACCTAGAGTTTCATTAAGCGAGCCTGTCAAAGAGTCTCAAGTCATCAAACAATGATAATTCACTTAATTTCAATTTTGGAAAATATGTCATTTTTGTAAGTTTAAATTTAAAAGTAGTTGAGTCTTTAAATTTTCATAAGGACATAATAGTTAGAGGTAGTTTGAAGTAGTTTTATGGTTATCAATTCCATAATTGTTTTCAATGTAACAATTACTTTAAAAATATATGAAGGGATTATTTTTGGGGTTCTTAATTTTGGCATCAAAGGGAGATTTTTTGTTGTGTAATGTACAAGGATTTCTTGGAGAAGTAGTAAAATTTATGGATGATTTCAAATATTTGTTGAGTATGATATGTTTTCTTTCTCTCACTCTAATTCATTATGTGTTATTCTTCCTTGGAAAATGTGTAAATAATATGCTAGTTCTTTTTAATTAAAAAAAAAATATTTCTGCTCTAAATAGCTCATAATACCTGTTCATCTTCATTAAAAGTAGCCTTAAAATTCACTCCACATTTTCATCATTTCATTTATTTAGTCATTCATGATTTCATCTAATATTTGGTGTCAAATATTATGTTATTTCAACATTATACAATGAATCTTCCACTTTTTCTTTCTTTTATCACACTGCAATTTTAGTAAGAAATTTTCATAAATAGCATGGCCATCTTGGGAGGGTTTATATTTTCAGCATTAGCTACCCATACATTACACTTCTAAGGAATATCTTTGAGAAACCATGAAAAAGATATTATGAAAATATATTTCTTTAATTTTCATATATGTGCTAGGAATTTACTTCCTTTCAACCAGAGGTTGTCCCCAGGGTTACAACATCTTTTGGTGCCATTATCGGGGAATGAAGAACGAAGTTATTTTTCCGTGGTTTTTTCTTTAAACAATTTCTTTTTTAGTCAGAAAATAAAGTGTGATGGATGAATTTTCTCACCAAGTGGGAAGTTATAAGAAAAAATCTTGGATCCAAGAAGACCCCACACACGATGAGATACTTCCCAAAAAAATCCCCACCCCTATATAATATGGAAAAGGTTGTTTACAAAAGGGTTTGGAGAGAAAAAAATATCCTAAGACCTAAAGTCTTACTTTGTCTACCCCTTGTTCTAGTTATTTTTGCAAGAATATCGAAGAGAGACAGCCATAATAAATTTCAAGAAACTTGGATTTTTCGGAGGGGAAATTTCCTCCTCATTTTCCTTTTCTAGAGCGTACTCTTGAAGAAAAGTCCTTTGAATCTATTTCTCTTTATTTCCCTATTGTGTCAAAATTTAAAGAGATAAAGATTGTTGACATTTCAGTTCCATATCAAACTATTACTGCTATTATTTATCTTTTTCCAAGATTTGTAATTCCTCCACCCTCCTCTACATCTTAAACAAGAAACTTTCCTCCTCCCCTCAATCAAAACACGGTGATTTCAGGCTTTCTGTTAAATAGATATTATCCTCTAAAATTTCCTCAGCCCATGAATGAAATTACTCAATATTATTTGAAGTTTTGGAATCTAAGCTTCTGTGATCCATAATATAAATTTGTAGAAATTCTTTCGGTAGTAATCACATGCAAAAGAACGAGGTCGACGCGTTTCGAACCAACCAGTGTGGTTCATCATCAGGACTATGTGAGAGATCAGATCCAGTCAATAAGTATAAATAGATGTAGAAATGACTCAACTAGCCGTTAGGATAACGGCTAGTTTGACTTTGAAAAAGTAAATATTCCATTATTTATTTAATTTTATTTAATTTATTTATTATTATTATTATTATTTTTTAATTTATTTATTTATAAAACCTTTAATATATTAATATAATGGTAAGTAATTTAACAAATCGTGGTGTAAATTTTTGTAAATTTTGATTAAATTATATAATAATTAATTATTATAATTAATTAATAAATATAATTAATTCTTATTATAACACACCATCATCAAATAGTCAAACAAAGAGTCAGAATAAATAAATAAATAAAATAATTAAATAAATAAATAAAAATAACATAAAACAAATAAATAAAAACAAAAATATAAATTAATAAATAATGAAAATAAATAAAAAGATTTTATTAATTAAATAATTAATATTATTATTATTTCTATTTTTATTTATTTTTATTTATTTTATTTAATTAATTAATTAATTTATTATTATTATTATTTTTTTTTTTTATTTATTTATTTATTTATTTAATTATTTATTATTATTTATTATTATTTATTTATTTATTTATTATTATTATTATTATTATTATTATTTAATCAAATAAATAAAGTAAAAAATACCTAAATACATAAATAAATAAATCAAAATAAAAATAATAAAAATCAAGAATATAAGGCAGGAATCCAGCGTCTGCTGATATTCCAACCGTCATCTCTATTGAGATTAACGGGCCTTTTTTCAATTTCAATAGCCTCTCTCAACTTACGATGATGGAAATGGTCGATTCTAGCAATGACCTTAGCATCTTCTATGCAAATATGATGGTTAGTCTTTTCTGCATGCTCAGCTAAGGCAGACGAGCGAGATCTTCTATGCTTGATATCAGCAGCATGCTCACAGATCCTTTGATTAATAGACTGACCCGTCTCACCAATGTAAGGAGTCCCACAGGAACAGGGAATGATGTAGACACCTTTTCCATCCCTGGGGTCAATCGGATCTTTAACCGATTTAAGAGAACTACGAATTGTATTAAGGGGCTTGAAATAAGAGGAAACCTTATGCTTTTTAAGGATTTTAGCAATCTTATCAGTGGTACCCTGGATGAACGGAAGGCTGACACTGCCATACCATTCACTAGGTTCTTTTTTATTTTTATTAACAGGACCTTTCTCTTCTTTGAGGAAAGCCTTGAGGCCCTGCGACATACTATAACCATTATTACAAAAGACATTCAACAGATGGGTCTTTTCTCCCTCAAGGTGAGACTCATCAGAGATTCTCAACGCCCTTGTGGCTAGGGTGCTAAGGACGCCTAATTTTTGAGCAGGGAAATGGTGGGAGCTAGCATGAAGATACTGCTCAGTATGAGTTTTCTTTCGAAAAACTTGATGGGAGAAAGAACCATCATCATTTCTAGAGATAAGAACATCAAGGAAAGGAAGGCTACCATCCACCTCATGTTCCATGGTGAATTTTATGGAACTAGACTGACTATTAAGATGAAGGAAAAAATGATCTAACTTATCTTTTCCATGAGGCCAGACAACACAAGTATCATCAACAAATCTTTTCCATAATCTTTTGCATGTGATTACTACCAAAAGAATTTCTACAAAAAAAAAAATTTATTTGAAGTTATTTCCAATATTTACAAGGGAGGATGAAATTACAACAAAGAAACATGTAGCTACTTTCTGTGCATTTGCAGAGAACTTAAATGTTGAATATTCGGATGTGGTGATGTAGTTGTTTGTATAGTCTCTGTATGGAGAGGTTAGAAAATGGTTTAAAAACCTCCCAGGAAATTCAATTAATACCTATAAAGAGTTGGAGAATTTTTTCATAGAAATATGGGGAGAGATAAAATATCATGGTTATTTCCTAACAAAGTTTATTTCCATAAAAAGGAAGTCAAATGAAGAAGTTGTTGAGTTTATTAAAATATTTAACAAGCTTTATGGCAGTGTTCTAGTAGAAATTAAGGCTCCTCATGTAGGTGAAAATGTGGTTTTTGTAGGATCTTTTGAAGAAGACTTCAGTTTTACTTTGAGAGAGAGGAGATCCCCTACTCTAGACTAGATTCAAACATATGCCTTACATATTGAGGAAAATTTATTTGTTTCTGGAAAATTGAAATAAAAAATTGATCATAGTGATAATACAAATGGAAAATAAGAAGTTGGGCCTTTAATCCAGCATAAATATTCATAGGAGTAGAAGGTGGATGAGATGACCAAGGTCATCAGAATTTTTTCAAATAAGTTGGTGAAAATAGAACTGGAGAATAAAAATCTTCCTAGGTAGATTCAACAGGGACTGAATAGAAAATTTAATCCTCAGTTTAGAAGACCTCCTCTCCAAATTATGCAGAGGGGGAGGAAGGATTAGAAAGATCGGGTGCAACCTCCTTTATACCTTGAAGATTAACTAGAGGAATCATTGGATAAAACTTTAATGTTTGAAGAAAATTAGTCTTCCGTGATATCGAAGGAGGAAGAAGGTGAGTAATTGTGTGAGGATAATGTTGATTAAGATCCTCAGGTTACTCTAGGCGAGGATGAAATTGATAATTATTGTAGAAGGTTTTCATATATGATGCAAGACGAATTTCACAAGAAGTATAATCTGAGATCAAGGAACATATCCAAAACTAAAGACCTGAATGAACAACCATCCTAGAGACCTACTCTAAGAGATGATGAGAAGGGAAAGAAGCCAATTCAAAATATTCCAGTCTAGCAAGGGGAATCCTCTAATGCTCAATAGATCAAGGTAAATAACAAGAAACAAACAAATAAACATACTTCAGGTCAACAGAAAGTTTAAAAAGATAAATAAATGGATGAAGAGTAAGAAAAGAAAGAGAAAAATGTGAATTCTTTTAATTTTAAAAAGGATTTGTAATAAGTGATGATTCCAATCCCATTGGATGAACAAGAAAAACAACCTGCTTATAGAAATTATATTACAAACTTCATAAATTTATCTCAGGTTTCTATTACTTGAGATATAATCAATCTTAAATAAGAACGACCAAGGGTGATGTTTGGTCCTCATGTGGAGGAACGAGACTCGGCCACAACTCCTTTTTATATTAATATTTTGATTCATTATTTCATGTTTCACAACTGCATGCTTGTCTCAAGGGGCTCTCATAACTTGATTCCTCTTTATGTTATGAAGAAGTTGAATTTACAAATAAAAAAACCGTATAAAATTCTATATTTGTTTGACTCAAAAAGAGTAAAGTGTGTAGCGCCGATAAAGGATTTTCTGGTTTCCTTAGAAAAAATCCTAGTCATAAGCATCATGATGGATGTAGTGGTTGTAGACATCCCAACAAGATTTGGAATGTTGCTTTCCAGATCTTGGTGCATGAAGATGGGAGCAGTTATGAAGTTTGATTTAACTTATGTTATAATCTCAATATTTGGTGGAGAATAAGGAAGGCTATACCAAGAATCCATATTTGTTAATACAATTACTAAAGAGAGAAGTTCATGTAATTCCCCAATATATATCAAGGATAAATATTTTTCATGTTTTATGTTGGAAGTGAATGATGAAATTGTTGAGGACACTCAGGTGCAAGTTCCTCTAGCAATTAAAAAACAAGAAGCAGTAAAAAATTATGTTTGGGAATGATATTTTGATGGGCATATTCCAAAGAGGGAAATGGTGCAAAGGTTTTATTGCTTTCCCCAAAGGGAGAAATGATCTCTCTTTCCTACAAATTTTAATTTCATTCCAAAAATAATATGACATAATATGAAGCTTTAATTCTTGGCTTGCAAGCTTCTAGGAATATGAAAATTGGCTATTTTTTTGTGTTTGGAGATTCAGAGTTGGTGGTGAAAAATATAAGGGGTCAATTTAAAAAAAAAAGACCGAAGGATTACAGCTTCCCAGATTAAAGTAAGGGACTTAGTGGACAACTTATTTTCAACATTTAATATTGAGTTTTTACCAAGGAAAAATAATATATTGGCTGACTCACTTGTAGTGGTAGCCAACACTTGAAACCTCCATAGAATCCTAGGTTGAGATATGAATTGGAAATTATATGTAGGCCTTCTATACCTCATAATATAAAGTACTAGAAGGTATTTAATGACAAGGAGTAGATGAAAATATTGTTGGCGGTAGTGGGAGAGTTTTGTTCTTCAAAGACTGATCAAGAAGAAGAAGAAGGTGATAATGATGAAGAAGAAGAAGAAGAAGTTGAAGATGAGTTACCTTGGAAGAATCCTATTGCAGACCATAAGATTGCACAACTTAAGGGAAACATGATACCAAATGGTTTGCTTCATTTGGAGATACTATTTGATGCAAATGGTGTTCCTGTGAATGCTACCGAGAATAATTGGGAAGAGGACGGTGGGACTGTAATATTGGCACTGAGAAGCATCCTAAGATTATAAAACTGGTGAAAGGTATTTCAAAAGACCACAAACTTAGGTATGTTGATATGTTTAAGACATATTTTGATATATTTTCTTAGTCTTATGAAGATAAAATAATATATAATAGAGATATAACATAACATAACATTCCACTCAAGTAAGTGGTCATGTAGGAGCCAAGCCATACAAGGAAAATATTAGACATATTTTTCCTTTGTTGCTTCCTTGAATTGAAAAATAATTGAAGAAGTTGTTTTAGGCTAAAATTATTGTGCCATTGAAATATTCAGATTGGTTAGAAAGTTTGGTGCCTGTGAGGAAGAAGAATGGGGAGATTAAACTATGTGTGGACTTTTGAAATATGAACATGGCATCATTAAAGGACAATTCCCCTTCCAAAAGTGGATCAAATTTTTCAAAAGTTGTAATATATTCAAGATTATCAATGATTGATGGGTTTTTCGGATATAACAAAATAGATTTCCATCCATATGACCAGAAGAAGTAATATTTCACAACATTGTGGGGAAATTTTCTATATGATAAGATGCCTGTTGATTTGATAAATGTTGGAGTAACCTTCTAGAGGGTTATGGATATACCCTTTGTTGGTAAAAAATATAAGTTTGTAGTGATATATTTGTATGATATTACATTTTTTTCTAAATATGGTGATGAAAATTTGGCACACTTGCAACATACTTTTGAGAAGTGTAGTAAATATGGGATATCTCTCAATCTTAAAAAAGTCACATTTTTCTCTCTGAGAAGGGATGCTATTTAGGAATATTGTATCAAAATAAGGAGTTAAAATAGATCCAAAGCATGCGAAATAAATTAGTAATATATCGTTACCCATAAATAAGAAGGAAATACAGATTTGCCTAAGTAGAATAAATTTTCTAAGGATATTTATTCCAAATTATACAAAGATTATAATGGTGGACTCCAACAGCCAAAGGATATTTTTCAAGGATTAATAAGGTTTTTGGAGAATCTCCTATTTTGGTAAGTCCTAATTATCAAAAGCATTTTTATATTTTCTCTCTTGCTTCTCCTACTACAATTACAACAATAATTTTGCAAAAGAATGCAGATAATGAGTAGCCTATGACATTCTTTAGTTAGGCATGAGGGATGCATAACTAAAATGAAACATTTTAGAGAAGTAAGGAAATTCCCTTGTTAAGGCTTTAAAATCATTTAGGACATATGTTTTAGAATCCAATATCATGTCATATGTACCTAGTACAACTTTTAAAGATGTATTTATAGAGGGAGATAGTGAAAGGAGAAGAGGTAAATAGATAGCTAAGATACATGAGTGTGAAATGGATATTAAGCCAAGAAAATTAATAAAAGGATAGGGATTAGCTAAGATCTTGATAGAAGCTAATTACCAAGCAATGGAAATAAATTTAGTCTTTGAAATTTCTTAACCAAATCTAGTTGTTGGAGAAGGCCAAACCAATGAATAAGATAATAGAATTTCCAATAAATATCTTTGTTCTAGTTGGTATAAAAATATTTTCCATTATTTGTTATTTATTAGTTGTCCATCACATCTTGATATATAAAAATATAAATCCCTAAGAATGAAAGCCCACAAATATGTTATTATAAAACGTCAGTTATATTGGAGGGATCCTGATGGTGTTTTGTTGTTGTGTTTAACATAGGAAGAAATGACTTAAATCATAAATGAATACAATGGTTGTGTCTATGGGGGTCATTACAGTTGGAGATTCACAACACACAAAATATTGAATGATGGTTTTTATTGGCCTAATCTGTTTTATGATGTGTATAAGTTGGTCAAATGTTGCAAAGAATGTCAGCTTTTTGCTGAAAAGAAAAAGTTTGCACCATTACCATTAATTCTAGTTTTTGTAGAAGATCCTTTCATGAAATGGGGTTTAGATTTAATAGGGGAAATAAACCCACCTTCTAGTGGAAAGAACAAGTGGATTTTAACAACCATGTATTATTGTACAAATTAAGTGGAATCCATTCCAACCTAGAATGCAACAAACTCAGTGGTTATCAAATTTCTAGAACAAAATATATTTGCTAGATTTGGTTGTTCGAAAAAGTTGGTGACACACAATTCTCAAGTATTTAAATCTGCAAAATTAAGTAACGTTTTCCAGAAATATAATGTAATCGTCATTCACTCTACCACTTATTATCCACAAGGGAATGGGCTAGTAGAGTCCTCTAATAAAACTCTGGTTAGGATTTTGAATACGACTATTGCACAAAACAAAAAGAACTCAAATTCCAAACTTTAGTTTTCTTTGGATGAAAACAGAGTGACAACCAAAAGGTCCACTGGGAAGTCACCTTTTTAAATGGTATATAGAATGGCAGCCTTATTTCCCAGTCAATTAGCTAAGCTAGTAACCGCATTAATTAAAGATGCTAAGGAAGGGCCTAATGCATTAACTTACAGAATAAATAAGATGATGGAATTGAATGCAAACTGGGAACAAGCGACTCAAAAATTGATCAATTATAAGAATAATATGAGGGTATTTTTATAGATAGGATAAATATATACTTTTTCAACCTAGAGACTTTGTTCTGAGGTGGGATGTCAGAAAGGAGGATAAGGGAAAACATGGCAAGTTTGACCCCTTATGGTTTGGGCCTTTCAAAATAGTAGAAGTTTGAGTAATAACACCTTCATTCTAGAAAATCCTGATGGTGAATTGCTACAACTCCTGTCAATGGGAAATATCTGAAGCATTACTTCTGATGTTGAGCATAATTTATTTCTCATTGTAATTACTGGTGTGCCCATTGTAAGTATCCAATGTTCTTACTCATTGCATTATCATAGCTACAATATGACTCCATGCCCAAGGTGAAGGTACTAATCTACGGTTTGTAGTGTTTTGTCCCAAACCAATATCCCTATGTGGAGCGAGTGTTGTAGTTAGTATTCCTTTATACCAAAAAAAAATGGTAAAATTTTTTATATACAAAAATTATATATATATATATATATATATATATATATATATATATGAAAAAAAAAATGTAGTTGAGGAGACTCTTTATATTTATATCTTTGAAAATTTAACAATAATTAGTGCATACCTAAAGTATTGATTGCAAAGTTATATAATATGTTTAATCTGCAAGTGGACCAACTTTAGTGTGAGAGCAAGAGTTAAAGAGTACGCATTTTTGGTGGTGCGATGTCGTCACATGAATTTGGGCTTCATATATAGCAAAACCGACATCACAAATCACAGGACTGTTATGTGGAGGAGTTCCCCTGAGTGCAGACTTGGGAAATTCCTCATGGGGTTGATTGACGATTGCAATCAACCTCGACGAAACTCCACGTTGAAGTCCTTTACCACCTTGGGTGCCCCCGAGGGCAGTAAATGGTTTTCGCCTACACCATGTTTCTATGGCAAGTGAGCGAGAATCATGTGAGCGAGTTTCCATGTTATCAACTCCACATCATCACCACATTACCGTTCTTCATGCCACCTCACCCACCCTTTCCACATCACCTCCATGCTGTAAACCACATCATCCATCTGTACTGTTTTTTCCTCATTCCCATAACTCTATTTTTCCCACTCGCCTGACTATGAAAACCCCATTTTCACCCAATTTACTCATTTTATTCACTATTTTCCATGCCAACTAGTGTTTTTTTTAAAGATTGTAATTTTGTCTTCAATTTCGCGCAAGACTACCAGGTATTTAAATAAACTTAACCACTCTATGAATTTTAAAAGTAAATCAAAATGACTAAAAAGGCTTCTTTGACACATTATTAGACCCGCATTCCTCTTAAGGACATTGAACATGATATATTTGACCACACTCAATTTAATGGAAATTCGTCAGAATCTCCTTGCCAACCAAGTAGAGTTAGAAATGTCGTCTAGAATGGTTAAGTTTGGAAATATGTCAGAATGTACTCACCAACTAAGAAGAGTTAGAAATTTCATCTAGAAAGGTCAAGTTTGGTTTGGTATTTGAAATTATACCTCAAACATAATTGTTCCCATAATTTATTAGTTGGTTAACCTAATCCTTGTATCCACATAGGTGTTATGTCATGAATTCTCTGGGAGAAAACATTTTCCAGGTTTCCTCATTGTTAATTCACCAAGTTCTTGATTTTCCTCAGTAAGACATCTACACTCCTTTCTCTAATGAAACCCTCAAGGTGTGTGCACTTTCTCAACATAAATGAGTGCACTTAAGCAGGGCGTACTTCTTCATCCCGAAGGAGTTCACTCCACTCAAGTGTATGTCTTCACCAACTTGGAGTGCACTTTTTATTTTGTGAGTGGTTTTCTTGCTTTTGTTTTCTTTTTTTGTGCTTTTGAGTGTTTTTTGAGTGTCTGCATGGTGAAAAGGAAAATTTTAAAGTCAGGATAAGTTATGAGTTCACCGAACCATGGACTGGATAACTCAAGCGCTTCTAATGATTAAGTGAAGACACTTAGCAAACATTGACTCAGGACGATGCGACATTAGGAGAAAAAAAACAAATAGAAAATCAAACAACATGACGACACCAAAATTGACTTAGGAAAAAAATTTGGAGGGTCGTTGTCGCGGGGACAACAGGATAGTAAAGAATCTAGGGATAGTGTGTTGCCAAATTTGGATGGGATGAATGAGCTTCTTCTTGATGTCGAGGGTACACTGTAATGCTCAGAGTTGGGATCCCCTCTAGGGCTAGAAATGTTACCTTCCATTAAGGATTCCATCCATCCTATCGTCTTCAATACATCCTTTTCCACTTGATTTCTAGGTACTTTTAGTTAGATTTGTTATGCTACTTGGTTTTCTAGTTTCTCTACTCTTTTGTGTTTATGTAGTTATGGTTAATCGCCCTTAGGTATGGCTCTATTGGGTTTTTTTAGTTCTAATAATTTCAAGCACGGCCTCTACACTCTTCTTAATGTCTAGGGTAGGTTGCAACACTTGGAGTTGGGCTCCCCTCCAAGGTTAACATTGTTTCCTTCCATCCAACATGTCAACCATCGTATCAACTTGGATGCATCCTTGTTCACTTAATTTCTAGGTTCTTTTAGCTAATTCTATTATGTTTCTTGGTTTCCTAGTTTTTCGAGTCTTTTGTGTTTATGCAGTTATGGTTAATCCATGGTTAATCACCCGAGGCATGGGCTTGCTTGGGTTTTTTTGCCCTAGTAATGTCAAACTCAACCTTTACTCTTGTGGTTTTCTAACCTATGGGAGAGCTCTCTTATGGTTTGATTTTCGCTATTTTAGACTTGCATAGACAATCAATTATTTTGTCTCTGATCTTGTTTCTCAAATGATAAGACATAGACAAATAACCTCTTAGTATATTGTAATATATCTTATTAATGTATAGAATCTTAATTTAGAATAAAAAAGTGAAGGGGAAATATTAGATCAAAATTTACATTTATAACAATTTATTTTATTTATCTAATAATTTTCTTTTATAATTTATAAAGTAGATTTGTTAGGAGTTGTCTTTAGTGCGACTTTTTGGAGTTTCTGGTGTAGGAATCCGGTGAAAAAAATTGAGGTAAAATCTTGATTTCTGTTATTTAAACTGGTTTTTTTTACTGTAGGTATGGATTCAACACCCTAAAAAACTCCTAAGGCACTTCTATTGTGCAAGGTTACCCATCAAACTTATGTTTTCAATGAATTCGGACAAAATTTTAGAGAATAGATTAGAAAAATCCACCAGAAAACCCTTCAAAAAAATCTCATTACAAATTTCATTTCATTAAATGCTTATGGAAACAAATTGAATTTATTGCAGTTGCCGGAACAACTTTACTCTGCATTAAAGTAAATTAAATTCGAGAGCTCTAGCTTGTGTTTTGCATGTTACATCAAATAATCCAATCCAAGCGAACTTAACACGGTACAAGGCATATGCCCAAAACAATTTAACACCACAGTATTAGATCTATCCGAAAGGGTTTGGATGTTTTCAGGAGTGTATCATATTTCCTGAACTTCTGGAACGTGGTTGGAACAAGAATCCGATAAAATAAAAAACAAATAATTTTAATTAAATTATTAACATATTTATTTAGATTGATTTATGTGGATAAAGGAAGAATTCCAAGCGTCTTTTTGCTATTTTCGATAGGTTTGAATTCCAGCTATTTCTGCTCCCCAATCTCATTTTTCTATGGTCACCTCCGCTCTTAATATTATTTCATGGTCATGAAATAATATTCCAGATTATTTGATGCTCACGTCGTTGTTTACAAAAGGTCATGACCAACAATACCCACTTACAGAAGCTTATTTGATGCTCACGTCGTTGTTTACAAAAGGTCATGACCAAAAATACGCACCTACAGAAGCTTATTTGATGCTCACGTCGTTGTTTACAGAAGGTCATGACCAACATGACGCATTTTCAACAGTAGAAGACAGGAAATTCTGCATACAGTTTGAAATAATATTCCAGATTATTTAATGCTCACGTCGTTGTTTAAAAAAGGTCATGACCAACAATACGCACTTACAGAAGCTTATTTGATGCTCACGTCGTTGTTTACAAAAGATCATGACCAACATGACGCATTTTCAACTGTAGAAGATAGCAAATTCTGCATACAGTTTGAAATAATATTCCAGATTATTTGATGCTCACGTCGTTGTTTAGAAAAGGTCATGACCAACAATACCGCACTTACAGAAGCTTACGATACGGGAATGACGCATTTTTGACAGTAGAAGACAGGAAATTCTTCATACAGTTTGACGTTAAAGAAAAAATCCCTCGAAGGGTAGGACTATCACGGGGACCAATATCTTTTTCCACTCGAGTGTCTCTTGTCTGGGTCCCTCAAGAATTGGACTATTTGACGTTTTGTTGTGATGAATTTCCAGACATTGTCAACTGCATATGGGTATAATATAAGATATTCAATCAATGGAGTTTAAGTGGAAGGGGACATAACGATTTCAACCATGAGGATGACGTAAATTATTTAAATTGCTTGGACAAATATTGAATTGTGGAGTTTTCTGAATTGGATTTATTATTTCTCATTACAAATTTGATTTCATTAAATGCTTATAGAAGCAAATTGAATTTATCGCAGTTGCCGGAACAACTTTACTCTGCATTAAAGTAAATTAAATTCGAGAGCTCTAGCTTGTGTTCTGCATGTTACATCAAATAATCCAATCCAAGGGAGCTTAACACGATACAAGGCTTATGCCCAAAACAATTTAACACCACAGTATTAGATATATCCGAAAGGGTTTGGATGTTTCAGGAGTGTGTCATATTTCCTGAACTTCTGGAACGTGGTTCGAACAAGAATCCGATAAAATAAAAAACAAATAAATTTAATTTTATCATTGACATATTTATTTAGATTGATTTATGTGGATAAAGGAAGAATTCCAAGCGTCTTTTTGCTATTTGCGATAGGTTTGAATTCCAGCTATTTCTGCTGCCCAATCTCATTTTTCTATGGTCAACTCCGCTCTTAATATTACTTTATGGTCATGAAATAATATTCCAGATTATTTGATGCTCACGTCGTTGTTTACAAAAGGTCATGACCAACAATACAGCACTTACAGAAGCTTACGATACGGGAATGACGCATTTTCAACAGTAGAAGACAGGAAATTCTGCATACAGTTTGACGTTAAAGAAAAAATCCTTCGAAGCATAGGACTATCACGGGAACCAATATCTTTTCCACTCGAGTGCCTCTTGTCTGGGTCCCTCAAGAATTGGACTATTTGACGTTTTGTTGTGATGAATTTCCAGACATTGTCAACTGCATATGGGTATAATATAAGATATTCAATGAATGGAGTTTAAGTGGAAGGGGACATAATGATTCCAACCATGAGGATGACGTAAATAATTTAAATTGCTTGGACACATGTTGAATTGTGGAGTTTTCTGAATTGGATTTATTATTTCTCATTACAAATTTCATTTCATTACTTGCTTATAGAAGCAAGTAGAACTATCACGGGAACCAATATCTTTTCCACTCGAGTGCCTCTTGTCTGGGTCCCTCAAGAATTGGACTATTGACGTTTTGTTGTGATGAATTTCCAGACATTGTCAACTGCATATAGGTATAATATCAGATATTCAATGAATGGAATTTAAGTGGAAGGGGACATAACGATTCCAACCATGATGATGACGTAAATAATTTAAATTGCTTGGACACATGTTGAATTGTGGAGTTTTCTGAATTGGATTTATTATTTCTCATTACAAATTTCATTTCATTACATGCTTATAGAAGCAAATTGAATTTATCGCAGTTGCCGGAACAGCTTTACTCTGCATTAAAGTAAATTAAATTCGATAGCTCTAGCTTTTGTTCTGCATGTTACATCAAATAATCCAACCCAAGGAAACTTAACACGATACAAGGAATATTCCCAAAACAATTTAACACCACAGTATTAGATCTATCCGAAAGGGTTTGGATGTTTATCATATTTCCTGAACTTCTGGAACGTGGTTCGAACAAGAATCCGATAAAATAAAAAACAAATAATTTTAATTTTATTATTAACATATTTATTTAGATTGATTTATTTGGATAAAGGAAGAATTCCAAGCGTCTTTTTGCTATTTGCGATAGGTTTGAATTCCAGCTATTTCTGCTCCCCAATGTCATTTCTCTATGGTCACCTCCAATCTAAATATTATTTCATGGTCATGAAATAATATTCCAAATTATTTGATGCTCACGTCGTTGTTTACAAAAGGTCATGACCAACAATACCGCACTTACAGAAGCTTACGATACGGGAATGACGCATTTTCAACAGTAGAAGACAGGAAATTCTCCATACAGTTTGACGTTAAAGAAAAAATCCTTCAAAGGGTAGGACTATCACGGGGACCAATATCTTTTCCACTCGAGTGTCTCTTGTCTGGGTTCCTCAAGAATTGGACTGTTTGACGTTTTGTTGTGATGAATTTCCAGACATTGTCAACTGCATATGGGTATAATATAAGATATTCAATCAATGGAGTTTAAGTGGAAGGGGACATAACGATTCCAAGTTCCAACCATGAGGATGACGTAAATCATTTAAATTGCTTGGACACATATTGAATTGTGGAGTTTTCTGAATTGGATTTATTATTTCTCATTACAAATTTCATTTCATTAAATGCTTATAGAAGCAAATTGAATTTATCGCAGTTGCCGGAACAACTTTACTCTGCATTAAAGTAAATTAAATTCGAGAGCTCTAGCTTGTGTTCTGCGTGTTACATCAAATAATCCAATCCAAGGGAACTTAACACGATACAAGGCTTATGCCCAAAACAATTTAACACCACAGTATTAGATATATCCGAAAGGGTTTGGATGTTTCAGGAGTGTGTCATATTTCTTGAACTTCTGGAACGTGTTTCGAACAAGAATCCGATAAAATAAAAAACAAATAATTTTAATTTTATTATTAACATATTTGTTTAGATTGATTTATGTGGATAAAGGAAGAATTCCAAGCGTCTTTTTGCTATTTGCGATAGGTTTGAATTCCAGCTATTTCTGCTCCCCAATCTCATTTCTCTATGGTCATCTCCAATCTAAATATTATTTCATGGTCATGAAATAATATTCCAGATTATTTGATTCTCACGTCGTTGTTTACAAAAGGTCATGACCAACAATACCGCACTTACAGAAGCTTACGATATGGGAATGACGCATTTTCAACAGTAGAAGACAGGACATTCTGCATACAGTTTGACGTTAAAGAAAAAATCCTTCGAAGAGTAGGACTATCACGGGGACCTATATCTTTTCCACTCGAGTGTCTCTTGTCTGGGTCCCTCAAGAATTGGACTATTTGACGTTTTGTTATGATGAATTTCCAGAGATTGTCAAGTGCATGTGGGTATAATATAAGATATTCAATGAATGGAGTTTAAGTGGAAGGGGACATAACGATTCCAACCATGAGGATGACGTAAATCATTTAAATTGCTTGGACACATATTGAATTGTCGAGTTTTCTGAATTGGATTTATTTTGGTTGGCTAGAGGAATAATTGCTATTCTCTTCACCTAACATTTAATTTTCTTAAATAATTATTTTAAATAAAAGATTGCTATTTTCTTCACCAATATTTAATTTTCTTAAATACTTATTTTAGATAAAAGAAAAAATATAGGAACGGTTTGAATGGAAATTTTCATGACATTTCTGTATTCAATTTCTATTTATGAGAAAGCAATCATGGATTGCTTCATTGTTTTTATTAGAACAACAAATGGGGTAGAACCCAAATTGAAAACATATTGCTAATTCTCCAACCCAATTTGAATCAATGTTGCTAATGAGATCCAAGTTACATCTTGTTGCATAATGAATACCATAGTTGATGCCTCATTGGACATATATGAGTATGTGCTTGGATGCTTTCCAATACAACTCAATATAACTCATGTGACTCTTGCATGTATTTGGAACTGTGTCATATGAGAGATCTAGACAAATGTAAGTGAGAAAGACTAGATTTTGGACATGTTGTTGGTGCAAGGTGCAATAAACCAATGGCATATTCTTTCCATCCTCAAGGTGTACCCCCATAAAAAATGATGTAGATGTTGTATTGTAGTCGGTCATGTGAAAGCGAACTAAGAGATCTCTTGTATAATTGCACTGCGAAATTTTTATCCTTGAATCATTATAGTTGATTTCTAGTCCAAGGAAGAAGTGAACATACGATATCTATCATTAAAACCCATCATGCAAAGTAGTTTTGATAACAACAATGGTTGAGGCCAAAATTCTAGTGACTAGTGGATCATCTACATAGAGCACTATGAGCAAAAATGTTTGAGATGTTATTGGCATATAAGCATTTGGATTAGAATTACATCAATTTTGAGAGAGTTTATAAGAATCCATTTCAGCATAGCATTCTCTACGTGTCTTCTTGAGGCCATAGAGAGACTTCTTGAGCCAGAAAAATAAAGATGAATTCTTTACATATCCTTTTGATTGTTCCACTTAAATTTCTTCTTTGAGATCATCATGACAAAATTCATTCTCCATATCTATTGGGTGAAACTCCCACCTTCTTTTTGTTGCAATGGTAAGCGTTAACCAAATAGATTCCATTTTTACCAATGAGCAAAGGTTTCATCATAATTGATGCCATGAACTTGTTCAGAGTCTTTGGCCAACAACCATTATTTGTATCTACTCACAAGTGCATCCAATTATTTCTTTTTCTTGTAGACACACTTGAATTTCACAAGCTTACAATATGAAGGAAGTCGAACCAACTCCCAGTTTTGATTCTTAATAAGCGAGTTGTGTTCCTTGTCCATCATTTCTTCCTCAAAAGGATTCCCTATAACTTCATAAGGTTAAGGGTTAGATATTAAAACCATGTAGCAATGCATGGGAATAACTAGTTATTTAGTTGTGAGTTCATGAGGTGCTTCTTCAAATTGAGATCTCATGGAAAGATTGTCCAAGATATCACTCATGAGGCACCACCTCTATGTGAAAAGTGGTCGAGAATCATAATCTTCAAATGCATGTTGAGGATCTTTCGAATCAACTTTGGCACATAGCTATGAAATATGATTTGAATGATAGGATGCATCCTCTCTTAGATTTTCTATAGGAAAGTACAAAAGTTTCTACTTTTTGTTTCTTAGATGCAAGTAGGGGATTTTCATCAAAGTAGACACTCCTCTCAATGAAGATCTTTTCTATTTAAGGATCATGTAGTTTGTGTCCCTTTACACCATCTTTGAATCCAATAAAGATTCACTATTTTCTTTGAGGCTCCAAACCGTTGCCTTTTTCTGAAGGAATGCAAGCATAGGCGCGAGATCCAAAAATGTAGAAATGTGTAACTCTTGGTCACACGCCATGCTTCAAAATATTTTTATCATATAATTGTTTTTTTGATGATATCTGTTTTGTATTCAGTAAGTGCATTTAATTATTTCAACCCAAATTTTGGAGAAAAGGAGCCTTGCATGCAACATGCAATTTTCCATTTCTTTCAAGGTTTATTCTTGCCAGTTGTGTTTTCATTTCACTTCACTACTAATTTAGAATGTTTTCAATTTAATTATTAATTTAGAAATTATACTATTAATATATTCATTTTATCATTTAAGAAACATCCACATAAATAAATGAAAACAAAATTATATCTCCAAAATTTAAGTTCCAATACATCATCTGATTCAAGCATCCCAATTCATCACTTATAAATTTTAACGAATAAAATATTGTTCATGTTCAAACGTCAAATCGTAACCTAGACATATCCTATTTGAGTAATGCATCAATCCATTTTAATTTATATTTTCATAATAAAATAAAATGAACCGGAAAAAATGTAGAGGCCATTTCTCCCTATTACATATATGAATTGTATATAAAAACATGTCTTGTGATAGAATTATGACAAAGTAAATGAAGTTACATATAGACACTTTTAGCTTGCTAACATGTATATTATTCTGATTCTCCTTATGGAAAATCCTTGTCTTTTTAATGACTTTTATTATAAATACATTATTTTATATTGATGTAATTAATGAACGAGATAGAAAATTCCATGATTTAAGAGGGAGTAGTGTGTGTTGTTGGTTTGTGTGGCTAAGTGCCTAACAAAAATTAGTTGGCATGTGATAGTGGGGAAAATGAGATTTCCCACATTTCATTTCTCACTTTACTTCCATGACATGAATAAGGAGAAATGATTAGTCTGAGGTAGAGACATGAATAGCCTTAAAAAAAAAAGGAAGAATGCAAGAAAATCAAGGGAGGATAGTTGGGCATAGCAAGATGTTAGATAAACAGAGAGAAAGATAAATTTAGAGAAAAGAGAAGGCCATGCATAGGAACAAGTGTGTTGTTTGTTGGAGAATCCTATTGAGGATAATGGGATGTTATTCCAAGCCTAGATGTTGGATTTTGCGAGTCCAATATTAAAATAATAATGGGAGGCTCAAAGGAGGAATTGGGTGTGAGTGCTTGCTAAGAAATATTATAAAACACTCACGTGATTGTTGTAAGGCTAATAAACCACTAGGAATGGTGACAATTTTCTAGGGTGATTACTAAAATGGTTGATAAACCACTAAATGTTTGGTTAGGACACTGATAAACCACTCAATGCTTTCTAATTAAGTTGATAAACCACCCAGGAAGTGTGCTGCAGGACTTGGAATGTTTTCCTTGAAAAAAAAATTGATAAACCATATATGGGAAAATTCCCATACTCCTAAAAATCTTAGCAATACGCCACGTAATTCATGTTGGAATCCCTAAGAAATAAATCCCTTGGATCATGGATATGGCTCACGAGTGACAACTGCAAGAAAGAATGTGATGTAGTTGTCCTAAGGTTAGCTAGAGAGGTTCAGTATGAAATTTAATTTCTAGCCCTCTTTAACCATTTAGATAAGTGTTATAATTGTGTATATTTGAATATGTTTAATTTTTGTTGTTGATTAATGCATGGATCTTTGATTTACCCTAAATGGTAAATAAACAATTTTGCTTGTCATTGATGGTAAATATGCTTTGCATGGATATGCTAAAATACTATCTTATGTGAATGGTATGCATGTTATCATAAATTTATATGCAAATGTGATTGGTTGTAAGGTGACATGAAGTCAATTGTTAATCTCCATTTCTCTAATAGTTGGTATTTTTATAAATTGTAAGGTTCAATTTTCTTGCTTAATATGCACCCTATTTATACCCAATATGGATATATCTTGCATATATAAATATTGTAAGAGTGTAGAATTTTGAGATAATTGGATGAAATTAATTGTATATATAACTTTGCATATGATCATCATTATGTTGCATGTTATCTCTTTAGGGTTGATGATCATGCGTGGGACTTAAATCTATGATTGAATATGGTGCTACTGTATTGAAATTACAGAGCATAACTAGTTATGGTTTGGTCAAGTGCTAATTTCCAAATGGTTTAAATCCTACCGAAATAAAGGTATTGCGAATTTTTCGAGATCGTGAAAGGCTTCACAGAAACACTGAAGCTCGTAATACTTTGAACACAGAGCACAACAAAATAAAGAAATTGCATACAAGTTGAAAAGATGTGCTAGGTTGAACTTGTAATGGAAAATGGGAAATATGCACTAGAATAGAGGAAATTTTTTATGCAACTAGCTCACAAAGAAAAATAGAATATGGAACAATGACTTGAGAAATAGCCTCTTTGAGGGGGAAACCTTCTTTGCATCACATAAATGAAAAATTATTGAATGATTCAAATGATAAGACCTCCTTGGAATATATAGGAGTCTAAGGGGTCACAATATAATTAGAGGCTACATAAAAATAATGATGTAAGGGCACAAAAATAAAAATAGTGGGATTTTATGGGGCACAATAATAACAATACAAGATCTACATGTCCACAACAATAAAAACAGGGGGCTACACTAGTATTATAGAAACCTAACATGCCCCTCTCCTTCAGGAAAAGTGTTTTCATCAACACTTGAGTAATTCTTGATGCTTCTGTATAAAATTATCACCCTTCCATGTGGAATCTTCAGCGGGTAAGTTCTTCCACTTAATGAGATACTTTGAAATTAGTTGATTATGTAGCTCTTGAGTTCTTTTTTTTATGACTGCTTCAGGCTCAAATATGTTTTTTCCTTCTTCGTTAAGTTATGGAAATATTGTTTGAACTAGGATCTTGTCACTGATAGCCTTATTTAATCATGAAACGTGGAAAATTGGGTGTACTCGGCAAGATGCAGTCAACTCCAATTTGTAATCCATAGTACCAATATTTTGCAACACCTTGTAAGTACGATAGTACTTGGGTGATAATTTATTATTCTTCTTGGCTTGCTTCAGGGACATTTATTTGTATGGATGTAGTCATAAAAATACCCAAACACCCACATCAAAACTTATTTCACTCTGATGTTGATATGCTTGTTGTTTCATTCGATTTTGTGCCATAGTGAGGTTATTATTTAAGAGTTGGAGAACTTGTTGTTGATGCTAGATGTGATTTTCCACTACTTAAACCTTAAAATTTTCTCTTAAATATGATGTGATGGACAGTGTATGATATCCTTAAATTACCATAAACGGGGTAATTTTTTCTGCAATATGGAAGGAAGTGTTATACCACCATTCAACGAGATGTAGCCACTTGAACCATCATGTTATTTTATCAGATACAGAGCAACGAAGATATCCTTCAAACAATTTTTCACTATCTCAGTTTTCCTGTCAGATTGAGGATGATAAGTTGAGCTATGAGCTAATTGAATACCAAGACAACAAAATAATTTTGTCCAAAAAATTCCAATGAAAGTGGGATATCTGTCACTTACAATAATATTTGGGTTTCCATGTAGTTTTTGAATTATTTCCATAAATGCAGTAGCAACTTATAAACTTTAAAATGATGAGATAATGCAAAAAAGTGTGCATACTTGGTAAGTCTATCAACTACCACCATTATGACACTCTTTCATTATGACTTGGGTAAAACTTTGATAAAATCCATTAAGACCTCATCCTAATGCTGACTTGGAATGGATAAATTTGGTAACAAACTGAAGGTCTTAATTGTCTCAACTTTATTTTTTTGGCAAACCAAACATTCTGCGACACACTTATGAATATCATATTTAAGGTCATCCTAAAATAATTTCTTCTTGACCTTATGGTAATTTTTTTTAAATCCTAACTTCCCTCCTAAGAGGGAGGTGTGCAATTCAAAAATAATCTTTTGTTTGAATTGGGAATTCTTACAAAGATATAAGCAATCTTTGTACCATAAAGAATCATTTTTCCAGATAATTGTATCGGATGTACTGAGATTTGGTTGAAGCTATTGAATGAGTGTCCACACCTCTTCGCCATTCTTCCATTGATCCCTTGCTTCAATTATCTAATCAAGTTGGATAATAGAAACAACAGAAAGTAATGCTTCCACATCCTCATCATTTCTTGAGAATGCATCTGAAACAACATTTTTCTTCCCTTCTTTTAATATGATTTCAAATTCATCACCTATCATCTTTGTGACCAATTTTTATTGCTCTTCTAAATATAATATTTGTTCCAAAATGTATTTAGGACTATCATGATTTTTTTTAACTTGAAGTGTCTTCCCAGTAGGTAAGGTCGCCATTTCTTTAGTGCATGTAGTATTGCAAAAATTTCCTTCTCATAATAGGTTTGTGTAAATAATTTCCCTTGATTGGATAAATTTCAAAATAAATGGTTCTTCCTCATTTCATTAAAATAACACCAATCCCATTTCCCGAGGAATCACATTCTACAATAAATGTTTTTGTGAAGTATAACATAACTAAGACTAGTACTTGGCACATTGCCTCTTTAAGATGTTCAAAGGCCTTAGTTTCTTCTAGAGTCCAAGAAAGTGCATCTTTCTTCATTAATGTTATTAGAGGTGCTACAATTCTCCCAGAATTCTTAACAAACTTGCGATAATACCTTGTCAACCCAAGAAATCCTCAAATATGCTTTAGGGTTGTGGGGATTTTAAATTCCTTAATGGATTTTTTTTTAGGGTCTACCTTAACATCCTCATGAGATACAATATGACCCAAATATTCCACCTCCTGTACTCCAAAGAGATATTTGGAGATTTTTTCATATAACTATTTCTCCTCCAATAGTTTGAGAATCATGTCAAAATGTTGAACATGATGCTTCCAAGGCTTGTTGTAGATTAGTATATCATCAAAAAATACTAACACAAATTTTCTAAGGAAAGGTTTGAAAATGAAATTCATCAAATATTGAAATGTGGAAGTTGCATTAGTAAGGACACAAGGCATGAAAAAAATTCGTAATGAGCTTCATGGGTTATGAATGTTGTTTTTAGAATGTCTTCGTTCTAATTTGATGATATCCTCAACAAAGATCTAACTTGGTGAAGTAAATTTCTCCATGTAATTCATCCAAAAATTCATCAATGACATGAATGGGAAATTTATCTTTAATAACGAGCTTGTTTAGTTCCCTATAATGATATGGACACATATGCCATGATCCATACTTCTTATGCACCAATAATACTGGAGCAGAGAAAGAGATTTGACTAGGTTGAATTATACCGGGTTCTAGCATTTATGCAACGATACCTTCAATTTCCCTCTTTTGGGCATAGGGATATTTGTAAGGCGTGATGTTTGGACGAACACTTCCTGGAATGAAATAAATATCATGATCATGATCAAGAATAGGTGGGAGGCCTTTGGGAGTGTCAAATAAATTGGAATGATTGCCCAAGACTTTTTGCACATCTAGAGAAATATATGATTTCAATGTTTGAACCACTAGTGAGCATAATTGTGCAATTGCACCTTGTTATTTTTTCTTCAGAAGCTTTTTCATGCTATCAGAGATGATTAAATTTCATTTTTTCCGAGCAATACCCATTAATTCAACTTCCTTTCCTTCCCAAAATTATTTAAATAAAATTCATTGGAAATTAAAATCTAGTGTCTTCAAAGATTGTAACCATTCGACCCCTAGTACAACATCAGTTCCACCCTTTGGAATGGAAATCATTGGACTATTCAATACATATTACCCCATGGTTAGCTTGATATTATGGCACTTTCCAGAGTAATTTATAGTTCCTCCATGTGCAACCATTACTTGAAACTATGGTGTTGGATATATAAAAAAATTCAATTCCTTATATATCTTACAATGAATAAAATTATGGGTACTACCCGAATTAATCAGCACTATTGCCTTTTTCTTCATGATATATCCTTCTATCTTGAGAGTTTTAGGGGTGTTAATTCCTGAAAATTCATTAGAAGATATGGTCAGGTTCATTTCTTCTTTATTTGGGGTTGGTTCATGGTGTATATCCTCCTCTTTTTATGTTTCTTGTTCCTTTTCTTCCTCCTCTTCACAATCTATGAAAAATAATTTCTTCTCAGCACACTTATTACCTTTAGTGTATTTAATATCACAAATGTAAAAAATCCCCTTTGTTATTTTTTCTTCCAATTGTTGTGGTCTCAACCTTGTAAGTTGTGGAAGGTTTTTGGCTTGAAGGGTCCTCACCCAGGTTCAGAGGTTATGGATAAGCGAACAAACCCTCCAAGTATTGGCCCTTTCGGTAGTGATATTCTTGCGCAGACTAATGTCTCACCTGAAGTAGTGTGGGGGGGGTGCTCGAACTAGGTTTCTGCACCCTGAGGGAAAAAATCATGAAGTGTTCCTCAACAAAACCCAATTGCAGATGCGCACAATAATATATAACAGACTTAAAGAGAAGGCACAATCAATAACAAAATAACACAGTATCCTTGCTCGCCTTAGCGCATATAAACAACAGAGAACAGAACAGAATGGAAACCGATCTAGATATTAACCAATGTAAACACTTAGAAAGTCTCTTAATCATCAACAAGTATGCATAATCAGATCATATATACTTCTGCAATCATTAATAAGAAAACAAACAATGTGATTATAACAACAAATAATTAAGATGCATAACACATTGAACTTTTCCAAAACTATTCTTTCTATTATCTTTGATATATGTAAATCAATACATTAGTTGTATTTACAAAACCATTCTGCACACATATCTAGTGGAGTCCCCACACAGCTAGGACTAGGTCTTTGCACACACAACAAGATAGAGCCTTTCAACCCAACCCAAAAACCCTTACAGATGCATAAAATATCAGAACATCAATGTCTCATAACACATATGTATATCTATTTAGCTTAAACATAATCTATCTATTTATATATGCCTAGTGCGCAGATACTATGGTCTCAAACCATGGTTTGAGGCCCATAATTTACATTTAAGCCCATTTACATCAAAATTGGGGACTTTGACCCACCCCAAATCCCCTTGACTCTATTTGTATAGCGCACACATACAAAAATACAAAAATTTTCTTTGGAACTTGTGCCTAAGGGGACCCCACTCTAACGGGCCACCAACACAAGCATGTCACTCATCCCAATTCACTGAGGCATTGATTCCTTTGCCTTGGATCAAAGTTTCTTGACATAAGTCTAGAGAGGGAGCACTAATTCGAGACTTTCCGCATCTGCACTCTGCGCTTGGTGAACCATCTTATCTGTGGTAGGCCCCTAGCTCTCATATCGACATTGCACTAAGTTTGCTGAATGATATTCAAAGTATTGTCCAATGTTTGGGAGAGTTGTAGCGCTTCCTCTACCCAAGGATGCATGGGCTCCTTCAGTACTTATTCCTTTCGACGCAAGTTTGAAATCTATGTCTAAATTTTGCGGCCTTCTTGAGGGTGAGAAATTCATTGGGTAAGCAATAAGGTAGGTGCAACGGTTCAAATTTCTTTGAATCACTACTCCTTCTCGTTGAGTGTGTCCTGTAGCTATTGCATGACTGGATCATTTTGGACATAGGCCCAAATATCCATGTCCTATTTCAATGAGTTGTCACACTGGGTGACTGTAGTGGCAATACTATCATGAGCCTGCTTTATGTTTGATGCTCTCTTTGCGCGAACCTCTAGCGGTGTCTCTGGATGCCATTTGGTTTGGAGGTCCGCTATTTTTTGTTCATACTCCTTTCGAATGGTTTTTACTTCTGCATGCGCAGCTTTTACAACAGCATACAATCCGTCCAACTTCTCACTGGGCACAGCTATGGCCAAGACAGCTAGAATGTCTCAACATACCTGATTTATTTTAGCCTCTAGCACAATGCACTCAACCTCTGCTTCTCTGCAAGCTACCTCTACTTGTTGCTATTGTTGGTGTGCTTGTGCAACTTGCTTCTGTACATCCATGTTCTTTGTTTACACGGTTGCTTGTCGGTATTGAATTTCATCTGTGATTACTAAATTTAGAAAATGAAATTTACCTGCAGTAAACACTGAAAGATTAACATGTATGTCACGTGTACTAGTAAATTGGAAACGCTGGTTAGCATCCATTTGAATTGAGAGCAGGGGGATGTAGACAAATATTTCATTCTCGGATGCTGGTAGGGCAACATCCAATGGTTGTGGAATGGTAAGGTGCACACTGGTTTGACTCGCCTAAATCACACTCTCTTGAATCTAGCTCGCCTAAACTTTCAACTCTTGCAACCCAACTTTTACAATCTCTAGCGCAGACTTGCATTGGAATTCCATGTCGGTCTGTCGATCTTCCATCACAAATGTGATGGTGTTTGCAAATTTAGTGAAGCCATCCTATATGAGCGTTAGGACCTCCTGCCCTGATGGTGTTTGCAAATTTAGTGAAGCCATCCTATATGAGCGTCAGGACCTCCTGCCCTGATTTCTTAAAATGTTTCCATTTTTTGAACGAACCACCAACAGTTTGGGAGCCGTGATTCATGCCTTTTGAGGTCTCAACTTCTCTAGTCTCCTTAGGCACAAACCCATTTTTCTCAGTCACTTTCATCGTGTCAACAACTTCATTGGTTGTATTAGGGGTCAGTTCCTTCTCTGTGGGTTTCTCTGCAACCATTGCGGTCACTGTCTCTGCAGGATTCTTAGCAGATTCTCTGCAGGATTTCTCAGAGTGCACAACTTTGTTGGTGTAGGTGGGGTCAACCAGGCTGGTGGCCATTCTGATGTTACTCTGATTAGATCATCTTTGGTCACTAAATAAGGCAGCTTGTACCACACTACCTCTACAATGCCCTTTATGTAGATATGGATGTTGTGAAATGTGGCTTTGAAATCCATGATCATTTTGTATTGATCATAGAGGGTGGGTGAAAATCATGGCTTTGATTGCATCGCTTGGTTCAATTTCACCTCATACAAGACCTAGAAGATCTTGTTTTCCTTCGTGCACACCTGGTTACACGGGTTTCATAAAGTTACGTAGTGCGCCGCTTCACACATCTTGGGTTCGATATCAAGGAACTGCATGTATTTAGGGGTTCCCCATCCAATTAGTGCAATTAATAGTAAATGCCACGCATATTGAAAGGGATTTCCTTCCCCTTGTGCCTCGTGCACATTCTCCAGTAATTCTTTACATAGGTACCTACACCAATTGTATATGACACCATTTTCACATCTTCTGGCCAGTGCAATCACATGCGTAGGCACGTCCTTGGGCCTACACTTGCATATAATATTGTAGGCCAAGATGAGCATACTAAAATGTACAGCAGGGTCGTTGATCTCCTCTACGACAAACCCCCAGGTCTTGTGCATGACATTCTATTTCTTCTTGATCTGATCAACCACAATGTTCTCCTGTGCTTTTCCTCCAAAATCAGCAACTGGGTTGGCCCCCTTAACAGGCAAACCTATTATTCTATGAATCAATTCAGCATCAATCGGGATGCACTCTCCCAACCAAAGCCCATCATCATGGACCAATGCCAATAGTTGTCTAATGCAGATATCATTAATGGGACTGTGCCCAAAATGAGGGATCTATAGCAAATTGAGCAGGCATGCCTTGTGTAGAGCTAACATTCCCCTCTTTGGTTCAAGGCACACCATGTCTCGTTCATAATTAATTTGATCCAAATAGAGCTTTGGCACAAGCTAGGGAAACTTCTTGACATACAAGATGTCCAGTCATGAAACCTCAGTTTTGGAATCTTTGTGAGCATATCCCCTTCCATTGGGACATTCTATTGGATCAGAGCTCTTGGATACTCACGTGCACCTTATCCAAGTCCTTAGGCACATTGAAATGGGGTTTTCATAGCGCAATATAACTAGGAAACTGCAAGAATGGGGCTACTTCAATGAATTCTTCATATTATTCCTTAATTGTCTCTAGAACTTTTGCCATGGGCCTTTTCATTTTTTCTCCTGCTAAATGGCATGGTCTTGGGGTATTTTCTCTGGAAGATCTATGCATTCCAAAGTATTTCCCCGTCTTTGTTTTTTATGGCGTCGATGTTTCCACAACAGGGAATTTTGGTGTAGCAGGGTCATCACCCAGTCTTGTGGCTATCATTTTTCCTGAAATTATGTATCCTAGCCCTGCTCAGCGCAATGCGTCCTCAAACGCATGATCCAAGCTAGACATAGACATGGAAAATGTGATGGTAAACACAGAGCTCAAATCATAAAAATCACTCAGAACACAAAGTGAACTATTGTGACCCCATAGCTCATATTTATATTTGTGGTGCATCCTAAAATACTCCTTGTGCATTAATTAAGCTCCATTACTGACAAAATGGTCCTAAATCTGGAAAAATCCTTTCATTAAATGCATCCTAGATGCTCCTAAAAATGGTAATAAATTTGTCTTATTTAGTTTCACTGCTCCAACAGCTAATTTTTGACACTTCTGCGATCCAGTCAACCTCCTCGCATAGATACCATGAGCGCGTCGCACCTTACTGCACATATAATCCAAGACTAATGATAACCATTGACATACCATGCCCCCCAACACAAGCTTGTTGACCAGGTAGTTCAAAGCATATCAAGGCAAGTCCATCGTATCCCTCAATAGCTACAAACTTCGCTGACATTCATCATCCCAATGGAGAGTCACACCTCTTCTAAGTAATCTAGTCATGAGCGCAGTAATCAACTCATATTTTGGAATGTGCTTTTTGTAATATCCAACCAAGCTTAGCATGGAGCGCACTTGTCTGGTCGTCGAGGGGGTTGAGGCTCCCTTGAGCACGTGTGGTTCCCTAACCTCCATAAGTGCCAATTGTTTGCAATTCACAGCCTCCCTTATTGGTGCATGAATAATTTCTAGGATCAAAGCTTGGTTATCATGTGCTGAGTTGAATGTAAGAACAAATATTTCTATCATCGTAGACCATTCACTAGTACCTCTGTGCAGCTCTGTTTCCATGTACCATTCAGTAGGCACCTTCCCTAGTGTGTGAAAAAACATATGAACCCATTTAGGCCTTGGTTCAATACCCATACCTTATTCCATTAGGCCAAATGGCTACGCGGATCCTCTTTTCCACAATATATATCCTCCATTTTAATTACCGAACATTCAAACCATAACCTCACCATGCGTGCACATTCTTCCCAGTTTCCCATATTCTCCTTATGTGTTTCCCACCATCTTGCTAGAGTAGCGTGCAAGCCAATATCCAAATCATGGAATCTCTATAATTAAGGTACTGTCTTTTCCATCTCTCCTATAAACATGTTTACATCGGACGAGCCATCATAGTGTGGTAAATCACATACCTCATATGTTATACAGTGTAGAGATTAGGTCACACGATGAAAGCGCAGTGTAGACACCTCATGAAGTCCATTATGCCAATACTCTAGTTCTTCATCAGAGTATGAAAAACAAGACACATATTTATCCCACTTAAGATTCCCATCTATTGTTGGATTAATCCAGTCTTCCTCACACAAATTTAGATTATAGATTTGATCTATCTCATCCTCAGCACGCACATGTTCTATATACCTTTGGCCTTCTACAGGATCCAGAGGAATGATTAACCTAACTCCATTGCTTTAAAATTCCATTATTCTCTTCTTTAGATTTATAACACCATCCATGTCAATAGGGCAGTCCAATCCTAGCAGCGCGGGATATGGATCAGTATCATATACAATTTGGATAACTTCGAAGTCTGCCATCATGTTAATACCTTCTATACTGACCATAACCTATGACAACCTTCCAAGAGGAATGATCTTCTGTTGATTGACCATGTGCAGTTGGATAGTAGACCATTCCAAATTTGGCTCTCCCATGTGCTACCAGGTTTACTTAGGTATAACATTAGCATAAGCACCAACCTAGTCCATTTCATAAGCACCAACCTGCACGGTTAGGCGCATCTCCCTACCCATTCTCTTCTTGTTATTATAAATTTTATTGACTACGTGTTGTTCTATCACAGACTTCTCTTTTTCTACGCAATTATCTATCAATGCCTACAACTTCTCAACAGCCTTCTTGTTGCGCAACAACTTGATACATGCTTGCAGAAATGGTTTAATTTCCTCATCTCCCCCTGCTTCCTTCAATATTATATAGGATGTTGGCACACTTCCTTCTGCAAATTATTTTCGAGCTTCAATAAGGGTTATCTTTTGGCACTGAAGATCAAAGCCTTCTTTATTTTTAGGTTCTTTATGGATCCATACATCAGAGGCTGGTTACTTCCTCTTATCTTCATTGGTAGCTACACTGCTCCTAGTTACCACATTCACACTGGGATCTTCCTCTCGGGTTTTAGTGTGAACCATTTGTAGATTTTAAGTTGGGGTCTTCTTTTCTTGAATTTTAGCAATCAAGACAGGACAATCCTATATGACATGATCCAATTTCCTACAATACCTACAGGACTATCATGTTGGATTCGGATAGTCACTGGAAAAGTAACTAGCATAAACATAGTTATATCAAATGACTTGTCCTCTCCCTCGGCCAGTTGATCCACCTCCTCAACCTCTTCCTCTGGCTAGAAACCCACCATGCCCAGAAGGGGATGCTGGTGATGAGGACTCAACCAACATTCTATATATTTTATCTTTTTCTAAAATCATATCATATGTGTGATAATGCTACTCATCATGCCCTAATGACAAACATAATTTCCAAAACAGCTGCTTTAAATATGGTTGATACATTCCAATCCTTGGGAGAGAATTTGTATCTTGTAATGCAACGATTTGACAGATAGTGCACCACATAGGATGCTTCAATGGCCTAGGACCTCCAACATTCAAATAATTGTTAAAAATAGTACATTGATCTTTATGATTCCCAAAATATTTATACTTGATGCACCAGACCTCTGCGCAGACCTCCTTGCCTTCGTCTTGGTGCATAATTTTAATTTCTCGATGCATGGCTTCCAATTGATTATGAATCTATTTATTTCCTGGTGCAATAGGTGTTGGGGTAGCTTCTAAATTCATTGCAACCTCCATAGCCTTAGCTTGTGTGGAAATCTTTAGCTGAACTAAGGGTTGGCGTAGATGCAGAAGCATCATAGCAATGAACCATTCCTTATGCTGAGTATCATCAATAACAAATCCACCATCTCTAATTGTTCAATTCAGCCTTTGATCAGCTTTCTATATAGATTCGTTAGGTTCTTAATGAATATCTTTCATTTATGTTACCAACTGCACGTATGACTTAGGCTTCTTAAACTGCTCTTTTAGGGCATATTTTATTTCATCCAAGGTGCCATTAGGGTTTTATTGAGCATATCTAATGTACCAATCTAATGTGTGATCTTGAAATGCAGTAGCCAGTTGCACCTTCCTAATATAAATATTATTAACCTATTGAGCCTACCATACGTCCTCAATCACAAACCAAAAGTGTTTAGTATCTTCATTATCAATGCCTCTGAAATTAGATAACTTCATTGATGTAGCCATATCTACTTTAGGGGGAGGTGGAGGAGGTGGTGGAGATGGATTACGCAATAGAGTGGGTGATCTATAATGTGAATGCATAAGTGGAGTGGATCTATCAGGAAAAAGGTTCAACGCTTGCAAACCTAGTTCTTCAGAGTCACTTGAGCTAGTAGTTTCTGGTTCTGGTTCACTATCATATTTAGGATTTAGAGGGCTATAAATAAATTTTCCAAAGTCTACCCGGTAAATATTTCCACTACTCGTAGCTGGAGCTTGCTGATGAATTCAAGTGATATGTTCGCATAGACAACCCCATTCACATAGGAGCATTTACAAAAATAATTTCAATGAGTGCAGGAACTTACCTCTAGGGCCTTTGAAGAACCTTCTTTCTACTTCAGAATATGACACAAATTGATCTATGGAAAATTCATTCATGAATACTCACAAGAGGTGATCGATCCAATGATATACCACACGAGTGATATTATTATCAAACTTCTCTGCTTGCTAGATCAATTCAGGAGTCCACTTAGTGATTGTGCCATCTTTTATACAATGATGTAATTTAGCTAAGAGGGAAAACTGCTCCTGTATTTTGTGTGAAAAATAACAAAAGAATATTTCATGCACTTCCGTATAATTATATTTCTTCACCCAGTTTTCTCCAAATAACTTAGTACTTCTATTCTCTTGTAGCGTGAATTCAAGGATCTTTCTACCCATCTAGTCGTGTAATTTGTTGCATGAAGGATGCCAAAACATCAAATCTCCCTCAAAATGATGATCTCAGTCCCGACAACAGAACCATTGGCTTGAGGGTCCCAAGTTTGGAGTTTATGGATAAACCAACAAACCCTCCAACTACTGGCCCTTTTGGTAGTGATCTTCTTGCATACACCCAAATATAACCCGAAATAGTATGGGGGTGTCCTTGAACCAGGTTTCCACATCCTGAGGGAGAAAATAATGAAGTGGTCCTAAGAAAAATCCAATTGCACATGCATGCAATAATATATAACAAAATTAAAGAGAATGCACAATCACTAACAGAATAACACAGTATCCCTGCTCGCCTTAACATAGATAAACAACAAAGAATAGAACAAAACAGAACCCAATCTAGATCTTAACCAATGTAAACACTTAACTGGTCTCTTTATCATCAGCAATTATGCATAATCGGATCAAATATCCTTGCACAATCATTAATAAGAAAATGAACAATGCGATTATAACAACAAATAATTAAGATGCATAACACAATGAAATTTTCCAAAACTATTCTTTCTATTATCCTTCAAATATGTCAATCAATACATCCGTTGTCCTTACAAAACCCTTCCGTGCACACAGCCAACAGAGTCCACACATAGCCAACAAGAGCCTTTCAACCCAACCCAAAAAACCTTAAAAACACATAAACTATCAGAACATCAATGTCTCATAACACATATGTATATATATTTAGCTTAAACATACTCTATCTATTTATATACACCTAGCGCGGAGATACTATGGTCTCAAACCATGGTTTGAGGCCCACAGTTTACATTTAAGCCCATTTACATCAAAATTGGGGGCTTTGACCCATCCCAAAGACCCTTGACACTATTTTCACATCACACAGATACAAAAATACAAAATTTTTCTTTGCAACTTGTGCCTGAAGTGATCCCACTCCATCAAAGGCTAGGAGAAACAAGACTTCCATAATTAGAGTTGTGAGTGGTAGAGATCCTTGTTTCCATAATTTTCTTTCAATTTTTCTTTCCACCCTGAATTCCTTATCCAATGAATCAGGTTCCCAAAGGTGAACCTCATTTTGGATTTATCCTTCAAAGTCTATATGAATACATCAATCCTATCCTCCTCTGGAATATCAGTTACCTTGATATTAATTTTTTTTTAATTCGTCAATGTGTTCCACCATTGAACCCTTTTTTTGAGATTTGTCAATTGGCTAAAGAAGGTGTTGCTCTTTATATACTCATAATGTGTTATCATTTACTCTATAAAAATTGACCAAGTGACAAATGATTTAATTTAAAAAATCCATCGATACCATACATACTGATTGGGTTCTAAATATAAATATGAAATGCGTATCTTTTGTGTGTGTTGCACGCCACTACAAGAAAAAAGGACATTGGTGAGGGGCGAAAATGGTCACCATAAGCTCATTGGTGAGGGTCAAAAGAGCCTTCGTCACCAAAAATTGAACGTCACCAAAGGTGGCGTCGCCGAAAGTATAGGTGTTGTGGTGACATTCAAGGTCCGTCACCAATAATGATCTATAGTGACGGATAGTGATCGTCACCATTTTATATGAGCAATAGTGACGGACAATAGCCTCTGTCACCAAAAAAATAAACGTCACCAAAGGTGGCGTCGCCTAAAGTATGTGTTGTGGTGACATTCAAGGTTCGTCACGAATATTGATTATAATGACGGATAGTGACCGTCACCATTTCATATGAACAACAATGATTTTTTTGTGATGGACCTTTCATGGCCGTCACTATTAGTGCATATATATGGCGACATTCATTGACCGTCACCATAAACTCATTGGTGACATCAAGGTCCATCACGAATAATGACTATAATGACAAACAGTGACCCTCACCATTTCATATCAACAACAAATATTTATGGTGACAGACCTTTAATGGTTGTCACTATTGATGCACATATATGGTGGCGTTCGTTGACCATCACCATTTCATGTTTTGGCGAGGGTCGAAAAATGTCACCATAAACTCATTGGTGATAGTCAAAAGAGCATCCGTCACCAAAAACTGATCGTCGTCATCCTCTATGAATACCAGGGCACGATGGAATCGAACCACCAACCTCCTGCTTCTAAAGCAGGTGCTCTTCCATTGAGCTAGCACCCTTTAAAGAATTAGACTTTAAACTAGCAATTGCCCCTAAAGGTGCAAATATACACCAAAGGAATAGAAAATCTATGAAGATCAAAAGTTGCTAGAAATAATATGTTCAATATACATAATAAAAAGACAAGAAGAATAACGTTTGATATAATCTAACAAAACATGTACTACATAGGAGAATAACTGGAAAGCACAACTAGAAATTTGAATCACAACATAACAATATAAAAGAACATGCAACAGGAAAGGAACAACTCCACGGTTTGAGAAATATGAACAATCCATGGGACTGTTCTTCTATATTGATATAGATAACGAAATAGAAATCTAGATTTATGAAATTCAAGTATCACACAAGAATGTCTTAAACAAATATCAATATGTAAAATAGTGTTTTTTGCATTTGGATTTACCTTGCAGAACCTCAGGAAAAAGTTTCCACGAAAACAGCCAATAAACATAACAACATGGGCCTCAGGAGCACTAGAGAAGTATTCAAAGAAAATGATGAAAAGCATATCTAGAAAGAACTGAAACCCTCTGAAGTAAACCACACATTTATCATCGTGACTAGTACACTTGCAAAAAAAGATCAGAATAAATTATGAACTATTCCACCAAAAAATAGTGAATTTTTCCAGTTTCAAATTAATTACTAGCATGGCGCTAACTTCTCTACAAAAATAGGGAAGTTTCAAGACAATGTATAATAGCTTGCATGGCAATCGTGTTGATAAAACCTTCCAAAGAATAAGACCACAGTAGTCAACAAGAGTGCCATCATACTTAATACTATCAAAGAGTGGTCAATAGCAAAAGTGAATTGATAGACCTCCATAACTTGCATTGGTTCCTTATCCTTCATCCAACCCTAAAATTTTAGACCGAGGTTAACATTTTGAAGGAAAATTAAGAAAAGTCACATGATCTTGTGAAATAAGATTTTTATCACTACCACTAACTATCATGCAACAGTTTTGCACAAACAAAACATCCTTGTCTAAAGTGAAGTAGTCAATGATGATTAAGACTAATTGTGGGCTTAGAATTGTTTTTCCATTTTTTTTGAATTGTTAGAATTACCGTACTTAGTAGCAGAGACATTCCCACCATGGATTGGGAAGTCCGCAGCAACCACTTATGTAACTGGGATTGTTGACTATAATCATTTTAACCTTCTCCTTGCTTTTGCTCAGCCACTGAAATATGTGTTGGGAACTCTTTGCTTAAGACATTCCTCATTAGAATGGGCAGACCATTAGTGATAATAACAATATTCTCGTAACATTTCCACTATCATTACAATTGTTTTTGGGCTAAAATTTAGACTTATGGGTATATTTTTCATGCCTTGTAAACAAATGAAGATGACAAGGGGAAGGAGAAAAAGAAGAGGGATTAGAAAACATCCACTGAGAGGAGCTTGAATTGTTGTCAATGATGCTCCATCTTTAGGGATCGCTTCTATAACTTGCTTTCAATATTCAAGGAAAGCCAGAAAGCCTTGCTCCATTGAACTGAGTGCATGCAAAGTCCATCTTGTGTTGAATCTGAAACAAGAGACACTTGATAAAATTAAAACATTAATCCCCGATGATGAATTTTTCAATATACTAATGAACAATCAATACCAGCAATTGTCAGAGAGGAAGCCACCGCTAAGTAGCTCCTTCCTAAGAGGTTAGAAACATTGTCTAATAAATATTTTGTAGAAGTCATCGAAATCACCCAACAGGCACCACATTGCACACAGCATGTTGAGTTGTAGGAGAAAGAATCTTAAATTAGAATGCACCCTTTTGCGAGAGTAATGGCATTTTGGAGAAACAAAAATGTCTATGATAAGTGATATACCTGCTGGAGGTATAGAAATGCTGCCAACAGATCAAGAAATTGGTCCAGACCCCAAGATATATCTAGGGAACAACCCCAAACCCGAGTATCTCTGAGGTTATGGCAGAAACATTGAGAAGGAATGTGAAGGAAAAAGTCTTGCAATTAGACTAAACTCACAGGATAACTACGAACCAAGAGTGACAAAGTTTTGGATAGTTCCTTAGTCTAAAGAGGCTAGAAGCTCATGCAACACTAGAAGGTTATTTTATTGGGCACAGAGAATGCTATGTGCATCTTGCAAATGCAAACTTCTCTTTCACATGATGGGAAAAAGATCTTTCAAAAAGATGCCCTGTGTGCAGCATCAACGCACACAACATTCTCTTTTGCCCAATGTACTAACCTTCTAGTTGTGGCCAAATAGCACTTGGGTCATAGTGGCAAGGCTTTCAATAGTAGGCACTTACCAAATCTTCCACAATTTGTGCTATTGTACCAGAACTAGATCTTGGACCTGTGCTAATATGTGAGGTGTTTCCACTGCAAGACATCAAGTAGCGTGTTTAGCATTCAGAGCTAACAAACTTGAGAAATACCTTGACCAGGGAGAAACAGTCAGAAAGAAACGAACTCTAATAATAATAATAACTCTAGAAAATTACAAATAGGAAACCCTGCTATCACTGCACTAGAGGTGCAGGCTTTCACTTTTTTATTTTTCATTATAATTTGCACAAAATCCCTCCAATCCTAGCCTGTCACATTTTTTCATTTAGCAACAGTTAAAGCCTTTTTCATTTAGTCACGTATGAATCCCAATGGACAGTTGGTATTATATATGCCATACATAACAATTAGGAAGCCAAAACAAGTAAATTCAATGTTTCAACTATAACTTCTTATCAGGAAATGTTAGTTGCAGTAACAACAATGGTATGCCAATTGCATAAGCCATATGTATCTCCTATGGAAAGGATGATTGCAATCCCCATGTGAGCCAAAATATCAATAAATAGCAACATAAAGAACTAATATGCAACACAATTGTTGTAGAAACTATTTTATAAATGGGAAAGGTAGTGAATTATGGAATAGCATATCATGTGTACTACCTATTTAGTTGCTTACCCTGCAATATCTACTATCATTTTATGTTTCTTTATTATTTGGGTACACTACTCATTTTATCTAGAATTACAATGAGATAGTTGTCTAATAGTTGGTCACATTACAGTAGGAACGTCATCAATATAGGAAATCTAGTTTTTGACTGAAAATGAGAGCAGGGCATAAGGAAAATCATTGCCACAAGGTAAAACTATGATTGACAACTTCGTATTGGAAAGTATATTATTTGGAGTTAAATACAAACTATGATTATTTGTGGTAATGCTATGGATGTCGGAGAATAGACATTCAAGAAAGTATTGTCACTGTAACACGTCTACAATGTAGCTGTAGATCCTTTTTCACCTTGGTTTCTATTTTCTGCAATGGCTTGTAGTGGTATCATGATGCATACATTAGATATTTGATTCCAATGTTCTAGTGAACCTGGTATTTTCAAGAGGGTCATAACCTGTTAGGAAAGAACTTATTTTTTCATAAGAGGCATTCCTAGAAAAAATTGGTCAAGAGGCCAATCTGCAAGACAAAATTATAATATATATTATGACTTCTCTAAAGCTTGAAACTTACTCACTGGTTTATACTTCACTAGTCAGTCAATAATGCATCAGCCTTCAGAAACCAAAACACAGCGGTGACTTGCAGGTCATGTTTGCATTATGCTAGTACAAGCTTAGTCTATTCAGAGGCCTACCATATGCAACAAAAGAGATTTACAGAGAAGATTTCCATGTGCACTATTGGAATTGTAGGACAAATGAAATAGTTAGTTTATATATCTTCAGCGATTTTGAATTAGGAAAGAAGCCCTTAAAATGTACATCCATCATAAGACTAGGCCGAGTTCAATCTAGTCAAGTGTGTTGCTGCTTGCACACACTTGTTATTTATTTTTCCTGTCTTAGGCCTTAGCAAACTGACATAGTAAATGCATAAGAGTTCCCAAAATAAGTGTCTAAGTGAGATGGAAGACATGTGAGAAAAGTCAAGCTGGCCTATCCATGTTCACCCATTATTGGGCTTCTTTAGGATTAATAGTTGAGGAAAGTTTTTCAGCACCGTGGGACTAAGAAAGTATGCCAACTTGTAAGATTAAATAACATTGCAACACCATGAGAGTCATCTAGAATTGTTGAACTGATGCTGACCAATTTAGCATATTAGTAGGAGACAACTTAGCAACTTCTTAGTATCATGTTGCATGAAGAATTGACTCGAACCTAGGTTTTTTAGGCAACTGATATACTGCCCAAATCATGTCCTTTAGGAGACAAAGTTTGCACAATGAGTGTGTGAGAGAGCGAATGGGAATCATGTTCACATGGATTGATACATTAGTCCAATTTATATTTTCTTATATTTTCCTAAAGGCTAATATCAGTAAATGCGAACATGAGAGTGGGTGCCCTCACATTTGAAGAGACAAATCTAGAGGGATTGTGTTAAAGACCATTTAAGTTAATCATTCTACCCTCATGCTTAATGGAAATAAATATTTCATATGATTCATGTCGTATGTGCCCAAGGTTTGAAAACACTAAAGTTTAAACTCCCAACATGTCCTTTATGAGAGTGGGTGCCCTCACATTTGAAGAGAAAAATCTAGAGGGATTGTGTTAAAGACCATTTAAGTCAATCATTATACCCTCATGCTTAATGTAAATAAAATTTTCATATGATTCATGTCATATGTTCCCAAGGTTTTAAAACACTAAAATTTAAACTCCTAGGATCTCATCATTCCCTCTAGTTGAAGGAAGAAGAAATTTGAAAAGAAACATTGATCTCCTATAGTGACTCGTACCTTTCTTATTTCACCTTTGCACTTGAGAATTTGATGGCTTAGGGTTTGAACCTCAAATTAAGTGGTAGGTTCAACATATGATTGAGGTTGTTTGACCTTTTTTGAAACAATGCAACGATGAGTGCTTTCTATGTCCGAGATTATAACTAGCATTTGCACCGAGAGGTGCAAATTAAACGCCGGAAGTGGGGAATGTGGAAACCAGTAATAAAGTGAAATATATGGAAATTTTAGCTTCTATATATATTTTAATGAATGTAATAGGAGATTAAATTGAAAAGGAAAGTTACACTAACATAATTGTCATACAATTTATTTGAAAAAACATTTACTACAAAATCAAATTCTTCAAACCTTGTAATTTATCAAAAATATATTCACAATTTTGTAGGTAATAAGGGTTAAACCCCAACTCAAAATTCAAATTAAACAAAAGATCAAATTCCCATAACCACACTGGAGGTAACACCGAAGTAAGAACCAGTGGTTAGTGGTTTGGGGCTAGAGACTACCTGTTGCAGACCTGCGAGGAACGAAAGCCCTCCTACCGGAAGAAACACGACAGAGTTGCAGAGCTGCACCGCCAAGGGAGCTGAAGCAAATGAGGAGCTTGCACAACGACTCGGGTAGGGGTTAGTTACCCTAACCCCCGACGGACTAATCTCCATCGTTGGATCAAGATGCCAAAGATTGACGGACAGGAAATAACCACTTGTGAATCGAGTGACCAGCACCTGCCTGCGAGCCAACCTTCGAGAGTGATCGGTTAAGGCTGGATCCTCGTGGCATAGGTACAGGCAAGGTTACATTGTTTGAAATAACTGTATCAGATGATTTCTGCAGACAACTATCATTTCTAACCAACAACAAATCACAACCATTTTCTGCTCTTTCTTTATCCTTTTGAGGAGGCAGTGAAACTTCCTACTTGGAATCTCTGAATGCCTTCTCTCCTGCTTGTTCAGAAGAGGAATGTCCATTCTGAGACAAATCACAATTTTCAATACAAGCATGTCTCTGGTCATGTGCTTCCAATATTAGATTGGCATCAGATTGACAACATTGTTCTTTGCTCAATATTCCTGATACAAGCATATTCTCCACATTCCCATCCATTTCGGTAGATAGAGGGTTATTGTGAAAAGATGAAACAGACTCCAGTGAAAGACAACTGGGATCTCTTCCTTTTAAATTCTCTAAGCCTACACTTTGATTTACACATGTTCTATCTTCAGCTGCAGGTGTAGCATGGTCTGAAGCACCAGATTGCATGACATTTGTACTTTCAAAAACATCTACAAAGGAATCAATGCCAACTTCTGTAGGAGAATCCTCATTATGAACTGAAGATTGGATTGTGTCACTCTATGATTTTTTAGTTGGAATAAAAATACCACTTGGCACTTTGAAAATAGAATTAATTACAGAGTTGTGTATATCCAGTCTCCCACTGCTTCACTGATGCAATACCCTAGCCTCTGTCTGTTTTGTTAAGCCTGCATCAGCAGAGTGAGAAGTCAAGGCATTATCTTCACACCTTAAGCTCTTCAAATCATTTAAATATCGGCTAAGTTGAGAACCAGCCTCTGGTAAATCAGTGGCATTGACAACCTTTGCTTGTACAATTGGCCACTTGCAATTGTTTGCCCTGTTTAAAATATTCACTGACGATGTGGACTCATGTGAGGGTACACTTGTGATATACCTAGTATCATCTCTACTCTGGAAATTCATAGAACTCTCATTCCCTTTTAATTTAGACATATTGTCTTGTTGGTTAACCTCTCTTGACTTGTGTACAGCAGTTTTTTTTCCAATCCCCGCAGCAGATTCTGCAAGGTTGTTGTCCTGCATGCACCTTGATTCACAGTCTACTAATCATTGTATTGGAATTGAAATGCTTTGAATAGGTTGTTTTTCAGTTGACTTTAGTTGATCCACTGGAACTGAACCAGTTTGAGTATCTTGGTTTTCAGTAGATTTAGACATAAACAAGTTTCTACTTGAGCTACAGTTGAGTTTCTACTTATTTTCGATTTCTAAGTCACTTTTCAGGGTAGCCTGAAGATATTCCTAGGTGCTATCACTATTTGTGTTGGGACTGGGATTTTTTACCGGAAAATCCTCATGAATATCCACAAAAGAGCTATCTGCTGAGTAATCATTGCCAATTATAGCAGCTTCTTTACTTCGAAAATCTGAATCAATGACCCTGACTTCAACCATGCCAGGCAAAGGATCATTAAGCTGGGTATAGCTAACATCAGCATTTTGACAGTAGTCAGAACTACTGTCATCCATAACAGCAGCTATATTTTTTCCACTTATATCTACGAGCATTACATTCTCAATGCCATTTCATTCAGGATCTTCCTGTTGATTCCTACCACAGCCTAAAGAATTAGCTTGAGCATCTTCAATTTTTACCTCCACCTTATCAATGGAAAAAGCTTCCTCTTGAACGTGCGGAAATAAGATTTTGTCACACTCCTTCCCTACATCATCTTGATCATGATCACTACCTTCAGTATCAGGTGCAACACTTGCAGCACGCTGCTCAGAGCTTACATTACTGCTTGTCATCACTGAAGAATTGATGGAGTATGTCCTACGTTGTGGGGTATTTTCTTTGCTGGCATAAAAATATGTGATCGGTGCACTCGACAGTAGGGGCCTGAACATGTCTTGAGAATGTCAAAGATCCTGCACATAGGTACAAATCAAGAAAATTAACTTCAATTGGAGCATAAATGCATAGGAAAAACGTCTAAAAGATAAAAAAATTACTCAAGTAAACAACATTGCATTCTTGTGCATCAAATGCCTATTTTAACTTGCCACGATGCAAACAAAAACATAAATAAAGCACAAATATGAATAAAGCATATCTCTCCCCTAGAAAGGTTGTGAGAAACAAATTGAATTTCACCGTTAACAATGTTACTAAGAAAGAGCTCCACCAAACTCCTCTGTCAGTCTAAAGAAGTTAGGCATGCTGGTTTTATTTCTATTATAAGCATAGAACACAGTTTACAGTGTACACCAGAGCCTTAGGCCAAAGGAAAAATACTCAGAATACCACCAAAGCAAAACAACACAGTGATCCTTGACCTCTGGATATGACAGAAAAAGATTGAAATAGTAAAATGGCTTAAGAACCAAATCAATGAACATATAACGAACACGTGTAAGATGATAGACCATAGACGGGGAAACATAACAATCAGATAATATACACAAGATTAGAATAGAGGGGGGCCAGGAAAGTATACACCATTACTCTGATACACATCTTACTCCACTAGCACATATAAAAGGACTCACCAATGGCACCAAGGATGGCCATTGACTAATAGACACTTATTAAGCCTGGCTCACAATTTTGATGTCAACTGCATTTTAGTGCATATGTTTGAATTTGAAGCCTCAAAACAAGATCAACACATGGGAAAAGCAAACTCGAAACAACCCAAAATCAGGCAATGCCTTGCTTCCATGTGAGGACTGATGTCAATGATATCCCAATCTTATCGGTTGGGAATAACACCCTCAAGCTTTCACTTTACAGGAATCAAGTAGAATGCAAATACATGAAAGGACCAGAGTTAAGAGGTAACAAAATATTGTTGTGTCAAACAGCGAAAAATGGAAACCCATTCAATTAGAGCTAACAACATCACTGCAAGCTTAAAAAACCAATACTCCAAGATAGGAGGCATACCATTTGGCGCAATGAGTATCCTAAGATGAGTTATAGGAAGTTCTTAGGTGAACGAGGCATAGTATAGCTGTAGAAATTGTAACTTGGTCAAACTATTATAGTCAAGGAAGGATTTGGTTGGATTCCCAAGTCTAAAAAAAGGTAAGGGTAGTTGTGATGGCATGATAGCTAAGGAGTGCCAAGGCATGCCAAGGAATGAAAAGGTGTGCTAACACATGGCAGACAATGTCAATGAATGTCGAGGAGTGTTATGGAGTTCCAGGGGAACACAATGGAGAATTTGGTCAAAATTCTTGGTAATGAACGAATAACAGTGTGTGCCAAGGAGTGTCAGTGAATTCTAGGTGTCCCAAGGATGAATTGTTTTAGGAGAAGCTTAGAATAAGACTTGTAAGAGGGAAGCCTATGCTTATGATAAGGTGTGGAAAAAGTAATTTCAGAGAAAGGGAGACTTTGGGTTGGGCACAAAATTGTTTTTCTAATGACTTGGTTGGGTTCCCAAGTTGCAAAAAAAGTAAGGCTATCTATGAGGGTATGACAGCTAGGGAGTGCCAAGGTGTTCCAGGGAATGTAAGGTTCCCAAGTAAGGCTAGTTGTGAGGGCATGAATGCCAAGGCGTGCTTTGGAATGCTAATATGTGACATATAGTGCGAAGGCATGTCAAACATGGTTGTTGAAGCTCTTTGAGCATGTGCTGGTGTAGTAGAGAGTTTTTTACCATCATCATCAAACTGTTGTACATCCACATGAACAATATCATCTCAAAGCTAGGCATCACTACATTCTGGAAGGAGAAGCATTGCTAGGTGGTACACCTCCAGATGAAGTACCAACAATGATGACCTCATCTAGTAAGGGAAGGATGGAATAAACATCCAAAGGATAGAATGTACTAGATGATGAAGTAATCCATTTAGTCCTGACTCCCCATAGACTATTCAATAACTACAAAGGATGAACTCAGAGGAGTTTGAAATTTGTATAGGTGGACCAACACAAGATGGAGATGTGGAAAGGTTCACTACAACCAGCTGCAAGTCATCAACAAGAAACTCAACAAGAGAAGAAGAGGTATGTTCCATGGATACATGCTGAGAGTCATCACCGGAAAGGAGCTATAGAAGAGATCCCAGTAGTCACCATGAAAAGGCTCATCAAAGATAGCACCATGATGCTTAGTCACTTGGTGAGAGGGAGGGTAATAAAGATTATAGTAGCAAACCAAAGTCCTATGAGGAGTCTAATGGACAGGTTATATATCATGTCTTCCATGATACAAGTGGGTCCATGCACTTGATCTGAAGGACCTAAAATGTGAGATAAAGGACTTCCACCCATGCAACCAATAAGTTTATGACCTTAATTTTGCATCAAGGAATAATTTGGGCTTGTCATGGATATAGTATTATCTACAAAAGATTTAACGTTGTAGATCATCACACCATTTTAATTACCATGGAGAGAGCACTATTATTTCCAACATAGAGAGCCCTAAATGTAGTGAGTTACGAATTTACCAGTTAGAGATTTGATGTCTCAAATAATTATAGGAACTGGTGATTTTACTTTTTGGTTTAATATGGCTGTTGGTAATCCAAATATTTTAATGGGATATTGAACTTAGGTGTTGGTCAAAAATCCTATTTCACTGATCTCAAATACTAGGCTATCAATTGGGTCTACTATGGAGGATGTCAAGGAATATCTCAGTGCTATCCCAAGGATAAGATCACACTCTGAAATTTGGATGGACAGTTACAGTCAACAGTTCGGTTATCATTTCAGGAAGAGGCTCGGATATGGATACACAGGATCTCAGTGTAATTGTAGAGATTACAATTCATACTAGAGTAGAGAACTTAGGAAAAATTTTGGTGATGCCACAGTGACATTCCCTCACTATCTTGGTACTATATCACAGTAAGGATCTCGGAGTAATTCAATGCCACCATAGTTCATTGATATCACAGTTTGGTGACTATCTAAGTCATGATGATTCTACAGTCTTGGTACCATGATGCTCATAGATCTCGGTTCTATCCAAGTCATGGTGTTTCTACAATCTCAGTGCTATCCCAAGCATAAGATCTCAATGCTATATCAGTGCTATCCCAAGGATAAGATCTCCATGCTATCTCAGTGCTATCCCAAGGATGAGTAGCTTAGTCATATTTTAGCCTTTTCTCTCTTTTCCAGTCACAATGATGAGCTCAGACTATGTTTGTTTGCGGTCCCATTACTGCTGCCAATAATCTCAGCATGTGTGCAACTGCTAAGTCATCTTTCCTTTGGGACTATGGACAAGTTTCAAAACATAGACGGACTTTGAGAGCACATCATCCTCATAACATGGCACATACTGATTCATGTATCCAGGAAAATGTTACTATTATGATTTATCCATAAAACCATGAGTGGAAAGAAAATATGCATCAAAACAAACTATCTACATCAAAATGAAAGGTTCATGCATCACCAAGATCAACCCAGAACAAGAAGCATGAAATCACCAAGAAACAAACCATCAATGAAAATATGGAAACGGTGTAGTAGAGGGTCTGTTACCATCATCATCAAACTGTTGTACATCCACATGAACAGTATCATCTCAAAGATGGGCATCACTAATGTTTAGGTTGTACACCTCAAGATGAAGTACCAACAATGATGACCTCATCTAGAAGGGGAAGATGGAAGAAACATCCAAAGGATAGGATGTACTAGATGATGAAGTAATCCCCTTAGTCCCGAATCCCCATATACTATTCAATAACTACAAAGAATGAACTCAGAGGAGTTTGTAAAGGTGGACCAACACAAGATGGAGATGTGGAAAGGTTCACTACAACCAGCTGTGAATCATCAACAAGCAACCCAACAAGAGAAGAAGAGGTATGTTCCATGGATACATGCTGGGAGTCATCACCGGAAAGGAGCTATAGAAGAGATCCTAGAAGTCACCATGAAAAGGCTCATCAAAGATAGCATCCTGATGCTTAGTCACTTGGTGAGAGGGAGGATCATAGAGATGATACCCCTGAAATGTTTCATAGTAGCAAACCAAAGTCCTATGAGTATCACGGACAGGTTATATATCATTCCTTTCATGATACAAGTGGGTCCATGCACTTGATCTAAAGAACCTAAAATGTGAGATAGAGGACTTCCACCCATGCAACCAATAAGTTTCTGACCTTAATTTTGCATCAAGGAAGAATTTGGGCTGGTCTAAGATTTAACATTGTAGATCATCCCACCATTTTAATTACCATGGGGAGAGCACTGTTATTTCTGATGTAGTGAGCCTTGAATGTAGTGAGCTACGAATTTACCAGTTAGATATTTGATGTCTCAAACAATTATAAGAATCAGTGATTTTACTTTTTGGTTTAATATGCCTGTTGTTAATTTCTGCTCATGTTCTATGCCATTTCAGATTAGGGCATAATACTGAAGAAGATAGAACATACTAAAATATCGATAGAAGACAAACCAAAATAGAGATAGGAAATGATGACGTTACGGCGATCAGCAGGATGCTTCTACCAGCAAAGTCTCCAATAGGTCATTCAGCTAAGCGTGTCACACATAACCCCAGAACAATCCAAACAAAGAATACATAGCTCCAACGCCATCAAGAGAGAGAGAGAATTCCTCCACACCAATGTGTGTCAAATGAGCTCCAAGTCTCTCCAATATATAGGAATATTTGGGGGTGTGTGACATGTCCTTTAAGACATTTAAGTCAATATTTTATTCCAGGCCGACCCAGCACATAAGTGGAATAAATTCAAAGTACATGTTCTGCTCATCCGATCGAGATGATATTTAGATCAATATTACACCTCTCCGAAAGAGGAATCCAATAAAAATATTGCGATCGTCATCTAAGCAGCAAAACCAGAGTTTGGACCTAGTTTTCCAATTTTAACACTCCCTCTCAAATAGGGAGAACTCCGTCCACTAGTGCAATCCAAACATCGTGCGTCATCCTGCCGTAACTTGCATTGCTGGCCTCTTTATTTCAGAACAGAAGTGGGTCAGTCACAAAGACATCATACCCGGCTGACAGATTCAGCCCAGAGGTCCGAAACCTCTTATTAGACTCACAAAGAGTCTCCAACCAACCCGAAGTTGGTTAATCTGACCCGAAGTCAGGCAGAGGTCCCAGACCTCACTAAACTTGATCCCAGATCAAAGTGGTTGGACCGTGCCATCCTATATAGAGATTACGACAAGTTCTGATGCGTCCATCAGTATTTGCTACTAGTCGCTAGCCTTTCCCACCTCATTGGCCAAATGAGAGGTACTTCCCATGAGCCCTGAACTCAATGGGTAGGATGCATACAGGGCACAGATAAATGAGAGGCGAACCAACTCAATAATCACAACGGTGGGGCAGAAGCACCATAAGTGCTTATAGCTTCGAGAATCTATCCCCAAAGCCCCCCAGAGCTCCCAGAGCTCATCGTCCAATGGAACCCACACCATAGGGTCGTTTCACGATTCCAAGATTCTCACGGAAGGTTAGGAACATGACCTTCCCCAAGGGCATTGTGAGAATATTCGTGACCTGCTCATCAGTTCCTATATGATCGAGCCTTACGGCGCCTCGCTGTACCATATCCCAGATAAAGTGGTACCAGCCATCAACATGCTTGGATCAATCTTGGAACACATGATTCTCAGTCATACAACACTGCACAACATATGTTCACTGCACAACATATGTTCGAACAAGTGTTCATTAAGAACATTAGGGTCCCTATGAGTTAACGATACTCAGTAGGATAGGCCCAGCAACGCTGCTACTCAATTTCTTAAAGTTGAGTTCCATGGACTTACAGTCCATCATACCAGAAAATTCATAATGTATTTTCCTTGAGAAAGGAAAATCTCGCCAGGTCTCTGCTAGACCTTTAGGCCTAGACATCAGTCCTAGGTCCTTCATCTCGAACTCAACAGCGAGCTCCCTCTTGCATTGATGAATGAGAGGGTCAGCACCTATTAGGAAGAGGTCATCCACATACAGCACCAGAGTGAGAGTTTTTCCCTTGACAACTTTGAAGTATGGGTTCGGATCAGCATTACTTCGAGTGAAGCCCATCTTCATCAAGTAGCTATCTATCCTCTTGTACCAATCTCAGGGTTCTTGTTTCAGCCCATAGAGGGCTTTCTTCAACCTGCAGACATGGGTGTCCCGATCCTGGACTTCCAACCCCAGAGGTTGCTCCAGATATATCTCTTCCTTTATCATACCATGCAGAAAAATGCGGTCTTCACATCATCTGATGAAGACTCCATCCTTGCGCAGCAACAAGAGCTATAATAGATCGAATGGTGGTATCTTCAGCCACAGGTGAAAATATGTCATGATAGTCTATATCTTCTTCACAGGCAACGAATCTTGCCTTGAAATTTTCAGCACTTCCAACAGATCCATGCTTGATCTTGTAGAGCCATTTCGAGGTGATAAATGCTTTGTCCTATGGTCTTGGGACCACAACATAACATCCTTCCAGACTTGATGCTTTTCGACTTCCTCAAAGGTATCCAAGGTCAGATTGTACAAAAGTACTCATGGCTACTAGATATCCTGTTATTAATATGGCTTCTTGGTTTTCCTTCAGAATTTCCCCCTCTGAAGCCATATGTCCCTGAGCCATGAGGATCTTCTTTCGTTGAACAAAGACATCCACTCAGGAGCATATACAGATATATCTCCCTCTTAATGTTAGCTTCTATCTCGAGAGAAGAAATCTGTTTTAAATGAGGGAATCCCAGACATCATCTTGGAATTGGGACCTGATCTCCCACAGTCAAAGCCATCCAACAGACTTTGCTGATCATGATTCAAGATTCCAACCATGTGACCAAAAATCTGCATAAACTTCTCAGTTCACATTTTAAGTTTACCATAACGCTCCAATGTAGGACTAATACAGTCACATGCTACTGCTACATAGGTGTCTATCTATGTCACAGACATACAGGGGGAACATATCAACAAGCCTCATCTTGTGTTAGGAGTCCTTTCAGCTACTACCTGTTATTCTGTGAGTAGCTCCTTCAAACAGCCTTCTAAGACTGCAGCATACAAAAAAAACAAGGGATTCAATCTACCTTGGTTTATCCTGCACTTGAGGCATTGCACCTTGAGTTGCTTCCAGATCTGCGCATTTCTGGTTATTTCAGCAGACTGCTCCTAGGGCTGTAAAAAAATTTTGACCACTACATAGAATCTCCCCAAGGACTTCAACAGTCAACCCTTAAAACTTCTAGCTTCAATATGGGTGTCTGTCTATGTCACTGTCATGATGACAGTGACATAGAATCACAAATTTAGAACTATCACATTCATCACTGCTCTTAAAGACTCTGTCAAGTACATCAAAACAATTTCTTTGTCTTCACTTGAGATCTAGTCTATGCCACGTGCACAGATTTGGGAATTACTGTGATTTGTCTGCAGATATTAGCGTTGGATACACAGGATCATGAGAAGTGGCATCACTGGGTATTGATGTGTCTATGGCTGCAATTTCGCTAAACATATAACAGGCATATATTGATGGTATGAATTACATTGCTGGTACATTAGAAGGCTTGATTGTCATACATAAATGACAAATGCAGATGTCTCTTTCAAGCATCTCAGCAATTACCTTAAACATCAAATAACACTTTCTGCTGCAGATGCTTCTTGTAAGTCTTCTACTGCAACTGAAAGAGCTACATCTCGTCATTGCAGAGCTTCCTTTCCAGGTCCAACAAAACTGGATGGCAGTGCATCCCATGAAATTCTGCTATCAGTCAATTTCTTATGATTGAGAGTTGCCTTGACTAGATTACAAGGAGGAGCTGCCTTGGTAGATGACTTAGAACTCTTCTGAGATGATGGATTAATACACCCTGCATTCATATCTCCTTGTGCAATTCCCATCTTTGAAAGTGAAGAAACTATATTTCGTGTCTTTTGTATAATATGGCTATTGGAAAGGGACTATCCATTAGATAGCCTGGGAATATGTTCAATTATAGACATCATGTAAGTGCAGATCAACAAATATATTTAAGGAACCTCTGCTGTCTGTGGATATGGACGAGATTCCGGAACAGTCCCTGCCCCAATCAAGCAAGAAGCACGAGATTACTCACGAATTTTATGCAGACAATGATAAAACAATCAATGCTAAAATCATATCTGAGAATGCTGAAGGGGAAGTTCTTCATGTCAAATTCAGAACAAGCCTGGGAATGGAAACAAGCCTTCACAGAAACGATATGCTTCTTGCACTATAGGGAAGCACCGCTATTCCTTTTATATCGTGTAATGATGCACGAAGAATCCAACAAATGGTTCATGAATACAAAAATTTGCTTGTAAATGTAGCAAAAATCTTCAATAAATAATCACTGGATCTGGAGCAAAAGTTCTACATGCAATGTTGTCAAGTATGTTGTAGTTTCTGTTCTTCCACAGGCTGTAAACAAGCTCAGGGCAGTGAGAATATTTTCGATCATTTACATGAGAAGCAAGGCTGCAGGAGACATCATCAGATCTTTGCCCTAAATGTGTGGTCTTCAATTCCAGTGGCATAGTTGAATATTCGAGCGGGTCCACACTATGCGTCGATTATTTTATTTGATCGCAGGTATGACGGCAGATAATGATATATCCACAGGTTTAGTCGACGATCATGACAGCATACCAGATTCCACGTCCGCAATTATATCAGCTTGCCGCTGCCGCGTACAATACCATACAGCGTCCAATGCGACTGCAGACTTGTCGTCGCTGCTCATCAAGTCCGTCATGGCAGCCAGTTAAATTTGCAGAGCCCTCTAACTCAGGTGCTTAATGCATTTCAAAACGGCGACTGTATAGCGATGAATCATCATACGCCAATTTCTCCATTCGACCCTCACGCCGTCTTATTCGAACCCTCTTTAATTATGTGATTAGCTCTTATCATGTTTTCCAGAATGCCCAAATGGTTTGCCGTCTTACTGGAAGGCCCATGTCAATTTTCTGAATTAACAGAAGCCCACGTCAATTTTCAGAATTTACTGAAGCCGTGTTTAATCTGTGCACCGAGAAGCCCTGCTGCTCCAGAAAAAACAAGACAGCCTTGCATACGAAAAGAACTGGCCACAGCGAGTTTATGGATAGGGTGGAGGAGGCTGCAAAGAGGTTTTAGAATAACCCACATCTCACTGTTTGCAGCCCTAGATAGGTTGGGCGTTGTCTTCTTCCAAAGCCCTCTGATACCATGTTAATTTCTGCTCATGTTCTATGCCATTTCAGATTAGGGCATAATACTGAAGAAGATAGAACATACTAAAAGATCAATAGAAGACAAACCAAAACAGAGATAGGAAATGATGACGTTACGGCGATCAGCAGGATGCTTCTACCAGCAAAGTCTCCAATAGGTCATTCAGCCAAGCGTGTCACACATAACCCCAGAACAATCCAAACAAAGAATACACAGCTCCAACGCCATCAAGAGAGAGAGAATTCCTCTACACCAATGTATCTCAAATGAACTCCAAGTCTCTCCAATATATAGGAATCTTTGGGGGTGTGTGACACGTCCTTTAAGACATTTAAGTCAATATTTTATTCCAGGCCGACCCAGCACATAAGTGGAATAAATTCAAAGTACATGTTCTGCTCATCCAATCGAGATGATCTTTAGATCAATCTTACACCTCTCCGAAAGAGGAATCCAATAAAAATATTGCGATCGTCATCTGAGCAGCACAACCAGAGTTTGGACCTAGTTGTCCAATTTTAACACCTGTTGGTAATCCAAATATTTTAATGGGATATTGAACCTAGGTGTTGGTCAAAAATCTTATTTCACTGATCTCAAATACTAGGTTGTTAATTCGGTCTACTGTGGAGGAGGTCAAGGAATATCTCAGTGCTATGATGCTATCCCAAGGATAAGATCACACTCTGAAATTCGGATGGACAGTTACAGTGAACAGTTCGGATATCATTTCGAGAAGAGGCTCGGATAGGGTACACAGAATCTCAGTGTAATTGCAGAGATTACAATGCATATTGGAGCAGAGGCCTTAGGTAAAGTTTTGGTGATGCCACAATGGCATTCCCTCTGTCTTGGTACTATATCGCAGTAAGGATCTCAGTGCAAATCAGTGCCACCACAGTTCATTGATATCACAGTTTGGTGACTATCTAAGTCATGATGATTCTACAGTGTCTTGGTACCATGATGCTCATAGATCTCGGTTCTATCCAAGTCATGGTGTTTCTGCAATCTTAGTGCTATCCCAAGGATAATATCTCAGTGCTATCCCAAGGATGAGTAGCTTGGTCATATTTTAGCCTTTTATATCTTTTCCAGTCACAATGATGAGCTCAGAGCTTCCAAACTATATCTGTTTGTGGTCCCATTAAAGCTGCCAATAATCTCAGCATGTGTACAAGTGCTAAGTCATCTTTCCTTTGAGACTATGGACAAGTTTCAAAAAATAGACAAACTTTGAGAGCACATCATCCTCATAACATGACAGATACTGATTCATGTATCCAGGAATATGTTACTATTATCCATAAAAGCATGTTAGCCAAGTGAGACACTATTCAAGACAATGACAACAAAATGTTATAACATTAATGCTTTTTTCTAAATCACCAAACTTCCAGTAATAAATAATTGACTTTTTGGAGTTCTAGGATTCTAGAGTCTAGGGTTACTACAACTTCTTGGTTACTATGGTAGATGGAAAAGAAACCAAATACTCATGTGTTCATAAAGACTCATATGAGATGGTAAGTGGACCTTTGTTTATGTGCATTCAAGTATTATTATTGTGAAGGTCTCTGTAAATTTTCCAAAAATTTGAACTTGTGCTACTTATTGCCTATTTCTAGTGCAGCTTAGATAAAAATTTGATGTTAAGAGGTGGTTCACTCCATTAGTACGTTGAAACATCCAAATATTGAGCATCTATGATCAAAAGATAACTCTTGACCAAGAGTTGATGGTGTACCTCATCCTTCCAAATAGAACAAAAATAAGACAGAACTAACCTCACAATCAAAAACCACATTGCACCTATGTTTCCAAAGAACAAATAGAGTTGGAATCTAGACACAAGGCCAAATTCCTATAAATGCAGGATAAACCTGACGATGAAAATCACCAAACACTATAAAGCAACAGGAAATCACTGCAAAACATTGTTTATGAAGTTAATTCTAACACTTCCCGGAAAATTAACACTGCCAAAAAAAGGGATGCTTCATTGTCTCCAACCTACGACAAACTAGACAATAATCATTAAAGTCCATGCTTGATCTATCAAAAGACCTTGATAAATAACCAATGAAAAATCGTAGCTTATCAAAAAGCCACATTAACCATGCACCATGAGTCATTGAATCCACCAGTCCTCGAATTCCATAAAGCACCAACGAATTTTACGAAAAACAGATTACAAGTGCCTCTGAGGAAGCATACAATACAACGAATGGGGATCATACTGCTAAAAAGGATGACAAAAGCACCAACCCCAATCCTTCCAAGGTATGGTGTACAAGTCAAGAAAAAAGTGTTCTCAATATTGACATGAAAGCAAATGTTTTTTGTGTCAAGTACAATCCTGGATCAAGCTATTATGTTGCGGTTGGTTCAGCAGATCATCACATTCATTATTATCATTTATGACTTGAGGAATCCTAGTGTTCCATTATACGAATTTAATGGTCATCAAAAAACATTTTCCTATGTTAAATTCATTTCAACAAATGAACTAGCTTGTACATCTACAGACATGTGAGGTCCCACCTTACCTACCATAATTATTATAGAGAAATATTATATTAAATCATAATGCGATATATATTTTTTATTTTATTTCATGAGTCACTAAATGACATGCTTATGAATTATTTTCTTAAAAGGATAATTTAAATTATATAGGGTTGGCATCCCATAATTAGGAATTCATATGTGAGCTGATATTGCAACAAATTACTTACTGCTATTATGACTTTTCAGCAAGACCCTTTAACTCAATGAGTTATTACACTAGAAATACCTTGATTGCAAATCTTAAATTAACTTAAGCCTTTTGTTTTATGGACGGTTCATAAACGTAATTAGATGCAACCATTGAACATTATGAAAACCAATTTACAAGTATGGAATGTACAACCATTGAGGCATTTTGTCAAACACTTACAACCATTATCTCTTTAAGGTGTTTTCACAACAATTAGCTAACATGAATCCAAAGTTACATGAATTCATTTTTTTTGTAAGTAGTGTCAATAATTGAACTTAAGATATTAGTAGACTATCAGCCATATTCATTGTTGAAGTTGTACCAATGAATATAAGTATTTAGAAATTTCAAACATAGCTCACAATATTGTAAGGTACAGCCATTGAGGAATTTTGACAAATAGTTGGCAGTCGTAAAACAAGTTGCCGTAAGGTTATTTAAATTTTCAAATTATTAACCATTTATAATTTAAAAACCATTTCCAAGTGGTTAGCCTATATCATATTCATCACTATAAATTATCAGGCAGTTCCAATATAAAAAGAACCAAACAGCAAAACAAAACAACAAGCGGTTCTACATGCAACAGCAAATCTGCAAAACAGAGCAGATTTGGGAATGGATGTCCGAAACCTTGATTTTTGAAATCAAAGTTGGGGTGAAATGGCCTATTTGTACGGATACCCCCTGAAGTGGAGATGAGTCACAACAGGGACGCCCAAAAATGAGATTCTTTAAAACAACAAAATTTATAGCCTAAATGTTTCATTTATGACTTTTGTCAAACATATGGAATGAAAACTTATAGCTACACCTCTACATGAGGAAAAACAACCCAGAGTTATGCTACTAATATATTCTCATTGAAATCACACATTTCTAAATCCACCATATGAGTTCTTGAAACATTTTACCACCCACAAGCTAATTCATTTGACATGAGTGACAAGCTTTTTGCACCAATTGCTACAATTTAAAAACACATGGAAGCCTTGAATGCTACAGCCATTAAGGCTTTCTATCAAAATTCTGATAGTACTATTACAACAACTTGAATAACAAAACATTGAAGAATATGAAACATAAGCCATAACTAAAATTTATCTCCAACTTACCTCACGCATTTGATCTTCCAAACTATACTTTAGTTGCCATTATTTTTGCATTTTCTTTAAGGGTTGATTCTGTAATTCCTCCAAGCATATTTTGGGTACATGTCCATTTTCTTACTTCTGCAAGTTAGCACTTATTCGTGCATAAATAATTTATAACATTACTCATTCACAGATATTGTCAAACAGTTTGCAAACTATCCTCAAACCATTTATAAAACATGCATCTATTGATTATTTGAAACAAAACCATAAATCATGAAATACTTACCCAAGTCCTTTGGAATAAATTTATTGCAATTACCTTCAACAATATTTGGCTTTCCTTTTTCAAATGCTACAATACCAAGATTAGTACCATAAACTACACCAATAATAACTCCAATATTGAGATCTAAACATCCATGCATATATATTAATCTAGTCTTCATTTTTTAACTAATCAATAATATTCTAGATAACATAAGCCTAAACCAAAATTAGATGCTTACAACAATTTAAATGTCTACTTTTTATTTTATGCCTAAGCTATACTACAATTTTAGGACAATGGAAATTATACCTGAAGAGATATTCAGCTCCAATCGTTGAGAAGATGATCCACCTTCGATCCCTTAACCAACTCATTTGAACCATCCGGTTTTCCACCCAACCATATCCAGGGAGAACTCCTCCCCCTGGAACCCCTGAGCTGTAAAAGCTCACAACCAGTACCAAAATACAACAATAGAGAGAGAGATGCAAGGAAAAATCATGAAGATAGTTTTCACTTCCTCTAAATACCACTCATGTTCAACCTCAATAGATACTTAGTAGATTAGTAAGAAATTCAGATTTTTTTTTTTTTGGAAGTAATTGGATACTCTCCATATCTCTCCCTTTCACAATATTCCTCAAGTCTCTTCCACTCTTGGCATTACCCCCTTCTCCCCCCAAATGAGAATGCATGGGAGTCATATATAGGAGGAGCAACAAATTCATGTCATAAAGGAGGATTAATATGCATGCATTGTATTCCTTTTAGAGGAGTGTAACTTATGCCATTAAGGAGAGGTATGCATGCCTTATTTAAGGAGAGTGTAACATATGCATTAAAGTGAGTGTAAGAGGAATATTTTATGACACATATTTAATGAGTGTAGGAATATTTTATGACACATATTTAATGAGTGTAAGAGGAATATGCCATTCCTTGATGAGTGCATAAAAGAGAGTGTAATGTAATATTTAAAATAGAGAGAGTTACATAGAGCCATGAGAGTCATGAAGGAGAGTGAAGTGATTGAGGAGATATAATTTCCTTTTAATAATAATATCATAGTCTCATAAAAGATAATAATAATATTAATAATATTAATAATATTGAGGATTAAGTTGAGATTGAACTATTATAATTGATTAATCATAATTTAAGCGATTTTCCTTCAAGTATACTTGTTTACCCATTGATTGGAGGTGATTTACTATTTTTGGAAAGTCATACTTGAAATGGTAGACATGACTTTCTATTTTTAGAAAGTCTCTCCAAAATTGTTAGGAATTAGATTATTAAGGAAATTCATCTACGAGTTGCCCATGAGTGGTATTTTTCTTCCGGATAATAGGGATTCCACACCCCTATTGTATGCATCTTTGTGCCTTAGTAGATTGAGGACTCCGCGCCCTGATCTACTCTAAAGATCCAAGATTCCACACCTTGATCTTTTTTTTTAAATATTCAGGACTCCACGCCCCAAACATTTCATTATAGATTCAAGACTCCGCGTCTTTATATTTCATGGATTTAGGACTCCGCGTCCTAATCCTTTTATCATATATCCAAGACTCCACGTCTTTATATTTCATGGATTTAGGACTTCGCGCCCTAATTTCCATGGCTTCTCATCTATTCTGCTTTGAAACTCAGCGTTTCACCTTAAGGTACTGATTGTGAGCTTTTACCCATCCGATGGTTCGTTGGTAAGGTCTTCTTCCAAGACCTGCACACATCACAATCTCAATGATCAAATCAATCAAATGAATTTCATAATTAACTTATTCAAATTTTACCAAATATTGTGCATGACTTCCACAGTCATTTTGGTTTTGGAGAAATGACTTCCGCAGTCATTTATAACTTGAGCATCCCCGTTGGCAATGACCAAGTCCCCTGCCACATCATGCTTAGTACGAGATTATGCACATATAATCATACAAATCATGTATCATCCATAAATCATAATTAACCATATGTTCCACATAACCATGATCGTCCATGGATATGTGTCTCAATTCTAAATCACCATTCACGTCATACACCTATGTCCAAAATAGGATACCAAAAGAGAAGACATCGCTAATATTCTCTTAACCAAAATCAATCCTTGTGCACGCAACCATAGATATTATCATAAGCACACAAAAACCAAGTGACCCAAACCAGGTCATAGCATATAAGCATGTACATAAGTCTTTCATACATAATATTATATCAAAATCACCATCTCTAAGTGTCATCAAAGCTATCTCACTAATAAGGGACACTACAAGACATTACACTATACCTGTGGGATGTGAAGGATAATTTCCTTGTACGTACATTAAAGGGGCTCACGAATGAGAAGAACTTTGTGGGGCTTACAGTCAACTCTGAATACATAGCTTGTAGCAGTGAAACAAATGGGGTGTTCGTGTATCACAAGGCTATTTCAAAGCCTTCTACGTGGTATCAATTCGACAGTCCAGCCTTGGCTGACAGTGACGATGATGCATCACTTTCATAAGCGTTGTTTGTTGGAAGAGTGAGAACCCTACAATGTTAGCTGCTAATATCAAAGGAAAAATTAAAGTTCTTGTACTTGCACCGTGAATTTCAAATTTCTCATATAACTCTTCATGGCCCTTCCTAGATAATAGAGTTGGAGAGAAATTTGAAATTTGTTAAATTAAGATTCTTTCTAGAAATTAGCTCTATGGATTTCTTGACTGAGAATGATGAGAAATGAGGTTGATGTGTATTATATGCAGCAATTTTCAATTTACCCATATTTCTACAGTGTCAAATGTTTCTGCAAATTTATTGGTTGGCATTGACCTCTAATAGAATAGCCAGAGTATCTTCCAGTAATGCAGTACGTTATTGCATGTTCTATATTCCCTCTTAACACTAATTTAAAGGAATATCAGCCTCAATTCTGGCAACTTCTTTGGTCTGGGGCGAGCCCACTGGTGAAGTCTCAATCTATGAGGCTAAGTTTTTTTACAGATGTCATAACTCACCTGTAGCGGCAGAAATTGATGAGAGCACTGAAGAACTTGATGGTACACGGGTGATTGGGCCCGAAAATGTCCTTCAAAGAGAAATCGTGGGCTCCCACAACCTACATTATCTTCTGAAATTTTTAAATAGAATTAACATTTCCCACATACTCTATATGTGGCTCCTCGTTTTCTAGCACCTACAGATCACATAAGACTGGTAATTTCATCTTGTTCCTGCATGTAGATAAAAAAAACAAATAAACCCCCCTAAACCACGCTCTCATTCTCGTGAATTCAAGTACAAACAGGTAGATACATACATACATAGAAGCCCTGCGCATGGGTCATGTATTGAGTGAAGCAACCGTACATATGGAAAATGCTATCAGGGTTTGATTTCAGAAGTTGGTTGCGGGTAACGGGCCAAACCAAAACTCTGTTAAACTATTGACAACGTCTTTTACTATCGATATAGGAAATGAGCAAGAAGCCATCTTGCACGCCACTCAATGAATAGACTGCAATCTCTTTGTATTTCTTCTTTGTCCAAACTGAATCAATGGTCTCATACAGGTTTCAAACTTGAAACCACTTTGTTTCCCACCAAGGGAATTCGTGGTCGGTTTTCAAATATTTTCCCACCCTTTGACATTGTGCGCGGAGGTAATTAGATTCTTTGTAATTATGTGTTCTTGGTTTTATAGTGATCAAGCCATAACTCATTTTGATTTTTAATTTTTAATTTTTTTTGTGGAAAGATAAATTATTTGTATAGGCTTAGTTATATGATTATCACAATTACATTTTGATCTATGTTGATTACATGTCTTGTTGTCATGTTCGTGTCTTGTATTTTAAAGATGGGTAATTGCATAATGATTAATCCATGGGAAATAAACCTATCCAGATATAATCAACTCACTATACGAGCAATAAACTCTAACTTAAACTTTTTACTTAATATTAAACATTCATTTAATACAAAATCTGAAACACGAGGAAAACAAATTGTTGTGTCAATATATATTTATCGTCGTTCATCATTAATTTGCATCATGATAGCAAAAAGGTAATAACTTTTGCTCCATCTCAATTAAATATATACATGTATCATAACTTTGAACAACAAGGCTATAAAAAGGTAATGTAATATAGCTTTTGGATATCAAAATTGTTAAATTCCTTCCCTTTGTTGCAATGAAAACGTGTCTTTCAATCATTGTTATCATGAGAATATTTTGTTTTCATGTCCTTCACTCAACCAAACCCTACAATCATATTCCTATAATCTCCCTACAAAGTATGATCATGGTGAATGGCCAAGATTGGTATCAGTAGCTCCATGCCTTGTGGAAGATTAAGACTCTCGAAATTAGTTATTTCTCCGTCTGACAAGAGCTACTAAAGGTTGATATAGTCTTAGAGGCTCCTTCACAATCATGTCCACCTGCAGGAATAATTGAAAATCACATTGATTATAAGGCTATCTCCCAATTAAAAAAGATATTGATCTCACAATCATGAGTTTGCTCAAGGTATTTCTATCTAGATCATTGTTCTCGCACACATCTAGGACTTACTTCCGAGCCATTTGTTGCGATAGCCCACAGATCCAATCCATAAATTCTTTCAAAGATTCAAAATTGCAATGGATTCAAAATTGTTAGGTTTCCATGGATGGGTTGATCTAATCAAATTGCAATGGATTCAAAATTGTTATGATTACAATGGATGAGTTTATCTAAATTGCAAAAGAATGGAAGTGGCGGAAGATAATAGAGCGGTCCAATAGGTTTAATAGGTGGCCAAACAAATAATAATTAAATTTAATTTGTTATTATTTGATGTGAAATTGAAAAATGATGGAAAGACTTTTGATGTCATCTGTTAGATGGTGTATTAGACGAAGAATATTCCCTTAACATGCAATCTTTTCCTTCATTTATTAAAAATTCAAAATTCTCCAAACCCAATTCCAATAAAGACCACGCCTATCGACGTAATAATTTATCTCATTTTAAAATGTGTTTGGTGTAACTAGTAATATGCTTGAATAAATTTAAGGATTTAATTAAAATTGAATTAGAATAATAGCATATTAATGTTGAGGATAATTATTTATTTATTTTTGTTTATAAAGGGTGTGTATTACATAACATCTTAGACTTTTCACAATTAAGTGATTTAGTTGTGTTTATGCCATGCCTACATTATTGCATACATCCCTTCTTTTAACAAGAAGCCATCGAGTTCTCATACAAATAAGACCTCTAACATTTCATCTTAATGCCAAATACTCCCACAAGCATTGATTGTCCTTAATGTGATCAAAATACGACTCTCCAATGATAAGGAGCTTTGCTTCTTCTCCACAAGTTCCTATGTTTCTCCTTTAACGATAGTCTTCCAAAAAAGCAGGGAAAGCCTTGTGTGACATAAATGCTTGTGTCTATGGGGTGAAAGCACAAGGAAAGCACCCACCGTATGTGTGGCCTTCTTTTACATACATATATGCATGAGAAACTTCTATATACTTCACCACCTTTGATGGATGGTAACTTAAGTAGACTATCAATGCCCAAGTTCCAAGCATCTTTCCTCTAGAGGACCAAGAGAATTGAACTTGTGACCTCAAAAAAATGGGGAGAGAGATCTCACATATTACTCGTGACTACTTAAAATAACCCCAAAGGCTACAAGAAACCTAGCCTATATTTGGAGAATAATCAATGGAATAGTAAATTAGTGATATTGTGTTGGATCCACACTCACATCTAATGTGGATTATGTCTATCCCTCTAAATTAGAACCACCCAATGGTGTTAATAACTTTCCCTCCCCCACGATACTTAGCATGGGAATTGCATCGATGCATTTGATGAGCTTTGTAAACATAATCATTGTCAATGTAGGGGAAGTTCCTCACTCCAAGGTGTTCTTCTCAATTCCTATGTGGTTCATTTTTTGTTCAACCCCACTCCAGTCCTCACTCCTTTACTTTGTGTTATATCCCTCTCAACAAAATTTTATTACATAAACATTGAAGATAAATGCAATATCTACCTACTTGCATTCCATCTGGAATTTAAACCCTCCATGCATTCGACATGGCTCTCCAACCCAAACTTATTTTATATCATCAATGTTATGTTTTTACCCTTGTTCTATTAGATTGATGTTGGTGGCAATTGAAATAAATGGGATTCAAGGATGTTTTGTTGAACCGGAGAATGTGGCTTATCACCCAAGATATTACCCAAAGGTCGCCCTTTATCACTATTTTATTTCAAGAATTTGGAATTCATTTGAGGCTAGTTGATTTATTCTCTAGATACTTCCTTCATCACACCACTCATTTAGTGTTCAAAGGAAACAATTAGCAATAGTTTTATTTGTCATTTTGAGATTTTGGGTTTCATTATCATGGGTTACCATTCATTATGCCTTATTTTCTTTTCTTCTCCTTTTTCTTATATCTGGGACTTAGGGAATGGGACTTTCATCAATTTGGAACAACTCATAGATATAACATTTACACAAATTATTTTCACTTCAACCTTGGAGTTTAGACTTAGATACATCATTCTAGTGTATCCTTAATGATTTTGGATTTCAAAATTTTCTTTTATTTCATCACAAATGAAAAAATGGGAGACAGTTTGCCACAAATCTATGAATGCTTAATCATAAAGGTGTCACCTGACAAAAATGAATGAGTATCCTATGGAATGACAGGGGATAAAATTCGACTAAGGGAAATAAGGGATAAAATAAGATTGATGTGTAGCACCTACTAAATCACCAAGTATATTCCCAAACCATCAAGATGGCATGCTTATTTGAGTAAATTTATGAAACACCATGGAACAATTTAGCTTAGAACTTATAGAAAAAGCGTCAATAGTTAGAATATAGTGCTTAAGTGAAACAATACACTTTGAAGATATCGTCTACACATGGATCATACATATCAAGCTAAATGTGGTAGCTGAAGCAACATCTTCCTACACCTCGGGTCCTACATGGGCAAGGAAAAGTGTCATCAAACCAATAAGGAATACCAGGGCATGTCAAGAAGTGGAAGGGAGTGTTAGGGAGTGCCACGGAAACACAAGGGAGAACTATTTAAAAATGCATGGAAATGAATTGATAAGAGTGTCTGATAGGGAGTGTTAACGAGTTCCAAGTGTGTTAAGGAGGGAGTGACAAGGTTATATGCTAGGCAGTGCCAAGGCATGATAGAGTGCCAGGGAATGTTAGGGAGTGCTAGGGTGTGTTAGGGAGTGCCAAAGCATGCAAAGGAATGCAAGGGATGCTAACACACACCACATACTTCCAAGGGATTGTTAGATGTGCCAAGTGCTATGGCACGTCAAGATGTAAACTATGTTGCTTAGTTGTTTTATGGCCACAGTTGGACGCGAGCCTTGACTTGGTAACTTGTTAAGTGGGATGAGTTGAGATTGGAAATGAGTATCCTAAGATGAGTTATAGGCATTGCTTAGGTGAACAAGGCATGGTCTAGCTGGATTAAGTGTAACTTGGTCAAGTTGTTGTAATAGAGGAAGGACTTGGTTGGGTTCCCATGTCTAAAAAAAATTAAGGGAAATTGTGAGGGCATGATAGCTAAGGAGTGCTAGGGCATGCCAAGGAATGAAAAGGTGTGATAATACATGCCAGACAATGCCAATGCATGTTGAGGAGTGTTAGGGAGCATCAGGGGAACACAAGGAAGAACTAGGTCAAAATGCTTGGAAATGCATGAATAAGAGTGTGTGCCAAGGACTGTCAGCAAATTCCAGGTGTCCCAAGGATTAAGTGTTTTAGGAGAAGTTCATAATAGGACTTTTAAAAGGCAAGCCTATGGTTTTGATAAGTTGTTGACAAAGCAGTTTCAAAGAAATGGATACTTTGGGTTGGGCACAACATTGTTTTTTCAATGACTAGAGTGTTAGGGTATGTCAGGGAGTGGTAGTGTGTGTTAGGGAGTGCCTGTAGAAATTATATAAATAATGTGTTATATATCATAGATTCTCCTGACCTCACACTATTTAACTTTATGCAAAATACAGAATCATTGTTAGGAATTTACCGCAGAAATAAAATATTTACCGAGAGAGAAATAAACATAAAGAGGCCAGCAAAAAATCATAAACATTAACACAAATGTTTCTCCGGGAAAACCCAAAACTCCGGGGAAAAACCCAACCAATGAAATTTCATTAACCATTGGCCAAAACCCTGGCCAATCCGGCCAAGTGAGCCTTCACCACTCACTTCCAGGCCTACATTACAATGAAGTTTTCCCAACCTTTTATAGGCTCTATTACATGCAATACCATGGGCTAAAACCATGGGTGCACAATACCATGTGCCCCAAAACCACTACTATTTACCCTAGTCAACATTGACTCTATCCTGAGCCAATTTTACCTAACAATCATTCCACCATTAATCATTTGCGGAAATTCAAAACTCAATTGCAATGCATACACATGAAGCAATAAAAATTAGCACACATAACATAGTGTTTAATGGGAAATCATGAAGCTGAAAACCCCAAATATCTATATATTATATGCCATAGAGATCATGTAACAATCCTCATACAAATATGATCATATCAATCTCTCAGTACAATACAATCGCTACACACTATCACTGAAGAAATCTGCATAATCTATGCACCAATCTCTTGTCTCCTGATAGCCTGCCTCTACTGCGCAATCCCTGCTGAAGAAGACCCCTGAATGAACTCGAATCTGCCTTGCCTTGACTGCCCAATCCTCATTGGCATCTCCAATGGATGTGTAATGCATTGTATGCATCACTATAGTCACAACTGATAGTCTATCTTGCCCTTTCACCTATCTCTCCACCGAGTCTCCATTGAACTGTCATGCACTGTAGTTAACTGTTGTCTCTGTCCAGTTGATTTATGAGCTATTATTTAGTGAATTAATTTAACTAATTAATTCACTTAACTCTCACTAATATATCAATCAGTTAGAATTAGATACAATTAGTTCAACTGATTTTAACTCCAATAGTGTAGTTACACTGAAACAAACTCCATGAACTACTTCATCAACTCCATCATAACTCTGCCACTTGAGTTCTGACTTGAGTCCTCCATGCATGAACACCAATAGGCCCTAGGAATTGCGTAATTCCCTCAGCCAACTTATTTTCCACATATGTTAACTGAAATTAAGTACTCCAAGAGAATAAGTTGATATTTAATGTCTGATTAATATTAAGAGCTAATAATAATCGACACTTCTATTTTTAGATCGACGATCTATAAATAGACTTCGCCCAATATGTATAAAAATATAAATCCATCTAATTTTCGAACTTGACCAACCATCCAAAAATAGCATCCTGCAACTTCTGAAATATGATCACCATGTCTAAAAATAGACTTGCGCCAAAAATAGCCTGCGGGCCCACTTAGTGAAGGCGACTCTTTTCATTAAGCTCATCATCTTGTTGAAACTCAACAGTGCCAAAGCATTCCAAGGAATGCAGGGGATGGTAACACGTGCCAGATAATTCCAAGGCATTCTAAGACGTGCCAGGTGATATGGAATGTTAAGATGTAAACTGTGTTGCTTAGTTGTTTTACTACCACGGTTGGATGTGAGCCTTGTCTTGGTAACTTGTTAAGTGGGATGAGTTGAGATTGGACATGAGTAGCATAATATGAGTTATAAGTAGTTCTTAGGTGAACAAGGCATATGTTCAATTTCCATGACACATGAGAATCTGGGTTTTGTCTTAGAATCTTTGATGCAAACACACTCAAGTGCCACAACACCTCTACTTTAATGCACATCGAAATCTACTCAAATCAAGGAATAAACTAGTGCACATGGTAACTTTACCTTTTTCAAACACTTCTTCATTATATTACAGACTACAATACAATAGGCTAGAGTTCCTACACCATGGATCGTGACCCTTTGCAAACACTGATACAAGGAATACAACTAGGGCTTGGTGTTAGTCCTTTGACAACCAAACTATCCTGAACAAGACAACAGTTGACCTACTTGCTGATGGTGGCCACACATAACCATTCTAATCCGCAGGTTTAATGAGAGCACAACAGGTTTAATGTTTGGAAAACAAGGGGCCACCCACTTGTTTAGCACTTTTGATGGGTCCCATGGATCATTATGGCACTCATGGACCCCAGTATGCCTCCTAGAAGGCCTTAGGACATCAGTTGACCTCTTACGAGACTTATCATTCCTTGTATGAGCTAGTTTGGTGGGATTGTCACCAAATGTTAGGGTTACTTGCACATTATTTTATGTTTAGGGGCTAATGTAGCCCATAAGCTAGTTCTATCAACTCCTAATCAGTGTATAAATAGGAACAAGACAACACTTTAACCACTTTTTGATGGTGGCCACACATAGCCCTTTTAGTCCACATGTCCAGAACATGACATATGGCAGGTCCTTTTGCCTCCCATTATATTGAAACTCCTCAATTTGCCTCTATCAGTGATCAACTCTTAATCAATGTATAAATAGGATTTAGTTGGATTCATTTGTATCATCACTTGACTTAGGGTCTCTCTATCTTTAGAGAACTTCACATTTTTCCTTTGAGGACTATTTTGGATAATGGATGCATTTTGATGTATGGATTTGGGCTATTTTTATGTTGGAGATTTGTTTTTGCAAATGTGAAGTTGGTTGGATATACTCTCTAACACTGTGAGTGAAAATTTAACTCTATTCTTCTTGTTCCTGCATACTATTGAATTTCACTATAACTAGGGCTAATTGTTGCATGATGGAAATGTGGAATTATGTGTCTATTTAGCTTATTTGACGTATGGGCCATTGTTATATTAATGAAATGTCTTATAGATCATTTTATCTCAATAATTTTGCACCATTTATATGAAGTATAAATGCTTGAAGGTCATTTTTCGTATGCCTCTAACATTGGATGAAGTTAACTTTCTGGGCCTCCTTGATCAAAAAACCAAATTCTTGCTCATTATCATCCCTGAATCCATATCCCCAAGTGAATTAGGCACTAGTACCTAAAAAAGGGTGATGATTTCCCCCCCTTTTTTGAAAATTTCCATTTTTCCCTAGGTCTAGCCCCATTATGTCACATAGGGCATCAATTTACTAGAAATCTAGCCAGAGGAAAACTTTGATCTCCTAGAGGCAACTGCGTTGGTGGGTCTCCTCACTCTCCTCAAAATTTGGGCCGATTATGACGGTGGAATCTCTAGATACCTCAAACCCTATCTCTCGGATCAAGTTTTGCCTAGGTGTTCCCAAGGCTATAACCCAGTAGGATCAATTGACCCATCGAAGTAAAAACCCTTGCCTAATCCTTTCCCCTCACATTTTCCAAGATAGGAACATCATTGGTTGCTAAATTCCATCCCCGAACCTTGACTGGGTCCACTTGGCTCCATGTGGTCCCATTTGGTGTCAAAGGCCTTTCATCAAGGACCATTTGGGAATCAAAGTTCCCAAATAATTTTATGGATTGAGAACCTCCTTCATAAGTCTTATTCTTCTCCCTCAACCCTTCAATCCCCTTCCTCTCTCCCTATAAGATCAAGTACCTTGCTTAAAAGGCAAGGAAGTCCCACTCTTTATTATATCTTAGGGAAATGGTTTCTAGGGCTAGGGCTAGTTGGCTGGCCCACTTGAGGGCAGCTCGAATTATATTTCATGGAAGGACAGGATGGAGGTGGTGTTAGATGACAATGGGTTGAAGGAGTTCATAGATGCTGAAGTCCCAAAGCCTACTCCTAGCGATGCTGCTGTAATTGAGGCTTGGAAAAAGAAGACAGCAACGTGTCGAAGGATTCTGTTGGAGGGCGTGAAGGATCACATAGTATCCAGCCTGCATGGTAAGGCTTCTCCATTCTATATGTGGAAAGCCTTGACAGATTTATTCCAAAGCAAGAGCGACCAGAGAAAGTTGGCGCTCAAGGATAAACTCAGAAACATAAAGATGGAGAAAGGACACAGTATGCCCAAGTACCTCACGAAGTTCACCCAATGCAAGGATGAGATGGGAAGTGTGGGGGTGACTATAGATGTTGAGGACTTGGTGAGCTTGGCTCTCCTTGGGCTTCCGAAGAGTTGGCATTCCTATCAGGACTCTATCAATGGTCGGGAAAAATTGCCAGGATGGGAGCGACTTTGGTCGGATCTTGTGCAAGAGGAGATAAGGCGAAGTACCAGGGACGGATCATCATCAAAGAACTCTGATGAAGAGAATTGCGCTTTGGCTGCCAAAGTAAAGAAGGGGAAAAGCAAGAAATATTCTCATTTCGGTGCGAAAGGAAAGAAGCAGGACATGTCCAAGGTGAAGTGCTTTCACTGTCACCAACACGGACATTATGCCACAAATTGTCCGCAGAAGAAGAAAAATAAGCAGGCTGCTGGATCTGCAGCTGGAGAGGCCTTAGCCTCGCATTTTGAGCTGGATTTTTCACTGATTTCATGCTTGGTGTCAAGTGTGGCGAGATCAGTATGGTTTTTGGACAGTGGTGCATATTTTCACATGACAGGAGATCGAGATTTGTTTACTAATCTGGATGAGAAATATATTGGAGTGCACATCGAGATGGGCGATGATGGTAGATACAGTGCAACCGGTATCGGAAACATTTCCTTTGAGAGGCAGTCTGGTAAACCCTTCGTATTGAAGGAGGTGATGCATGTTCCAGGATTGAAGAAGAATCTTATCTATGTGGCGATGTTAGAAGACAAGGGATATGATGTTGTCTTTAGTGAAGGAAAGGCTTTCCTACGTAGTAAGGCAACTGGTGAGACCCGGAGGATAGGGGTTTGAGTTAAGAACCTTTATCAATTGCAGGTAGATGGCTGCGCAGCAATGGCAGACAAGGTAGAAGGAGTGGTGAGTCGGGATGATGGTGAGTCGTGGCACCGGAGATTGGGCCACCTTCACCATGGAGCTTTGAAGATACTGCAGCATATTTCTACTTGGCTTCCTAAAGGCACTCTTGCGCAGTCAGATCAATGCAAGGGGTGTACCTTAGGAAAATTTGTGAAAGCCACCTTTCACGAGAAGGATAGTCGTGCCACGACAATCCTTGAGAGAATTCACACAGACGTGTGTGGACCTTTCTCAGTAGCTTCGACAACAAAGCACAGGTACTATGTGATCTTTGTTGATGATTTTTCTCCGAAGTGCTGGATCTTCTTCATGCAGAAGAAGAGCGAGACATACTCAAAGTTCTGTGAGTTCAAGGCGCTGGTGGAGAAAGAATCGGGGAAGCAGGTGAAGGCTCTTAGGAGCGACAATGGTGGTGAATTCATCTCTAGCGAATTCAAGGACTTTTGCAGCGCAGAAGGAATTCGAAGAGAGCTCATAGCACCTCATAACCCACAGCAGAACGGGGTTGCTGAGCGGAAGAACAGAACGATCGTGGGTGCTGCACGGGCGATGTTGCATGATCAGGGCCTACCCATTCACTTGTGGGCAGAGGCATGAAATACTGCAGTATATGTGCAGAACCGTTGTCCTCACAAGATACTTGGCATGAGTACACCCGAGGAGGCGTTTTATGGTAAGAGGCCTGATATTTCCCATTTGAGGATTTTTGGTTCACCTGTTTACATTCATGTGACGAAGGATTCCAGGAAGAAGCTAGAGCCTACCGCGGAGGTTGGGATATTTGTGGGGTACACTGATACGCCCCAAAAATATCGTGTGTATTGCGGGATAGTCGCAAGACTATTTGTACGTCAAATCAAATTAGGGAGGGAGAAATCCACTTAGTGTTCGAAACGAGAGGCACACTTGCATGTAGAGGGGAGGGCTGTGGTTCCTAAGAGTTGGGCTCAAGATGTGGATCAGCCGAAGGAGGAGATTCATTGGAAGGGCCACTCATGGCACAAACCATCGGAGGTGGGAAGCACACTACGGAAGTTGAGTGGCTCAAGATGTAGAGAAGGTTGTAGGAGCACCTACATCACAGCGCAGACAAAGACAGTCACCTGACCGGTATTCTGGATACATGGCTCTTATGAGCAAGTGTATCGTGACAGAGCCATCCTCTTTCAAGGAAGCTGTGGAGGACCCCGCATGGATAGATGCCATGGTGGAAGAGTATGATTCGATTGTCAGAAACAGTGCATGGGAGATTGTTCCGAGGCCGGAGGGGAAATCAGTGGTGGGTTCGAGATGGATCTACAAAGTGAAGCAGGCAGCTGACGGGAGTGTGGAGAAGTAAAAGGCAAGATTTGTTGCTGAGGCTTTTCACAGATTGAGGAGATCGATTATGAGGAGACCTTTGCACCTGTCGCAAGGTATTCTTCCATACAGACGATTCTTGCTCTCTCAGCGCAGATGGGGTGGCACATTCATCAGATGGATGTGAAGACTGCGTTCCTCAACGGAGTCATTGAGGAGGAGGTGTACATAGAGCAGCCTGAAGGTTTTGAGATATTCAACAGCGATTCGCATGTGTGCAGGCTCAAGAGAGCGTTGTATAGGTTGAAACAAGCACCTCGTGGCATACTACAGATGAACGGTTATTTCACGGACTTGGATTCTCCAAGAGTGAGGTGGATCCAAACCTATACCAGATTGTGGTGGAGGGTAAGTTGCTAATCATTGTACTTTATGTAGATGATTTTATTTTGACAGGTGATGAACTGTTGATACTCTCATGCAAGGCTGATCTTGCAAAAGAGTTTGAGATGAAGGACTTAGGCCTCCTTCATTATTTCCTGGGATTGGAAATTTGGCAGCGCAGTGATGGAATGTTTGTGTCTCAAGGCAAGTATGCCCGGGAGATACTGGAGAAGTTCAACATGCAGCAGGTTTGCCAAGCCTATTGATACTCCTCTTCCTGTTGGTTGGAGGAAGGATCTTGCTTGATGGAGGTAGTGGATGCCATTTGTTTATTGACATTTGGTGGGGTCTCCGACTTTTATGAGTGATACACGGCCCATAATGCTATCACGATTAACGAGATTTCACAAGCTATGAGTTGACACCAAGATCTTAAAATGAAAGCATGTAATATGTTATCTCGAGCATCGGGATATGGGTTGTAGTACGGAACAATGGATGGGGTGAAGCTATGTGGCTTCCGGATGCGGAATTAGTGAGGCTAACGGATAGAAAGAGCACATCGGAAGGGATTTTCGGTATCGAGTCGGCAGCGGTTTCTTAAAAATGCAGTGACCGGGAGATCATGGCATAGTTGGCGGGGCGAGAGTATATGGCAGCGAGTTTGGCTGCATGCGAGGCTATATGGATGAGGAAGATCCTAGTCGGGTTGTTCGGTTCACACTTAGAGCCTACTGTGATTTATTGTGATAATTAGAGTTGCATCAACCTCTCGGTTAATCCATTATTTCATGATAGATCCAAACACATTGACATCCGGTATCATCATATCAGAGATTGTGTGCAGCGGAGAATCATGTTACTTTCATACATTCCTACGGAGGATCAGGATGCTGATATCTTGACGAAGGCGCTCACCAGGAGAAAATTCGAATACCACAGGGGCAGGATGGGGGTTGCAGATAATCCTTATCTTGTTGAGAGGGAGTGTTGAGATTACAACAAGATGATGAGCTTAGTGGAAAGGAGTTTCCTTCACTAAGTGGGCCCGTAGGCTATTTTTGGCGCAAAGTCTATTTTTAGACTATGTCTATTTTTAGACATATGGATCATGTTCTATGAGTTGCAGGATGCTATTTGTGGATGGCTAGTCAAGTCGGAAAAAATAGATGGACTTCTATTTTTAGACATACTGGGCGGAATCTATTTTTAGATTGCCAGTCTAAAAATAGATATGTCGAATATTATTAGCTCTTAATAATATTTGGACTCTAAACATTATATTATCCTCTTGGAGCACTTCAGTTCGAGTCACAGATGTGCACATGCAGCTGACAGAAGGAATTACAATATTCCTAGGGTTTAGTGGAGCTATTGCATGGTTGACTTCAGTTAGAACTCATGTGATAGAGTTTGGTGGAGTTGATGAGACAGTTAATGGAGTTGTGTTCAGTTTAACTTAGTTGAGCTAGTTGTATCTAGTCTAACTGATTGATACAATTAGTGAGAGTGGTGTGAATTAATTATTAATTAATTCACTAATTATTAACTCATAAATAAACTAATGAATACATCAGTTAACTGCAGTGCATGGACAGTTTCAGTGGAGACCAGTGGAGAGGTAGGTGAAAGAGCAGTGTGACTATCAGTTGTGACTATACTGGTGCATGAGATTTGCACACACATTGATGGAGATGCCAATGAGGATTGCACAGTACATACTGGTGGGATTTGAACTTGGATCTCATGCTTATCCATATTGGATTGCGCAGTAGAGGCAGGCTAACAGGTGGAGCAGATTGGAGCATGTGTTTTGTATGATCTGAGCTTGTGTAGTGTGTAACAATTGGAGATAGTGCTGAGAGCTTGTGAGGAGTTTGTACTATGATTGTTACATGATATCTATCATTATAATATATAGATATTTGGGGGTTTTCAGCTTTAAGCTTTCCCATAAATACTGTGTTTTTATGTGTGATTGTTTATGGTTTTAATGTGCGCATGCGATTGTTTAATTTCCACAAATTGATGATCAATAGTAGAAGAGGTTATGTATTATGCATGAAGCTCAAATAGTGTGTAATCAGGATAATCTCTGTGAATAAGTTATCTATTATTGAAATTTCTATAGCATAAGATGAGTTATAGGCAGTTCTTAGGTGAACAAGGCACAATCTACTTGTATTAGGTTAAATTGGTCAAGTTGTTGCGGTTGAAGCAAGCCAATATTGTCACATGAACTGCAGTAGCCAAGGAATTGATTAGGTTCCCAAGTCGTGAAAAAATGTAAAGGCTATTTGTGAGTACATGAGTGCCAAGGCGTGTTAGGGAATGCTAAGATGTGTCAGATAGTGTGAAGGCATGTCAAACATGCTAATATGTGCCAAGTGATAAGGCATGCCAAGATGTGCAAGGGTGTGTCAATACGTGTGAGGGACTATCAAGGCAAAAAAAGTGAGAAAGAAGTTAAACTACAAGTAAATTAACACATAAGAGGGTTAATAAGTCATTAATTTAACTTTTCCAAGAGGGGCATGCTAGGAACACCAACACTAGGCACAAATAGGTGCCAAGTGCAAAGTATTAGTGCATTCTAAGTGCCAAGTCTTCCTTTGTTGCTTCTCATATACTTTCCAACAGTTGATCTCAAATAAATTTAATATTAAACCATGCCAAATCGTACCAAGGAATGTCAACATATTCCATACATGCATGCTATGAAGTGGAAGGGCATGTTGAAGAGTGCTATGGTGTGCTAGAGAGTGCTAATGCATATTGAGGAGTGTTAAGGAGTACTAGGACAAAACAATAAGGGAGAAATAGGTCAAAATTCATGGAAGTTAATTAATATGAGGAACGTGTGCCAAGGACTAGTGTTAATGAGTGCTATTTTGCATGCCAAGGATGGAGTGACAAGGTATGCTAAGGATTGGTAAGGCATGTTAGGGAATATCAAGGCAACTTAAGAAGCCTCAAAGTGTGCTTGGGAGTTCCACGGTGTGCTAATTATATGTTCCAAATAGTGCCAAGATATGCCAATACATGCCATGTGCTAAGGATGTGCAGGGGGCCAGGGTATGTCAATATGTGTCAAGAAGTTTCAAGGAAACAAAAGGAAGAACCAATAAGGGGGTTAATAAGTCGAGACTTTATATTTTTCAAAAGGGGCATGCTAGCCACACTAATAATAGGTCCCAATACATGCCAAGTGGAATTGTGTGCCAAGTGCTAATGTATGTCGATGCATTCAACCAAGGTGTTCCAGGGCATGCTAGGGACTACATGCATGCCAACACATGCTAGGAGAGTTCTATGTTGTGCTAGCGCATGCCACCATGTACTTGGGCTTCAGTGTCATGACAAGATGTTCTAGGTACAAAGATATTCCAAGAAATGTGAGGTGCTAAGAAATGTTAGTGTGTGCCAAAGAATTAATTTAAGGTGTGCCTAGATTGTTGAGGAGTGTTAGGTCTTTCTCATTAATAGAATTGACAGAGCTTGATTATGTATTAAATAATATATTTCCTACACACACTAGTGGGACTTTATCTAAAGGGAATTTTTTAGATAATAAACTTAATAGATATGAATCATGTGTTGACTCATAGGAAAATGCTATTCAACTAGTCAGTAATTGAGGGAAATGATACACACTAATTACTTCTTAAAAAATTGACTAATTCTAACCACTATGGCCTTGGAAATATTATAAAAAATACTCCACAATAATTGTATTAATCCATTATCTTTTGACAAAAAATAGATTAACACGCACATAATTTCATGAAAAACTCATTGGAATGACTAATGATGACGAACATTTTTTGACCGTCACCAAAAGTAACAAAAATATCATCGGTGAGGGCCATTAAAATTTCATCACTGGAAGTGTCACCAAAGAGAGAATTAGTGATGGGCCTATAACGAACCTCACAAAAAGTGTCATTGAAAATGGCTTTGGTGACAGACCTTAAAGGACTGTCACTATATACACTTATAATGATGCTTTTTTAAGGACCGCCACCATATGTGACATTGGTGATGGACCTTAAAGGTCCGTCAGAAGCATGACCCTCACCAATGTCCTTTTTTGTTGTAGTGTCAATGGTGGTAAGTTCACACCAATGCATTGGTCAAACACTCAGGATATGGAGTCCATTGTCTAGTTGGTTATTCAACTAATCTCTAGCAGTAATCACCCCAGTCCCACCTACTATCTGAATTTCAAGCATAAGGGATTCACAAAAATTTCAAAGGGGAGTGTGTCATTAAAATTTTTAGGATTTACTTCCACTATGAAGGTGGTTCAATGACCAGCTAACAAGTACTTAGAAAACATAAAATGGTTCATCATCCTAACTTTAAGCACCTAATGGTTTAACATAGTGATTGTTTTCACTATGAAGGTGGTTTGTTAGCTAGTTAGCAAGCACCTGACAAGAACAAAGTTGTTCATCAACCTACTTACAAACACCCAATCCTTCAAACCACAAATGAAAATATATCATTATCCATTTATAATAAATTATCAAGAATTAAGGGGTTCATCATCCTAACTGCAAGAAACCAATGGTTTAAACCAATTATAGAACTAGACACCAAAAATACAAGCTCACACAAGGATTTTAGTGGCTTCAACAAAAATCAAGGTAGTTAACGCCCAAGAAAACATGACATTGGCTCAAGGTAAATAATCTTCAACACTTAAAAGGGTGAAATAATCCAATTCCACTAGAAGCTCTAAATAGTGACTCTTGAGCAGTCAGCTTCTTTCTAGTATGTGAACCAAACCCTCAAACCAACTCCAATAAATGAACCTTGAATCTACTATTATTTTTCGTATATGTAGGATTTCACCTACACACATTTTCATAGGTAATATTTCTCCACCTTGGATCTTGAGTGACTTCCCTTCACGGTTGTCTTTTTTATCTATGATAAGAGAGAATGAGAATGGGAATCACCCATTCTAATATCTATTCTCATAAATGAAATATCAATGAATATTCCAACTATATCTCAACTCTAATCACATAACATTAAAGTATGTAAGGTAAAATAGCTTTTCCAAGTTGCGAGTGATTATAAAATTTAGTTTTGAAACGTATGGTTCATGGATTTTTAAACCAGGCAGGCAAGTGAGAGATCTCAAGAATTAAAGTGACTTTAAGAAAAACCAATGAATAGGCAAGCTTCCCTAAGAAGAAGGACCTATAAGGTTGTCTCTTCTATATTTGTGTTAATTAATTAATAAATTTTAAATATTAGTTATCAAGGATTTAATAAGTGGTTAACCAATCATGGTTCTCTCCATGTTATTGTGCTGATTAGAATTATCATTACAATAAGTAGGCATAGAATAGGGGGATGTTATAAACCCAACCCCCTTAAAGGAACACCATTGATGTTATATAGTAAATAAAATAAATAATAAATCATATTTGTAGCCATAACTCTTTATCTCAATGAAATTTTCCATTTCCTAAATTTTCTTGTCTAGCCATGCCATTAATTGTCGTCAACGATTCCACAGGGAAGGAAATCAACTCATTTCTTCCTGGGACACACCCAAGCATTTTTTTATCCCAATGAGTATGCACATGACTACTTGAAAACCAATGTACTTACATTTCCTATTCCATGCAGTCACACATCTTCCAAGTTTAGGCATTCCCTTCTTCGACTCCCTTGTCCCTCGAGTGATCCATTCCTTAGCAAGGATTCTTCAGAAAGGAGGATTCTTGATGAAGTATCATAGCCAAGGCATCCATCTCACTTTCTATAATAACAAAACATATTTTTCATAGCATACCTCATGGCGATCAATGTATATCATAGAGTTCCAGTGTCACCAAAATTCCCTAGTCCTTAAGGTCTTTAGCTCTACCAAGATGTTGTTGCGCCACTCTCGTGTTACCATGTTGGTACAACTATTATATTAATTTTGATAAAAATGATTTATTTGTGGTAGATAGCTCAATAACTTACCTATATCACAAGCATACAACCCTAATGAATTTAGTAATAAAATGTCTAAATCAAATTTAAAAAAAAAATCAATAGAAAATTATTTAAAATGATACATATAATTATGGTTACTATTTCCTTCCTTGGGATCCATAGGAAATAAGTCCAGCTCATCATTATTACCTAATAATCATTCCTCATACTCACATCCCAATGAATGTCTTTACCGAACAAGCTTCCTCATTCTCACATTATAATGAGTGGATTTATTGAATAAGATTACTTATGCTCACATTCTAGTGAGTACCTTTATTAAAAAATATCCATATTTACGAAATAATATCCATCGTGCTCACATCTAAGTGACTGTGGGCTATATTTCACCTGCCATCAACTACTGACCTTTCCTATCCTAGGAAACCGCCATTCCAGGTAGTCTACTTGTCCAAAGTTTTTCCTTCATGGGCTCCCATCACCTACTCACCCTTCTAGGCCCAAGAAATCCCCATTTTAGGTAGAATACCTATTGAATGGATCTCCTACATGGGCCCACATTAACTACTCACCTGTCTAACCCTACTAAATCCTATTTTGAGTGGTCTACCTCTCAAAAAAATTTCATGCATGGATTAATCATCAAAGTCTTATAGAAAATTACTAGAAAAACATCCTATAATGTAATGTGCAAGGAGTCTTATGGCCAAGTGATTGTGTAGCATGTTATGTGCAAATTATAGCTTCTCTTTGATCAATTTGGTAAATCGATCACTGGATTATGACACACATTCTCTATCAATGAAAGCATCATGGAGATCATGATGCTAGATGGCGGGTCCTAGGATGAACATCACCATTTTTCCTCCTTACCGGATTCCATTGAGGATATTATTAGTGATGTATATTTACCCAATTTTGTTGAACCTCTTACAAATTTTGTCTCTATTCATGAGTTCGACTCCAAAAATCACCTCTCAAATATGGAAAAAATGACACCTCTTGACATTTCTATCAAACCAAGCATTGTAAAAAATATGTGTATTGGAGAATCTTGTTCTCCATATGAGATAGATATTTATAGAGACCTTTTTCATGAGTTTTGGATGTGTTTTCCTGGAATTATGAAGAAATTCCAAGCCTCGACCCAAATATATTAGTACATGAGATTAATATGTATCATGCTACCAAAACTGTCCGGCAATTCCTCCATCCGGTTCATCCCAAGAAGGCTTTCGGGATCAAGGATGTTTTTGAAAAGAATATTTAGGCTTGTTTCATATACCTCATTCCTTTAAGTGATTGGGTATCAAATATTGTCCCTTTCATGAAGAAACATGGCATGATGTGAGTATATGTCGATTATCGAGATGTGAATCATGGTTGTCCCAAGGAAAACTATATGATCCCTTTCATCGACCAAATTGTTGATGAATACGCTCACTACAAAATCTATTCATTCATGGACATATTCTTGGGCTACAATAAAATAAACATTCTCCTGGAAGACAAACCTAAGTCTACATTTATTTGTCCTTGGTGTAATTTTTCTTATCGAAATATCCCATTCATCTCAGAGAACCAAGCTGCAACGTTTCAAAGTGAGATGGATTATGCTTTTCATGATATTAAACACATTGTACAAACATATTTGGACGATTTCCCTCCTCATTCTAAAAATCGGGTTGATCACTTGATGAATATTCGAGCTATATTTCTCTGTTGCAGACACTCTAACATTCGAATTAACTCGCAAAAATGTGTAATATGCATTGGTTGGGGTCATCTCCTAGGTTTTGTTATTTAAAAACAAGGAATTTATATTGATCCTATGAAAGTGCAAGAAATCGTTGACTTACTTGCACCTTCATCTCTTGTTCAGTTACAAAGACTCCAAGGGAAAGATAACTTCCTACAAAGGTTCGTTCCCAACTATGCCGAGAAAACCAAAAGACTGAATAACTTATTGAAGAAATGGGTACCCTTACATTCAGGCGACACTTCTCAAAAATCATTTGATGCCCTGAAAGATGTACTGGTTCGGGCATATCTTATACACCGCTTGATTATTAGGCGAATATTTCCTGTACCTAATTGCTTTCATTTCTACTATATCAATGGTATTGGTCCAAGAGTACGATATTTGGATTGAAAATCCCATTTTTTATGTGAGTCAAAACCTCAATGATATCGAGATCAGATATACTCATGTACAAAAGTTGACTTTGACGGTCGTTCAAGATGTCCAAAGGTTTTTCCATTAAATAATTTTTTGAAAAACTACAGCTGTTTCAGATTGAAACCCTATGATATATATAATGTCATATAAATTGTTGGGGGGGGGGGAGGGGGGGGGAGTACTCTATGTGGATTTTTATTCTCCATGTGTTTGACGTAGAATTCGTCAAATCCAAGTCAAAGAAATCCCTATTTTTCACTAAGCTTATGCGTGAACTTTCTCCCCCTGATTCTAAATCTACATCTAAAAATTCTATCCCTGACAAGTCATTGTTTCTGATTTCATCATCTGACCCATGGTATGGATATTTCCTGATTTATCTCCAAACCTAGACTTTTCAGCCTAATACCTCTCGATATGAGCAATGATGTATTCAATAAAAATCCTGAAATTACATCATTATCGATGACACACTTTACCGTTGTGGTATTGATACGATCTTACGAAGGTCCCTCACCCTTGACATCATGTGCGTTCATGGCATATTAAACAATACCCTTAATTTGACTACATATTGGAAAATACCTCTAAAAATCACATTATTTAACCCCCTACGAATACAAACCCAATATACCTTGCCAATTTAAAAAACCCTACATTAAATAGATATTGTAAGTATCCATTTTTCCATTAAATTTTTTTATACCCCTTTATATTTTTTAATTAAATATGAGCTCCATTTTTTATACCATCCAATATAAAAACCCTTTACCTCCTATATATCCACAAATATATATATCCCCCAGTGAATATCTTGTGGTTACTCTACTATGTATAAGATCCTACGTATTGGTTACTTTTGGCCCGCCATCTATCGTGACTGCATTTCTGTTGTATAGAGGTGTCATGCGTGCCAAATCTATCATTGCAAGGTTTGTGCTCTCCCTACTCCTTCGCATCCTGTCGTTGTCGTTGGTCCTTTTTCGAAATGGGGCATTGAATTCATGACATATAACCCTCACTCGACTAGGGGCGATGGTTATATTAGTGTCATTGTTAACTACTTTACTAAGTGGTTGGAGGCGATGCCTACATTCAAAAACACTAGCGAGACAATTTCATACTTTTTCTTCAACCACGTTATTGATAAGTTTGGCATACCACAGTGATAGTATGGTTTAAAAAAAGAGTTTATGGAATCACATGATGACTGAACTAGTTGCCACATTAGGACTTTTGCATGAAATTACACTCCCTACTATCCACATGATGATGGAAAAAATAAGGTTGTCAAAACGTTTCTCAAAAATATGCTTCAATGTATGGCAGGGGTCCATAAAATAGGGCGGCGCCTGCTTATTTACGCAACCTTGTGGGCATACCGAACATTAGTGAGGAATGCTACCAGATTCAAGCCTTCTTAGTTGTTCTATTGTCTGGAAGTGATCCTCCCCATCGAGTTTGAAATTCCAACATTGAAACTAGATGTCAAACTTGTTCCTACCACTTCTGTAGAAAAGAGTGTAGTTTACATTTGAATTGTTTAGATGAAACCTGACACAATGCTCCTTTATCCAATGAAGCTCATAAAAGACGTGTCAAGGCGCAACATGAAAATTTTTTCAAGCCTCTAGTATTCTAAGAAGGAGACCTGGTTCTCTTATATGAGCAAGAGGGCAATAAGTTAGGTCCAAGAAAGATCCAACCTCTTTGGTTAGGTCCATACATTGTCAAGTGATTCCTTGCGAAAAGGGCCTATGAGTTGGTATATTTCGATGGAGCTCCACTATCACAACATATAAATGGGATTTACCTCAAAAAATACTATGCTTGATCTCATGCATGGTACACTTCATACATAATGTCTATAGGTGTGTTTGAGTGTGTTTGTAGTGTGTCTTTTCATAGTTTTGCATGGTTTCTATTGATCCCATTCCCATTTACATTTGGTTTGCATATGTCGACGTCTCTCGAACCATACATTGGTTGTCATTAGGGGAATTTTGAGGTATAAAATGGGCCTCCTATTAAAAATATACAACCAAAATGAGCTTTATAAGTACCAATAGGATTCAATATGATGATGTCAACCATGGGGGATGATTCACCATTTTTGGAGTAAAAAAGTAAAAAGATTAAAAAATAATAAAATAATAAAACCACTTTTTAAACTCATATTTTCAACTTATCTCCCTAATGTTTTACTCAAATTTCCAGAGGGAGTACTCATTGGATGGAAAATTTAATTCCTCATCCAAGGAGTACCCATGTTGCATACTTTCGATGGAACCTGCTACACGAAAAATGAGAAATACCTGAAAAACGTGATTCCAATCATGTTTTTCATGTATTTCTCATTTTTAATGTAGCAGAGTCCATCCAAATTATGCAAAATCGACGCTCCTTGTATTAGGAAAAAAATGATGCATCCAACGATTTTTTCCACTAAAACTTGTAGTAAACCCATAGGGAGATAAGTTGAAAATACGAGTTGAAAAAATAGTTTTTTTCTTCCCCCCCTACAGTTTGATGATGTAATCTAATATTATTTTATAATTTCCTTAGGAATCCCATTTTATACCAGCCCATTTTATACCTAAAAATTATCCTAATGGCTGATGGTACTATTCAAAGTACTCAGAACCTATGTTCTGCAGCATGGGTTGTCTTTGCTCCAAATGGCAAGCTGGTGAGTATACAAGAAATTTTCATTGGTCGATCGACTAAATACATCATTGAGTATAGAGTAGTGGCTGAGCTACTATTTGATGCTACTTCACATGGTATCTATCATTTAGTCATGAGACTTGACTCACAACTTGTGGTACAAAAACTTTCGAATTTCTATTCAGTTAGAAATCTAGCCATCCTTCGCATGGTTTTGAGAGTGCATCTTCTAGAAATACATTTTGATTTCATAAAATATGAAGACATCTCTAGAAAATATAAACACATTAGCAGATGGTCTAGCTAATAATGTTTTAGATAGACATTTGCAACGAATGTAAATAATTTTCAATTCACATCACATCATATTAAAAGCATAATAGGAACTAGGAAACACTAAAAACACACACACACACACACACACACACACACACACATATATATATAGTCTGATTTTATAAAAACTTGTGCCCCGAGACACATATGGCTACATCGCTCATATGAAAAACTATATGCAGAATATAAGTATACTAATTAATGGTGCTCATGATAAAAAGACACTACACGAGATATATTATACAGTAATTGACTAATATGGCTTGGAACTCCGATAGTGTGACATTAAAGTTTCTTGGGAACCTTATCAACTACGGGCTCATCAACCCCATGGCTCAATCCCTCCATGTGGAATTTTACCTTTGATAGTATCTCGACTACGTCAAGATCGTGTGGCATATCCTGTCCTACTGTAGTGACCAGTACTGGTACCACTGGCTCCTCATGTGGTTTTCCTCTTGCATGAAAGAGATATGATGCACCCACTAGTCGAACTGGTCCAACATATGCATGAAATATAAAATATTTTAGTTCTAGAAACATCAAAATACACAAAAAAATCCTAAAAATTTCAAAACCTTAATGGTCGAAATATTTTTACCTAAAGCATCACATTTCTCACCCTCAGGAAGCAGGAGCTCAAGATCATCACAGAAATCCATCACTGTTTAAGGATAATCATCGATCATGATGAAATATCTTTGCAACTATCGAAATAAGGCTGGTGAAAACTTGATTGTCGACATACCTACATGTTGGGAGATATGATCTATCAACCTCCTCATCCATGGTACCCTCGGATTGACAGGCTTGAGTATAACCTGCTGAGATTAAAGTAATGGCACCAGATCTAAAGCAAAGGAGACTAAAATTGAACAATAACCAAAGTTTTTCAACTTTCCCTCTTTCACTTTTGCTCAATTATTCCTTCATATTGACAAGGAAACCCTCACTCCGGTTGAACATTGTTGTCTCTAAACATTCTATCCCATAATGCATGTACGATCGACTCCTTACATGGAGCGCCATGCTACCTTTCAATCTAGTAATGATAAATAAGATCATCCTCAAAGGTAACTTCGTCACATCTTTGATATTGATATTTCCATCCCTAGTAGGTTGGGTTCGAGCTATATAATAGGTGTTGATATAGTATTTCGTGGTCTCCCCACCACTCCTCCCACCTAGAAGAGAGATGGGGGAGCCCTTCTTGGATAAAATTGTCAGAAAGTAGATATCATCTATCTTTATCTGAAGAGGATATTCCCCAAACTTGGACGCATGTACCTGAACATTCCATGAATGAATGGGATGTTTCAATAACTCCATTTGTTTCCTCATACCATGTAGCTAAATGAATCTCAACAATCCATAGTTTTTTAGTGTCGGGATAGTGACATGATCATTTTCTCTAATAAAATATTTCTCTTCATGTTTTGTTTCTCACCAAATCAATGCCATTTTTTTCTAATGAACACATGAAACATAAAAAAATGATTCATTAGGTTCCTTTTCATGCAAAAAATATGACAAAATTTGAGGGAAAATTGATGAAATATTGATCATTTTGCACCCAACGTACCCCTATAGTGAAAACTAGAGTGTTGCACCTCTCCTAGTAGTCATAGTCTGCCTAGGTGCAATGAAATTTTCAAGACAAGGGTGGGGGGGGGGGGGTGTGTTGGTCCTAGGGCAAGTTTTTGGTTCAAAAATCTTACTATTGAAGGTAAATGTGAAATGGTAAAAAAGAATGGTCAATTTTTGTATATATGGTTATTTGTTGCATTATTTTATTCAAATTTAATGTTTTGACCTAGATATGCTTCATTTTTACTATAAAATAGGCATGTTTAATCCTTTTTGTGGTGTTTTGAGTAGGTCGAAAACAATTAATGATATTTTTTCATGCTTGAAATAGGTTATTTTGACCAAGGAGTATGCTTTTATCACAATTTTTGGACTCTATAAACCTACGAAAAAGGAACCCCTTGAAATCCTCTTTTAGCTCTTTTCAGACTCCCAAAACATGAAAATATTGTTGAGTACTTGCCTTTTTGAACTCATTACACTATGTGAAGAGACATCTACTCAATATAGGTTTAACACTTTTTGTGACTGCGATGGACTATTTATGAAAAAAGAATACCTTAGTCGAACATGGCTAAGAGGTTCTCGTCGGTATTTTTTTATACATTTTTTGGACTTAAGATACTACTTACGAAAAGGAACATGTGGATTTTTCTTTTTCTCCCTTTTTTCAAACTCTCTAAACATGAAAAATGTGTCGAGTTTTACCTTCAATGGACTCATTAAAACATCAAACACCAATGGGCTTGTTGAACATGACAAGGCCCAACCACTCATTCTCAAGGTTTGTTAAAAATACTTAGACGGATTCATATAAAGGATGAAATTACATATCAAGCATATGATATCCTCCTCAATATTGTTAAAAAATTAAGAGTTACTAACTAGTATGGTTGGGTAATTTGGGAAAACATGGTACTCCATTTTTCTGATGGCATAGAGTCACTCATGAACACGACAGTCTTCCACTTCATGTCTGTAGCTGTTGGTTTGTGTAATATTCTTATCATTTGGTTTATCATACCTTTTCATATCCTCCGTCTTGGTTTTGGGTTAATTCTTCGAACTCCATTCAATAATGGTATGTCTCCACAAGAAGTCATTTTAGCTGATATATGTCGCAATACTCTTAAGCCATCCTTCCATGTTTTCCTTTTCCTGATCCATTTATTTATCATTGTGATTCTATCTCAATCATGATACCTGTTTCATGTCATTCATGGGGGGTACATCAAGGTCCTCATGCAACAAGTCGGTTCTTTCAACATCAGTACATCATCCAAGAATTTGACTTAGAAACACCCCTTTGGTACCTTGGTTCTTGCATACATCAATGGAAAGTTTCCTCGCTCTTGGGGGCATGTTTACATCATTAGCCTTCGACAAAAAGATTATTTGTGGTGTTTGAAATCAACCTATTTAATCACAACATATAGATTGCACTGTAGTAGCTTGAGAGCCATTAAGATCATCGACGGTTTATCTCATGTCTGTTAACGAATTACATCATTGACTGGTAATCAGATGGTTTCTACCATGTTCGGCCCCATCTTATTAATTCACATTGTTAGATTCATAAGTTGGTTGGTTTCATGAACGAAATAGAAGGCCCTGGATCTAGTTTCGTCCATATGGGCTGAAATTTCAGGAGTTAGCAGAGATCTGAATTTGAAATGGTTGTGATCATATAGACTGTCATCCAGTCATGGGTCCACCAATTGCATCTGTGGATGTGTCTTTTGATAACTATACATGTTATGTTTTCTTATGTGCTAAGTATGGGTATGCCTCCCTCGGCAAAGAGATGTTATGATCTAAATGTATTGTAACACATTTAGCTCAGTGGTTGTTCTTGATCCCAACTTGTCACAAGGTAAATCAATTTAGTCATTATTCATCACTTCTAAATTTTCATTTTATGGGGAATTATGTTATAGGCCATTTTTTCACATCCAATCATTAGGCCTCCTAATGGGATCAATCAAAATACTATTCCCCCTTGTAAACATCAGTGCACAAATCCCTAAGTGAACCTCATTCATTTCCTATAATTTCTTCCTGAACTGTCTCATTTGGGCCAGTTTTAGTACTAACGCTCGATGGCCTTCCCCTGAACAGTGTTCACCTATAGGTTTCATTACTTTGGCCAGCGTTGATCACCTACAAGTTGCTCCCCTTTGAAACTGCTTTGATTCTAGAAATTCAGGAAAAAGAGACAATTTACGGAAGCTTCCTCTTCCACAAGCTTCCAGAATTTGTTACAACCGTTTACCTTGGATTAAATTTTTGAATCATATCTCATCCTTCTTTGGATTTTCCATCCATTATCCTTTGATCCCATCCTCCCATCAAAGGAATATCTAAAAAATTAGATTCATAATTAGATAAGAACTCCCAACATACCCCACTCATCTCTATATTTACTACCTTTCATATGGAGGGGGTTGTCTTTTGGAGAGTGACTCTACCCTTATGTTGTTCAGGTGAGAGGTTAACATTCCATGCATTTAGGGTGATTGGATATGCATGTTCTAACAATGAGTGGAAAAGACAACTTGGATTAGGTCTTCTACATGATCAACACATCTTTATGGTTGTCATCTCCTTCCATTTATATTAATGCAAAAATTTATTTGTTTTCGTATATGTGATTGTCGTTATTTAACTTATTTCAATACCATGCTGATATATTGAATATAGTACTTAGAGTATACTACATAGATCTCATAATTTCTTGGTTTGTGTTACCTGACTGTATAGGTTCTAATTTTGGCAATCGGAGCATTTGAGCTCAAGAAGCAACAAAGTGTGTGATATATTCCAGGTAGGATTCATTCCATCGTATATTTGTTTTAAGGAAATAATTGTCTTCCATCTATCTATGTTGTTCTAGGTTGGTCATTAAACCTATGGGAGATACTTTTTTCCTCAATTGTAAATCCCACATAAGACTTGGGAATAGATGAAACCCCAGTAGTAGACTGTCAAGTTATAGCGTTGTTTCATTTGATGATGCAACTTGATGTATTACTGGATATCCAAACCTTTTGGGATCATGCAATTAATTCACAATTAAATTTCAGTATTATTGGGTGTTTTTGGTTCCCTCCTTTATTAGTATACCTCTTATTATATGTATATGTTGAGAAACTTATGGACCTGGGTCTGAATGTTATGGATGTCGATAAGCAGAACCAAACAATTGTCAATTAGACTGACCTAGCCAGGAAAAAAACATACAATGAGGGTTTTTATTATTAGATTCCCTCTTTCATGTCCATTGCGTATAGAATTATCAATAATTTTACCCCATCAAGGATTTTACCAAAGGTTCAATCACTGTACAAATGAGAAAGGATCTCAAGGTAGGAGATTGGTTTTTTATTTGAAGATTATGTAGAGATTGGATTGTATGGAGCATAAATTCTCCCTTATAGGTTGCCTTTTTGTGTGCCTATGAGAATATCTACATTGAAATTTATCATAAAAGTCTTAAATATGGATCAAATACACTTTTTCCCAGCGAGAAAAGGATTTCTTTTAAAATTACGAAGGATTGTTGGCCCATTTGTTGTAAACAATACACAAGTAGCAGAGGAAGTTGAAAAAATGCTGCAAACAATGAATTTCAAATAGGGAGAAAAATTGTACTATGGTCCACATAATATCATCTCAAATAGGAGGTTAGAGATATCTTGTGGCCATTGTATCAATGAACCCAATATTGAACTGTAAAAGCTAGAAAATGGTGGCTTGGTTGAGACACAAGAAAGCATGGAAGTAGAAAATACTCTCCACACTGAAAACATATTAAAAATAAGTGTTGTTTTTGTCATTTATCATGAGGGAGAAATTTATCATGGTAGAAAGAAGGAAAGAACAAAATGTGGTGAAATATAATTGAAGATGCTCATGGAAAGACCTTCCAATCAAGTTTGTTTCTAGTTACAACTAGGAGGAATGAAATGTACACGATAATATCCAATCCCTAATGAGGAATAGCATAGTTATTTGAGTGTTGTGAAGGAAACTCATGAGAAAATTGAAGAAGCAAATAAGAATATAAAGTCCAATTATTTCACCCAATTAGAATCTCAATCCATCTTTGGTTATTAAACTAGACTTGTTTTACCAATGGATTTGGAAAGAAAGCAATTGATATTTTATTTTACAGATCTTGTTCCACAATAAATTTCGTCTAGAGTTGTTTTTAGAATAGTCTATTGAGTCTATGAATACAAGGGACATTCCATTTACAGAAAAGATAAACTTGTAGAGGTAGATAGGAGAATTGATATACAATGATCTCAGAAAATCATCATTGGAAGCAAGTAAAACCAAGGCATTATTGGGAAAGATAATTGATCAATTGAAGTTGGAAAGAGATATTTATTAAGCTCTTCATATTAAAAATGAGGAACTCAAGAAGTTGATTATTAATCTTGGGGTGAATCAAGAGGATAAGATAGTTGTTCAAGATTTTATTTAAAGTGCAGAGTCTGTGATTCAATATTTGAGAAGAGAATTGAAGCCCCAAAGTTAGAGCATTTTGAAAAAGAAAGGAGATTCTGACTCATGAACTTGTGGAGAGAAATAAATAGGTGGCAACACTTAAAGAGCTCAATGCATATTTAAAACATAAGATAGATAAACATGTCTACATAGTTGTGGTGTAGCCGGACACTGAATATATGTTGTCCCTATATTACTAATTTAGTCCCTTATTGTTATTAGTGTAGCCCCCTTATTGTTATTGTTTTACCCCTGTAACCCCAATATTGTTATTATTGTGCCCTTACATTATTATTGTTAGGTCGGCTAGGATTATATTGAGGCCCCATGAACTCTTATATATAGAAGGAGGTTTTGGTCATTTGTATCATTCAAGAATTATTCATTTATGTAATGTATTAGAGGTTCCCCCCTCAAAGTGGCTGATTTATAAGGTGTTGATCTCTCTTTTCTTCTATTTTTGGAGTTGGTTTCATAACATTTCGTTTCAAAGCTTTTGATTCTAGGGTTTCACTACTCCAAACAGCTCATCCTGGAATTTTAGCTATAAATATTTTTTTACAAAGGTTCAGAAGCATAAATTTTTAAAGATTGAAGTTGAAATATTGAGGAACATTGTGGAAAAATTGCAGATCTTGGTTTGCAACATTTTTGGAGATATGATCTGTGCAAGCTAGGGATTTTTGCAGGCTACTAAATTTAACCTAAACAAGTGATCATGGAATTTTAGATAACAATGTTTTTCTATGAGGGTTTAGAAGTTGAAATTTTCACAGAGCGAATATGGAATGTCGAGGAATGTCTTGGAAAAATTTTAGAGCTTGATTCGCAATATTTTCGGAGATAGGGTCTGTGGAAGTTAGGGATTTTTCAGGCTCCCGAATTTCATCTCAATGAGGTACTTCATAAATCTCTCTCTGAGCATTGGATTGGAATTCTATAAAACATGACCGTAAGTACAAGGACTATAGTTTCCTATGTATCAATTTCAGAGCCAAAGGAGGAAATAGTGATATGTGGCACACCGTACAAGGTCGCTCTACTGAACTAGTCCATAATTAGGTCATTGTGGTAGATTTGGCTTAATTTTTCCTTGAAGAATCCAAATCAGGTTAGACCTCTGGAATTTCAAAGAAGATTCAGAGGGTTACCATAGGGCCCAATTTCGGATATTGAAGATCCAAAATCATAGAGACAATTCAAATTCAATATCAAGCTCCTCAAAATCAAGAAAAAGGTTTGTATTTTTTTCGAATTACATAAGTATCGTTTGAAAAAATTAGTTTGAATTCATTCCAAGGGCATACTAAAGAATAGATATCAGTATTGGGTTCTAAAATTTCCCCTAAAAATAATTCAACACCCATTAAGTCTTCAGAAGGCTCTATTATGATTCATGAAGACGAAGAAATGCAACATGAGATATCAAAATTACAAGAGAAAGTGCACCAAATTTCGCTATTGCAAAGAGAAACAAAAGATGAAATGGAAGTTTTGAAGAAAGGCATGGAAACTAAGATGGATGACATGGAAGCTAAGATCGATGAAAAATGAAAGACAACATGGAAAACATGAAGAATGATGTAAAACTAGACACTTAAGGTTTGGCAAAGTTGATACAAGAAATGTTTCCTAATGGTGAAAAGATAGTAGAGGAAACTCATGATGAGAACAAAATAAATGTTAATTGTGATTTCATAAACTCTAATGTTGGATGGAAGAAACACCATATTCCAAAAATGGATATGACGAAGTCTGATGGCAAGGATCCCGTAAGATGGATACTACAGATGGAGCAATATTTTGATCTCAATAATGTAAAAAACACACAAAAGGTACATATTGCAACTTTACATTTAGAAAAAAATACATTTGTATGGTATCGATGGCTTTGCTCCCATAAAAAAATTGTCACTTGGTCAATTTTTACAGAGGAAATGATAGCATATTATGAGGATACAAAAAGCAACACCTTCTTAAGCCAATTGATAAATCTCAAACAAAAGCATTCAGTGGGGGAGCACATTGAGAACTTCCAAAAATTAAATATAAGGGTAACTGATATTCTAGAGGAACACTTGATTGATGTCTTCATAGGGACTTTAAAGGATAACATCCAACATGAAGTTCGCGTTTGGGAACCTGATTCATTGGAAAATCCATTCAGGTTGACAAGAAAAATTTAAGGTAAAATTATGGCAACAAGGAAGCCTACCACTCACATATATAAATATGGAAGTGTTTCTACCTAGACTTCTACAACCTACAAGGTTGACACCACAACGATTGGAAGAAAAAAGAGGAGAAGGGATTTCCTACAGTTGTGATAGAAAATACACTAAAGGTCATAAGTGTGCCGAGAAGAAATTGTTTTACATAGATTGTGAAGAGGACGAAGAAAATGAACAAGAATATTCAAAAGAAGAGGATATACACAAGGAACAAACCCTAGAAGAGGAAGAAATGAGTCTAACCATATCATTTAATGCATTGGTAGGAATTACCACTCCTCAAACTTTCAAGATAGAAGGACATATCAAGAAGAAAAAGGTAATAGTGTTGATTGATTTGGGTAGTACCCATAATTTTATTCATTGTAAGGTAGCCAAGGAATTGAATTTTTTCCTATACCCAGCACCAGAATGTCAAGCGATGGTTGCAAATGGAGGAACTACAAATTGCTCTATAAAATTCCATAATTTCAAGCTAACCATGGGGGAATATGTATTGAATACTCCAATGCTTTCCATTCCAATGGGAGGTGCTGATGTTGTACTAGGAGTACAATGGTTACAATATTTGGGGACGGTAGCTTTTAATTTTCAAGAACTTTTCTTAAAATTTTCTTTCAAAAGGAAAGGAAGTCTAATTACAAGATATCGCAGGGAAGCTGAGAAAGATAATAAGCTCTAATTTCATGAAAAATATTCTGAAGAAAGAACAACGAGGCATAATTACACAATTATGCTCACTAGAAGTTCCAACATAAAAATCATCTATTTCTGTAGATATCCAAAAAGTCTTGGACAATCATTCCAAGGTGTTTGAAACTTCCAAAGGACTCCCACCTATTCATGATCATGATCATTATATTCATTTGATTCCAGGAAGTGTTCCTCCAAACATCAGGTCTTATAGATATACTTATGTCCAAAAGAATGAAATTGAACGTATGATTGTAGAAATGTTAGAGGCTACTATAATTTAACCTAGTCAAAGTTCTTTCTCTGCTCCAGTAGTATTGGTGCACAATAAGGATGCATCATGCCGCATGTGTCTAGATTATAGGTAGCTCAATAAGCTCACCATTAAATATAAATTTCCCATTCCTTTTATTGATGAATTATTGGATGAATTACATGGAGCAATTTATTTTACCAAGTTGGATCTTTGTCCAGGATATCATAAAATTAGAATGGAGATTGAAGATATTCTGAAAACAACATTTCGAACTCATGAGGGTCGTTATGAATTTTTGGTCACGCCTTTGGCCTTACCAATGCACCTTCTACATTTCAAGGGTTGATGAATTCCGTTTTCAAACCCTTCCTTAGAAAACTTGTGCTAGTATTTTTTGATGATATACTAATCTACATCAGGTCTTGGAAGGATCATGTGCAACATGTTGACAAGGTGTTCAAAATATTGGAGGAGAAACAATTATATGCAAAAACATCCAAATGTTTATTTGGAGTACAAGAGGTGGAATATCTGGGTCATATTGTATCTAAAGAGGGTGTTAAGGTAGACCCTAAAACAATTAAAGCCATTAAGGAATGGAAAATCCCCACAACCATAAAGCAATTGCGAGGATTTCTCAGGTTAACAGGGTATTATCGCAAGTTTTTTAAGAATTATGGGAGAATAACAGCACCTCTAACAACATTATTGAAGAAAGATGCATTTTCATGGAATCCTAAAGAAACTAAGGCCTTTGATCATCTTAAAGAGGCAATGTGCCTAGCACCGGTCTTAGCTATGCCAGACTTCACAAAAACATTTATTGTGGAATGTGATGCCTCCGGAAATTGAATTGGTGTTGTTTTAATGCAAGAAGGAAGACTCATTTATTTTGAAAGTCATCTAATCAAAGGAAAGTATTTACAGAAAGCTATTTATGAGAAGGAAATGTTAGCAATACTACATGCACTAAAGAAATGGCGACCTTACTTAATGGGATGACACTTCAAGGTAAAAACAGATCATGATAGTCTTAAACCTTTTTGGAACAAAGAATATCTTCAGAAGAGAAACAAAAATGGGTCACAAAGATGTTGGGTTATGAGTTTGAAATAATCTACAAAAAATGGAAGCTAAATGTTGTTGCAGATGCACTCTAAAGAAATAATGAAGAGGTGGAAGCATTGTTTTGTGCCATTTCTATTATCCAACTAGATTGGATAACCGAAGCAAGGGATGAATGGAAGAAGGACGAAACAGTGTGGACACTCATTCAAAAGCTACAACAAGATCCTAGTACATCTAATACATTTAGTTGGAAAAATGATTCCTTATGGTACAAATATCACTTATATATTTTTAAGAATTCCCAACTAAAAAAAAAATTCTTTTGGAATTTCACAGTTCTCCTTTAGGAGGACACTCAGGAATTTTAAAAACTTACCACAGGGTGAAGAAAGAATTTTTTTGGGAGGGCCTTAAATTTGATATTCAAAAGTTTGTGGCGGAATGTTTGGTTTTCCAACAAAATAAAGTTGAGACAATTAATACCCCAGGTCTTCTACAACCTTTATCCATTCCAAGTCAACGTTAGGAGGAGATTTCAATGGATTTTATCACAGGTTTACCTAAGTCCGAAGGAAAGAGTGTCGTCATGGTGGTAGTTGATAGACTTACTAAGTATTCACACTTTTGTGCATTATCTCATCCATTTAAAGCAAATAGAGTTCCTACTACATTTATGGACACAATTCAAAAGATAGAGGGAAACCCAAAGATTATTGTGAGTGACAGAGATCCCATTTTTACTGGAAATTTTTGGACAGAGTTATTTTCTTGTATGGTACTCAATTAGCTCATAGCTCATATTATCATCCTCAATCCAATGGTCAAACTGAGATAATGAATAAATTTTTGGAAGGATATCTTCGATTTTTTGTATCTGATAAAAAACTCAATGGGTCAAGTGGTTACCTCTCGCTGAATGGTGGTATAACACTTCCTTCTATACTGTAGCAAAAATATCCCCATTTATGGAACTTTATGGAGATCATCCACCATCCATCACATCATATTTAAGAGAAAAGTCTAAGGTTCAAGCAGTGGAAGATCACATCGAGCATCAACAAGAAGTTCTCCAACTCTTAAAGTATAACCTAAATTTGGCACAAAATAGAATGAAACAACAGGAAGATCAACATCGCAGCGAGAGAAGTTTTGTTGTAGGAGACTGGTTATTTTGACGGCTACAACCATACAAAAAAATGTCACTCAAGCAACCTAATAAGGATAATAAATTATCGCCAATGTAATATGGTCCTTACAAGTTGTTGCAAAATATTGGTACTATGGCATACAAATTGGAGCTTCCTGTTTCTTCATGAGTGCATCTAGTTTTCCATGTTTCATGCTTAAAGAAGGTTATAAGAGAAATTTTCCAGTTCAAACAATATTGCCAAAACTTTATGAGGAAGGAAAAATCATATTGGAACCTGAAGCGGTCATGGAAACAAGAACTCGACAGCTAAAAAATCGATCAATTTCAGAGTATCTCATCAAGTGGAAGAACTTACCCATTGAAGATTCTACATGGGAGGATGAGAATTTTATACAGAAGAACCCAGAGTTACTTAAGCATTGAGGACAACACTTTTTTGAAGGAGAGGGGCATGTTAGGTCCCTATATTACTACTCTAGTCCCTTATTGTTATTAGTGTAGCCCCCTTATTGTTATTGTTGTACCCCTGTAACCCCAATATTGTTATCATTGTGCCCTTACATTATTATTTTTAGGTCGGCTAGGATTATATTATGGCCCCATTGACTCCTATATATAGAAGAGGTTTTGGTCATTTGTATCATCCAAGAATTTTTTATTTATGTAATGTATTGGAGGTTTCCAGCTTGAAGTGGTTGATTTCTAAGGCACTGATTTCTCTTTTCTTCTATTTTTGGAGATGGTTTCATAACAATATCCCACCAAAAAACTCACCAGCATTATGAAAGAGCTGAAAAATTCAAAGGATGAGTTGAATAAAATACTAAAGTTTATTTATTCCAAGGAGAAATTGAAGCATAAGGAGAGAAAATTAAACATTTCTAGTGAAAATGCAACCCAACATCACAAGTAATACAATTCAACTTCTTATGAAATTAAACAATCGAAAGAGGTGTTAAAATGAAATATGTCTCTTATCCAAGCAAGAGAGATCATCTGGAATGGCATTATTTAGCAATTCAAAGCAGTTTGGGATCATGTGGTGGTCATGGTTGAAGAAAATTCAATTATTAAGGCTACTAAATCTATAATTTATACTAATAAATATCAGTCATAGGAAAGTTATCATCTAGCCAAAAATATGATTGATTATTTGAATTCCAAATCTTCTTTGGAATTGAGGGAAATGGAAATTGTAGACAAAACATTTTTTATGTTAGAGATAAATAAAATGGTGCAGATAAACATATATAGGAAGAATATAGAAATAAATCTATTGGACGTAAGAGAGTCATTAGTAGTTTCAAATTATAATTTTGACAAAAGAGTTCGAGCAGGGTTACCTTAATATTAGGACCAACAGGGAAATCTCCTCCCTTGTGAACAATATGAAACATTTCTAGTGGAGGATAAGAGTAAGATAAATGTTTCTCATGGAAGATTTTTTTTTTAAAAGGAACAACAATTGTAAATTACTTGCATAGGTATTTTCAGTGAATATGGTTAATAAAAACTCGTTTAATTGAGAATCCAATATACAACAAGGTATCCAATTTAAGGATACTTTACAAGAGAGTGGTGTAGTGTCTAATTCTTGACTTCACACTATGGAAGAAATGTGATAATTTAATTTCCCCAGCAAAGGTTTGAGTGGTGGAACTTGGATTTTCATTAAGAAAGCCTGTAAAAGAGTCTCAAGTCATCAAACAATGATAATTCACTTAATTTCTTTTTTGGAAAATATGTCATTTTTGTAAGTTCAAATTTAAAAGTAGTTGAGTCTTTAATTTTTCATAAGGTCATAATAGTTAGAGGTAGTTTGAAGTAGTTTCATAGTTATCAGTTTCATAATTGTTTTCAATGTAACAATTTCTTTAAAAATATATGAAGGGATTATTTCTGGGGTTCTTAATTTTGGCATCAAAGGGAGATTTTTTGTTGTGTAATGTACAAGGATTTCTTGGAGAAGTAGTAAAATTTATGGATGATTTCAAATATTTGTTGAGTATGATATGTTTTATTTCTCTCACTCTAATTCATTATGTGTTATTCTTCCTTGGAAAATGTGTAAATAATATGCTAGTTCTTTTTAATTAAAAAAAATTTATTTATGCTCTAAATAGCTCATAATACATGTTTATCTTCATTAAAAGTAACCTTAAACTGCACTCCACATTTTCATCGTTTCATTTATTTAGTCATTCATGATTTCATCTAATATTTGGTGTCAAATATTATGTTATTTCAACATTATACAATTAATCTTCCTCTTTTTTCTTTCTTTTATCACACTGTAATTTCAGTAAGCAATTTTCAGAAATAGCATGGCCATCTTGGGAGGGTTTATATTTTCAGCATTGGCTACCCATACGTTACACTTCTAAGGAATATCTTTGAGAAACCATGAAAAATATATTATGAAAATATATTTCTTTATTTTTCATATATGTGCTAGGAATTTACTTCCTTTCAACCAGAGGTTGTCCCTAGGGTTACAATATCTTTTTGTGCCATTATCGGGGAATGAAGACCGAAGTTATTTTTCCGTGGTTTTTTCTTTAAACAATTTCTTTGTTTGGTGAGAAAATAAAGTGTGATGGATGAATTTTCTCAACAAGTGGGAAGTTATAAGAAAAAATTCTTGGATCCAAGAAGACCCCACACACGATGAGATACTTCCCAAAAAAATCCCCACCCCTATCTAATATGGAAAAGGTTGTTTACAGAAGGGTTTGGAGAGAAAAGAATATCCTAAGACCTAAAGTATTACTTTGTCTACCCCTTGTTCTAGTTATTTTTCCAAGAATATCAAAGAAAGACACCCATAATAAATTTCAAGAAACTTGGATTTTTCGGAGGGGAACTTTCCTCCTCATTTTCCTTTTCTAGAGCGTACTCTTGAAGAAAAGTCTTTTGAATCTATTTCTCTTTCTTTCCCTATTGTGTCGAAATTTAAAGAGATAAATATTGTTGACATTTCAGTTCCATATCAAACTATTACTGCTATTATTTAGCTTTTTCCAAGATTTGTAATTCCTCCACCCTCCTCTACATCTTAAACAAGAAACTTTCCTCCTCCCCTCAATCAAAACACGGTGATTTCAAGCTTTCTGTTAAATAGATATTATCCTCTAAAATTTCTTCAACCCATGAATGAAATTACTCAATATTATTTGAAGTTATTTCCAATATTTACAAGGGAGGAGGAAATTACAACAGAGAAACATGTAGCTACTTTATGTGCATTTGCAAAGAACTTAAATGTTGAATATTCGAATGTGGTAATGAAGTTGTTTGTATAGTCTCTATATGGAGAGGTTAGAAAATGGTTCAAAATCATCCCATCAAATTCAATTAATACCTATAAAGAGTTGGATTATTTTTTCATACAAATATGGGGAGAGATAAAATATCATGGCTATTTCCTAACAAAGTTTATTTCCATAAAAAGGAAGTCAAATGAAGACATTGTTGAGTTTATTAAAATATTTAACAAGCTTTATGACAGTGTCCCAGTAGAAATTAAGGCTCCTCATGTAGGTGAAAATGTGGTTTTTATAGGAGCTTTTGAAGAAGACTTCATTTTTACTTTGAGAGAGAGGAGATCCCCTACTCTAGACTAGATTCAAACATATTCCATACATATTGGGGCTAAATTGTGAAGTTGGGTTACACTTTTGTGAGAATCGGGGGCGGAAATTTTTTTTCGGCAATAGTTCGACCGAACTTCATGAAAATGTTCGGCTAAACTCGTTCTACCATTTAGATTGACAACACATTGACGGCGTGGGAAAATAGAATACTTTGCCGGAGATGGAAAAATCGGCAACAATAGTTCAGCCGAACTTTTACTGTTAACATAGTTCGGTTGAACTATTTATTATAAATATATCGCCCACGAACCTCATTCTTTTCCCACATCTTTGTTTGCTCACTTTTGCTTCGTACGTCTGCTGCTCTCTAGTCTGTTGCTAGCGTGTCTCTTTCTCTCTGGTCTCTTGCTGGTGCATCTCCTGCTCTTTCTTCACTCGTCTTATACACACTTCTCTGTTGTTGAGGTAAGAAAGAAACCAGATTTCTCTCATCTCATATCAATGTCAAACATTCTGCTATTCTATTGTATCGTTATATCTAATTTCGATTTAGATGCAAATTTCTTTTGATACCATTTTGGAAATTGTTGTAACTACAAAACACTAATTACTCATGTGAGCCTAGTGTCATGACCATTAGAGTTTGACTTGTTTAGCTTAGATACTAGTTCGAACACAAATTTTGTCGATGGACTTTTCTAGAGATATGTTTGCTGAAATTTCCCTGCCCTGTTAGCTTTTAAGCTCAAAATCTTATCAATTCAAAAAAACTGCCCTTCACAGTCATCTACAAATCACCACGGTAAGGAATTTAATGACATTAGAAGACATCATCGAAATTTGTCCAACTTATATCTCTCTATCATATGTCGCCTAAAAGTTTTACTTTGTAACTCTGCTTTTTTAATACACAGTTGAAGCTCTTTCACTGTATTGGGTGGAGCACAAGGCTCTGTTTTGACCAAAAAAAAGATAACTGTTAAAATTGTCCTGATTAAAATGCTATGTATCTGTTTCCTGTTTGTTTTATGTTATTCCAATTCTATTTATTGAACAAGTATGAAGTTTTCCCTCTCAAAATGTAATCTGGAAATGATGATGAACAATTGAAGAATGAATTTTTTTTTTCTTTGGTACATGAATATAAACCAGCTGTATTTTTTCATGCTGAAAAAAAAATCTCTCTATCATAATTATAACTAATTGGCGCACATTGGATTCCACTACTTTCTCTGAGTCCCATTGAATTATTTTAATTTTAACCTCAGCGTCGATTGCAAATATATTTTCTATGTGTCTTTGCCCTTTTCTATAATATTGTGGTCGGAATAGCGGGCAAGGGATCGGATTTGCGTCTTTCTCTCTAGACTATTACTCTCACTGGAATACCGAGCAAGCTATGAAATTTATTAATTGCTTCTCAATATAAATAAAATGAATAAATTTTTATAACGACATTCTGTTGTAATTTTAACCTCAGCGTCGATTGTAAATATATTTTTCGTTTGTCTTTGCCCTTTTCTATAATACTATGGCTGGAATAGTGGGTAAGGGATGGGATTTGTGTCTTTCTCTCTAGACTATTACTCTCACTGGAATATCGAGCAAGCTATGAAATTTATTATTTGCTTCTCAATCTAAATAAAATGAATAAATTTTTATAACGACATTCTGTTTTATCATTGTATCTAATTTCAATTTATATGCAAATTGATTTTAATACCATTTTGGAAATTGTTGTAATTACAAAAAAGAATCTATGTAACAGTTAATAGAGAACCTGGAAGGGCATTACAAGAAAGAAACCAGATTTCTCTCATCTCATATCAATGTCAAACAACAGCTTTCTGCAGTTGTGTTATATTAAATGAAACTAGCTTTCGATCTTACGGGCACTATATATGTGCCTCCTTAAGCTCGGTGCAACCTACATCTCATTTAAATGTGCAACAACATGATTCTGCTATTCTGTTGTATCATTGTATCTAATTTCGATTTAGATGAAAATTTCTTTTGATACCATTTTGGAAATTGTTGTAATTACAAAATAGAATCTATGTAACAGTTAATAGACAACCTGGAAGGGCATTACGAGAAAGAAACCCAATTTCTCTCATCTCATATCAATGTCAAACAAAAACTTTTTGCAGTTGTGTTATATTAAATGAAACTAGCTTTCGATCTTACAGGCACTATATATGTGCCTCCTTAAGCTCGGTGCAATCTACATCTCATTTAAATGTGCAATAGCAGTATTCTTCTATTATGTTGTATCATTGTATCTAATTTTTATTTAGATGCAAATTTCTTTTGATACCATTTTGGAAATTGTTGTAATTACAAAATAGAATCTATGTAATAGTTAATACAGAACCTAGAAGGGCATTACGAGAAAGAAACGAGATTTCTCTCATCTCATATCAATGTCAAACAACAACTTTCTGTAGTTGTGTTATATTAAATGAAACTAGCTTTCAATCTTACAGACACTATATATGTGCCTCCTTAAGCTCGGTGCAACCTACATCTCATTTAAATGTGCAACAGCAGGATTCTGCTATTCTGTTCTATCATTGTATCTAATTTCCATTTAGATGCAAATTTATTTTGATACCATTTTGGAAATTGTTATAATTACAAAATACAATCTATGTAACAGTTTGACTTCTATTTATGTTCCTGTATACTTAATATAAAAACTAGTTGTATTATAATTTGGTGAATGGTTGATTAATATGTTAAATTATTAGTAGCAGATGAACTGAGGCCCATTTAAAATTTACCTTGATATATAATAGAAATGTTTGTTTGTTCATCTCTTGCTTCGCACGTCTTCTGCTCTCTCTTCTATTGTTGATAGCTCACATTTGACAATTTCTTGCCATTTCTCAATTCAATACATCATAGCCCCAAAGATTGAGAAAGAAGTGAGAAGCTTATAGTGTGGGATGAATAATGCAACATTGTTCATTGAATAGGAACTAGTCCTTGGGGTTTGGGAACCCATTCCCAGTTGTGCATAGACATAATTATCAGAATTTACAATGATTCATGTTCCATATTAATTTTTAGACAAACATAATTTAATGTATTATGACATAATTTAATACATTAATTCATTCCATATTCATTTTTAGATACAGGATAATAATGTACAATGATTCATGTTCCATATTTATTTTTAGACAAACATAATTTAATGTATTATGTCATAATCTAATGTTACATTGGGACATGCTCCTTTAGGCTTCGTGGAATTACCTTTGCTTTTTATTTCTCTCTTACACACACACACACACACATATATATGAAGAGATGATCCCATTTTATTTTTTATTCATAGATCAAATGTCATTTAAATACAAGATTAAAATATTCAATGTAAAACACATGCACATTCTTATACACCCTTATGTCTATGTAAAGTAGTTTGAGTGATTCCACGGGTCCTCTACACCCTTCACATGGTAAAATTGCGACAGGTAGTGTTAACTTCTACAAGTTCTATAGGCAGAGTTTGTAAAGGGCCAAGTAGCCTATGGATATAATATTTTATGAAAGGTGACATATCTAGTAAATGCCCCTATAGTCAATCTCTAGAATGGATCTAAATATAAGTTCTTCATTTTAATATCCATAAAACACAACCACTTTAAGGTAAACTGTGTACATGTGTCATTTCTCCCACAAACTAAAGGCTTCCTCTAATATCCATAAAAAAAACCACTTTAAGGTAAGCTGTGTACATGTGTCATTTCTCCCACAAAATAAAGGCTTCCTCCCATTAATTTTAGATGTGAATTCTACCATAAAAATTTTAAGTCAAAATTTAAGATAAACAATGCACATATCATTTACCTCATGATCTTGTGTCATTTATCCCATGCATTTGCAATAAATGTCGATTCAATATATATATTTTTACTGAATTTGTTTTTTTTCAGGGATAAGAAAACCATTAAATATGGTTGAAAAATGGAAATTATGCATAGAAGTTTCATTCTATCCAAATCTAGGGAAAGCAATGATTACATATGTGGTTTTCAATATTGCGACTAGCAAATTCGTCCAAAGGAAAATGATTACACCGGGAAGAACAACAAACAACGAGGCATATGGTATTGGATTGATAGAAGGCTTGGGAACAACGATGGAGTATGGATCAAATGGAATTGTAGTTTTCACCAATTCTGAACTTGTGTGCAACCAGATGAACGGTGTGTGCCAAGTTAAGAAGGAGAGGCTAAAATAACTGCATGGAATAGCAAACAATATTGTTAGCCAATTTCAATTTTTTAGTATAAGGCATTGTACAAATGTGAATAAGATGTCTGCTGATCTATTGCATGGGGCAATTCCAATTCATGATACCATTTTAAAACTAAGTTTTGGATACCATTTTAATCTACATTTAATGTAAATCCCTTTAATTTTGATTTAATGTTAAATTTTTTAAATGTAAATCCCTTTAATTTTGATTTAATGTTAAATGTTTTAAATGTTTTGATATAATGTTAAATGTTTTTATCTAAGTTTTTGATGGTTTCAATCTACACTTGGCCTATGGAAGACCCCATGCGTAGAAAACAGATGCGTTGCATAAGGGGAGGTGGGGGTAGGGATGGAGGGGGTAGGAGCGTTGGCTCTCGCCCTCCTCTTTCCATCCATGACACAGGTAGCCACCCTCCTCCAGCAAGCAATGAAGCACAATTTCACTTCACCAGCGCTATGGTCAGACCGTCAATTACGACGATCATTTCCATCTCTTTTCAGGAGGAGTTGCAAGATGAAGGTGCTTCTAGTTCCAAGAAGTAGTGGAGAAAGTCCACCATCCCAACGCATCATCCCCAGGACACCAGGAAGTTGGCAGCTCTTCCAGTCAAATCCGGCTCGACGAGCTCCAGTTGCGATGGCGCAAGCAGCGAAAACTCCTCCCAACTCTCCAAGGGAGTAGATGATGATCCAGAAGACTACAGTTGTCCAATTGTGGAGGAGAATCCTCCTACACACATCGATAGCTAGCCTGATGTGAGGTCCTCTTTAGCTTTTTCCCAGTTATGGGCAGCCCCTTTTCTGTTTTTTTGATTCAGACCCCCTCTGGTGTTGGCTAGTTAGGCAACCCAGGAGATGGGTCTCGCTATGTACATTATGTTCATTATAGTTATATATATGTAAATCCTTTAAAATTTGATTTAATTTTAAATGTTAAATGTTTTCATATAACGTTAAATGTTTTGATCTATGTTTTGGATGGTTTAAATCTACATTTGGCCTAGATGGAAGACTCCCATGTGAAGTATTGTTTTGATTGAATCAAAAAGAGTAAAGAAGTAGTTGTATATGTAAATCCTTTTAATTTTGATTTAATGTTAAATGTTAAATGTTTTGATCTAAGTTTTGGATGGTTTCAATCTACATTTGGCCTAGATGGAATATACTCCTATTTGAAGTATTGTTTTGATATATTCAAAAATATTAAAGTAGTTATATGTAAATCCCTTTAATTTTGATTTAATATTAAATGTTAAATGTTTCAAGTTATAATGTTAAATGTTTTGATTTAAGTTTTAGATGGTTTCAATCTAAATTTGGCCTAGATGGAAGACTCCCATGTGAAGTATTGTTTTGATTTAATCAAAAAGAGTAAAGAAGTAGTTATAGGTAAATCCCTTTAATTTTGATTTAATGTTAAATGTTAAATGTTTTGATATAATGTTAAATGTTTTGATCTAAGTTTTGGATGGTTTCAATCTACATTTGGCTTAGATAGAAGACTCCTATATAACTTGTATTGTTTTGATTTAATCAAAAAGTTTTTAAAACTCAAGTTTTGGATGGTTGAAGTACATTTGGCATCTTAAGATTGCTTTTTATCTCTAAATAGTCTTGTTTGAGTGAAAAAATTTCCAATAGGAAGAAAATAGCTTTTCAATGCAACTAACCATGTATCAATTGAGCTCTAATTGAAAAAAGAGTTTAAAGAAGTAGATATATGTAAATTATCCCTTTAATTTTGATTGGAAATATAAGAAGTACATATATGTTTGTTGAATTTGGGTCAATGTCATTAACGCACTCAAATAGGTAGCCTTGTTGATTTATAATTTGGAAAATTGATGACATTCAGTTAATTGCATTCTAGAACATAGAACATATCCAACCATTGGACAGAAAAATTTTGTACTAGATTTTCAATTAGGAATAGAGATGTGGGTCAAATCCCACCAAAAGTCGGAGAAGTGCTCCGAGTCTCTTGTCTGAAAGGAGTCTTCGTACAAAACTATACTGTGGATGATTTATTTACATTTCACATATACTTTTTACCAGAGAAGCTCACAAGAAAATTTGGGCACATTCAGTTCATGTATATATCCAATACGTGCAACATTTTTCATCAATGCACATAGAAAAACTACTTTAAGTTAAAATTGCATTCTAGAACATATATATTGAGTACATTTAAATCATTTTTAATAAATTCACATAGTAAAACTACTTGAACAATTAATTTAATTCTAGAACATATATATCCAATATGTAAGTAACATTTTTCATCAATGCACATTGAACATATTCGACCATTGGACAAACAAATTTTGTACTAGATTTTCAATCAGGAATATAGATGTGGGTCAAATCCCACCAAAAGTTGGAGAAGTGCTCTGAGTCTCTTTTCTGAAAGGAATCTTCGTACAAAACTATACTGCAGATGATTTATTTACATTGTGGATACTTTTTACCAGAAAATCCAACTAGTTTTTCATCAATGCACATAGAAAAACTAGTTCCAGTTAATTGCATTCTACAACATATATATTGAGTACGTGAATCATTTTTCAACAATGCACATAGTAAAACTACTTGAACAATTAATTGCATTCTAGAACACACACACACACACACACACACACACACACACACACACACACACACATATATATATATATATCCAATACATGTAACATTTTTCATCAGTGCACATGTATAGAAAAGCTACTTTCAGTTGATACTAAAGCACGTGCATATACCAAAACAATTTGTACATGTGCAAAAACTTGCACAAATAACATAAGCAACTCAATTTTTAGTTGAGAAATGGAAGTTCTAAAACATATTTAATCCAAAGAGAATAAATTGTTGGGCAATTCAATCAAAAAAATTCCAATGGAATGTCATCTTCAATAATTCATTCATGATCGGATTTTGACATTTTCAATTTCTTAATTTTCGTTTTTTTCTTTGATTGAACATCTATCAACTTTATGCATGCTGCACACACCAAGTGACTATATTGACAAATTATGGAATCAGGTTCATAGCCTTCAAAGTAAACAAAGTCCCCACTTTGATTAGTTTGTCTAAAAAAAAAACCTTTCAGTATAATAGATCCTCTGTCATATTGAAATCCGTGATCATTATAGTTTTGTAATAATTTCATTTTTCGTTCAGTGCAACGCATCAAATAATAATTAACATTTTCATCGTTGTCAATAGGTGCAATTACAACAAAAACATCTCCTTCACAATAAAACAAACTTAACAAAATTATACATATTTAAATTTATTTCTAGATCTTTAAATCATTAGAAAGAAATTCAAATGTTACCTTCTCTAACAAGATCAGAAACTCGATCACCATTGGATGATATTGTAGTTTCCTCTGATTGCATTTCTTCAAAAATTGCAATAGACATTTTTCCCTTTGTACTTAGCTCTGTATGTTTCCAATCTTTTACATACATTTTGTTTTCACAAACGTCATTGGATTTTGTGTTGTGTATGCAAACATCACAAAAAAAAGAATATTTTCTTTTATCCAATGCAAACACATTTATGGACGACTTTGTTTTAATTGAATGCAATTTTCGAGTCCCTTTTATTGTTTCAACGTCATTTCCAATTGACCTATCTACGTCCTTGATCCCAATATGCCAGAAAAACCTTTATATCGAAAATTAAAAGAATAATTTGTAAATATGATATCAAAATACAATCAAAGATAATCATTGCACGATAAATGTACAATGTTTAAAATTATATTTCCAATAAAAATTAAATTAAATCTACCTTCGCACTTCCCTTGATGGGTTAGTCTCATGGCTTAGAGCAGCGATGCACCATTGAACAAATACTTTAGCATTCACAAGTCGGCTTGCAGAGGGGTTCATTTGATATCTTTGAAGTGCTCATTTTATGCATGCTCCTGCACCATCATGTTCTCCTTTTCCATGGCCAGTCTCAAAGAAATTCCAACAATGTTTAATGCAGGTTTTCTTATGAAGACAACACAAACCAAAAATAATGATCGTTCGTATTTGAATCACTCATCGTTTCAGAAAACTTCGTTGACAAGAGGCGATCCCTACTAGCTCAAACAGGGTCTAGCAACAATAAAAAATGTTAACACACGCAAGTTCCTGGGCTACGAATGAAAAGACTAAAGATGGAAGCTTCACTGAATCCAATGCTATGGATCTAAAGAAGAGAGCGTCCCCTGCTCTCACTGCGATCACGATCCCTCCACGATCTCCGCTGATGAACACCGCACATGCAAGAAACAAATTTATACAAGCATAAAATCCGGTATACGTAACTAAATATCACGTAAAGGATATTACTCATATTAACATAATGGAAACACGTAGTGAGAACCATAATCGTAATCATTCATTAAATAACAATCGAAGAAAGATTACAACCAATGTTCTCGACGTCGTGGTCTCCTTCGTGATGGGTCTCCGGCTGCTCACTGCCACCCCCGCAAAGCTCTCGCTGTGAGGGAAAACCCTCCCCGAGTCTCTCGACGATAGTCTCCTTACTTGAGTCGGCCTTAAGGGAAGAAAGAGGGCTTTAAGGAAGACAAAGGCTCTTGGGAATATGGAGATTCAAAGCTTAGGCACTTCAAGACTAGCTTGCCATGGATTTGAGCAAAGGGTTTTTATAGATGGGGAAGGAGGGAGTTGGGATCCCTATTATTGTGGGATTGGCCCTATCAACAAGGAAGGTTCCATGGGAGGTGGAAAACACTTCTTCCATAGAACCTCTACGAAACCTAAACCTCCCAACTCAAGATAAAGTAATCGTTTCTCGGTCATGAAACACAGCCTGCCATCTTTATTAAAAACACCCTTAAACTGGTTGGCGCGACTACACGTTCGGGGATAGAGCGCCGCCTGGCGTCTTGCGTGATTTCCTCCATCGGCGCGAGTTCCGAACCGTATGCCCGCGCCAATGCAAAAGGAGATGTTTTTCATGATTTTTGCAAGGAGATGTTCAAGGGCAATCAGCTCATACAGAGGAATGCATCGATGATGATTTCAAGGCATGACAATGTTCACAGCTACAAAATGTCCTCCATTGTGCGGACTGTATACTGTGTAGACGGTGGACAAATTATCAGAATGATGCCCCTAAAGTATGAGGCCCAAGAGAGAGAGGGGTGAAATGATTGCTTGGAGAATGCCTAATCAAGCCTACCATTAAAATCATATAAAATATAAACTATATTCAAGTACATGATATATAGGTATGGGCACAAACATCCGAAACGCAGTATGCTATAATCCGGATCTAGGGTATGGGCTAGCCCATCCAAATTAGGATCTAACAAATAGACCTGTATGGTCACAAACATCCAATTGGTTGAGTCATGTACATAATGATAATAATCCACAATCGCAGCCTGGATTACAACAGACACAATCCAGGGTCTTGCGCTCCATCTCGACCCAACAGAGTACAAGTTCAAGCATGTGAATATGTGAGCTGAAGTCGAACATGCAAGAACATCGTCCGATTACCAGCCAATGATGAAAGCTGTTAACAGACGCGAGAGAAACCACCAATAATGACAATGGTCCTCAAGGTATTACAGGTACAATCTACGGCGTGCGAATAAATGAGTTGACGTCGAACACCCGCAGAATCACTCGATCGGAGGCCAATGATGTAAACCTCTCGTCGAATGCGACGAACCTGCCATTGAGGCATGCAGGCTCCAAGGTACCATAAAGAGTCTCTAGACCAACTTCCTGGATAATGAGTTGATGTCGACAGGAAGTGACCTTGATCGAAGGTGGGCCATAATGATTCCCACATCATCGACACGAGACAGAGGAACATGATGTTTTGTTGTGAATCAGGATCGTATGAGAATCAGAGGAAGGTTGATATTAGCAGAGGCCAACTTCTCTTGAACATAAAAACGACACGACAGTGGACTTGGCAGTATTTGACATCAACAGATCAGAGGTCATGGTGACAAGGCAATGAGCAGAGGAGAGGTCAAAAGGGATTATCCAAACCCACGGAGGCAAAGTGAAGAAACGAGATGAGATGTCCCCAACCCGACACGAATGCAGACAAGTGCCATGTTCAAGAGTGACATACTGCCGACGACAACGATGATGGTTCCATTTTTCCCCCACCATTTCTGGCGAGTACCCCAATTATTTTTGATAACAAGCTTGAAGGGGATAGCATATGCTTGTGATATAAGTCCGCCCTTCGGGCGAATCCATCCTAGTGCATTTAACGAGTCCTAGGAAGGAGAAACTCTGAGAACGTCATTTCGACGGAATCCAATGTCATCAGGGTTTAACGAGTCTGACAAAGGAAGAACTCGGCGTCTTTTCATGTTTAGAGAGTTTGAAAAGACGGCGGAAAAGAAAACTCCACAGGTCCCTTTTCGTAAATAGTTCCCCAGATCCGAAAAGGTAGAAAACAATATCCGGGAAAACCTCCTAGTCGCGATAGGCTAGGGTATTCCTTTTTCGTAATCAATCTATCCCAGCCCGAAAAAGGGGTAAACGTATACTGGGTAGATGTCGATTCGTGTCCAATTTAACGAGATCGAAACGACAAGGGCCTCGGCAATCTTTTCATGTTTAGAGAGTCAGAAAAGAGCCGAAAGATGACTCCAAAGTGACTTTTTCGTGTATTTACCGAGTCCGAAAAAGTATAAAATACAACTCGTTTCCATCGTTAAAGTCGCAAAAACCTGCTGCTGCACATACCAAGCAAGCGTAAAACCCATTTTCGACATAACATATTAAAATATTTGATAAAAATAACTTCTAAAACTCATCTTATGTCAAAAAAGTTATAAATATGCCAAAATGGTAAAAAATAAAATTACATTTACTATTCACCTTGGTAAAAAGCAGCAGTGGTCCATTTGGAGTGGAAACTTCTGACGGTGATTGCGACAGATCCGGTTGACCATTCAGATTCTCGTCTGCTACAGGTAAGAGGCGCTTCCCTGCTCTTCATTTCCATCCATTTTTTAATAGTTTTCCCTTATGTATCAGCCCTCTGTGGCCACTCTTTGAAATTTTATGGCTGTGCTCATTGGCGCGGGTATCGGGCACGGACCCGCGCTAATGGGCTCTTTTATGCAAAGGGCTCGCGCCACGTGGCGCGACTGTTCACAAAACAGCTGCGCCAGCGGCCGAACCTAAAATTCTGCCTAAAAATTCGAGATTTTAACCAAATTAAATGAAATTTGAAGCCAACCAGAGATCTAACTAAGGGTTTATGACCATATGGATGCAGGAAATCGAGCAAAATGGTGATTGAATGGAAAGAACGAGAGCATGGAGAAGAGGATGAACAGGCCATAGAAGTGAGGCTTGCATGAATGCCCTCAGAAAACTGTGGGCTGAAGAAGTTCTTCCTTACACCCTGTCTACGAGCTCAGCTCGAGCTCCTCCAGTATTTGATCAGTATTTGGGATGAACATGAACAAGTGTTCAAGTTGCGAGATCAGGTATTGGAGCTGGAGGTTTCTGATGTGTATTGCATCACCGGATTGTCTCGCAAAGGTCCGATCCCTGTCTTGACTGGGAGTAGACCATCTGGCGAGAAGATGGAAGAAGTGATGGCACGAGTGTGCCAAGGAGCACAAATGGGATCAGGGAGCAAAAAGGTGGATATCCACACTATCCCCGATATGGCATTGAGAGTTGTCCTACATACCATCACGCGAGCTGCAGGGTCGCAGGCACCGCACGAGGCCACAGAGGCCCAACTCCTGCTTGCCTCAGAATGCATGAGTCCCTTACTATTTGACTGGGCAACAACAGTAACAATAAACATGAAAATACAGCTCACAAAATGCAAGCAAGCTAAACTAAAACAGTTTGGCTATGGTTCCATCTTGGTATCGTTCATTCTGGAACGCTTACCAATCTTCTAGGGCCAAGGGGCCATAGTAGCAGATCCGATACCACGAGAGCCAATAATGGCTCGCTGGGCAGCACTAATGCCCAGAGCTGGAGGCGGCCAACAGATGTCCTGGAGGCCGGAGTTCTTTAGGTGGTTACGGCGCCAGTTGATTGTAGTGGAGGACTGACCATATGCAGGAACTGACTTCACCGGAGACCCAGATCTCCCACTGCCAGAAGGAGATGACTAGGACGAGGAGTTGGGTAAGGCCTCATGTTTTTTGATTTTTATGTTTTATGTTTTTTTGTTAATACACATTCGTCCTAACACATTTTATATATGTATGCAGATGTGGGACCTGAGAGACCAGCCGGGATGTCTCCAATCTCACGGAGGACTCATCTCGCCCCTGATCCTGAAGGAGAGGGTACAGGAGGAGAGGAGTTGATCCAGAATCTCGAGGGCATTGCTCGAGGGATCCCAGACTATGCTCGGCTGGCGGACGTACCGATGGCGTATCAGCGTCATACGGTGGGAGTTCCAAGCCGGATCCACCGAATCCTGAGACGCTTAGTGCGTGCAGTTACATGCTATCATGAGCACCATGCGGATTAGCTCTTAGGGATTATACCACACCTATTTTTTGAGAGACGTATCGTCTCCGGATGTACTTAAGACGATTATGTATATTTTGACTTTATGTGATGCATACTGTGCAAACATTTCGACACACACACACACACACACACACATATATATATATATATATATATATGACTATTTTGGATGGATCTTTTACATGTGATGATGTTTTCTATGTGTCATGCAAATGTCTAATACAAATGTAATCTAATGTATCAGTTACATAACAAACGAACCCAATGCGAAATGTATTCACACAATGTATCTACTCACACATTTCATTTTTATGCAAGCTTAAAAGCACACATGAACACACACATATGCAAACTATGCTTGAAATTGAATTTTATTTTTAAACAAGCTTAAAAGCACACCTGTCAATAGATATGCAAACTATGCTTGGAAACAGGGAAAACGAGCATGCTCCCCAGCATGGTGTCTCAATTCGAGGTGCATGCCCCCCAAGCTTCAGTCCATTGAAAATGGAGTGAAGGTTCAAAACAAAAAGTCGAATTGAACATGCTTGTGTTTCATTATTTTAACGAGGTTGACACACTTAAAAGAACCATCCTCAAACAACTTGTTTCATTGTTTTTAGGAGCTCGACACAAGTGGAGGAACTATGCTCCGAGAACCTGGTTTCATTTTTTAAAGAGCTTGACACATGGAGGAAACCGTGCTCCAACAGACTTGATCTCATTTTTTAAGGAGCTTGACGCAAGGAAACGAACCATGCTCCGACAGACTACTCATTATGACGAACAAGAAGTCATGATTCCCAAGAGTTCCGCACCAGGTGGGAGAATAACATCTTGGAAATCAGGACCCAATGCCCCCAGCACACTATGCACGACAGCATCGTCACTGAGTACAGGCACGGGGTAGGTGGCCACATAGTTGACCTGCGGTGGAGCAGATACAACGGGTGGATAGAAATCAGGAGGGGGTGATGGCGGGCCAGATGCCACATTAGGACCAAAGAACGAAAGTTGATCAATGGTCACGATCTGTCCTTCATGTGGAAAGCACATCACGCGAAAGAGGGAGGAGACAAGCGCTCCCATGGCATAGGTGTAATCGCGCCCCAAAAGAAGATTGAAATCCAAGGGGCCTGGAACAACCATCACGTCCATATGGACGGTTTTACCTCCCAAAGTAACAGGTAACCTTGGAAGGATCCCCAACGGTTGACTCGTTCTTCTATTGAATGTCAACAGATTCTGCGTAACAGGCGCAAGCGGCGGCGAACCGAAGGCTTGCCAGGTAGTTGAGGATAGAATACTAACAGAGGCGCCTTCGTCTATAATGGTGCTGGGTACGACCAGACCAAAAGCCTGTAGTGTGATCTCGAAAGGCATGTAAGATGGAAGGCAGAATCCTGCAAATCGACTCCAATCAAAGGAGGCGACCAAACTACTCGGAGGGGCTACCATCGAACCGAGAAGGTCTTCCCCTGGTGTTACGGAAGAAGGAGCATCCTCCATAACCTCCATCTCGAAGGCGGGAGGGATATCCTCCGGAGCCTCCATCATGGGAGGCGGAGGAGCAGCTTCTTGAAGTACAGGGACAGGAGAATCTTTCTCCAAGTCTGAAGAATCTGAAGAAATCAGAAGGACATGGGGGGTGTGAGATCCACTCTCGACAGAGAAGACCTGGTGCACCGCGGACGAGGCCAGTTCAACCGATCCTACGACCAATGGTTGGTCAGGGACGGATTCGTGAATTTGAATTTCTGGGGGAGTGGGATCGACCAAGGATGACTCTTGACCAATCGTAGGATCGGCTGGCGGAGGACTCAAAGAAAGCCGATTATAACCAGGTGGAAGACGAGGTGTAGAACCGGTTGGGTTGTCCAAAACTCGCTTGGCTTCATCCATATAAGGACAAAGGTGAATGGCATGATGCCCTTCACACAACTTACAGGGATTGGTAATCTTACCCTGCTTCTTAGGAGTCTTACCAACAACAGCTGAAGACGTGCCCCCAACCTGACTCTCGAAAGTCAAAGGCAACGACGGACGGCCGTCGGACCATGCTTCGAGCACCTTGGGGATTCCAGGGCAGTCTCGAAGAAGATGGTCTCCCGTGCACAACAGGCAAGGGAACTTGACTTTCTGTGGAGGGTTGGAAGGTATATCAAGAGGAGATATTTTAGAAACAGTGGCTGCACTTTTAGCCTCTCGCTTATCAGACTTCTTCTTCTTTGTCTTCTTCTTCTTCTTCTTAACCACCTGGTTACTCGAATCCAGGCTTTCACCAGGCGAAGTAGAAGAGGAGGACGCAGAAACAGGCGAAGAAGGGGAGAGGTCCACCTTCGAATCAACATGATGTTGTTCAGGTGGAGGAACTGATTGAACAGTAGCGGAGATATTCGGGGCCACAGAGGTTGAAAACAACCAAACAGGCAACCCAACAGTTAACCCAGGAAGGGACAACGTCGCCATGTAAGGAGCACCAACATTCCCAAAAGGAGGAAAATGACCAGGATTCCCTTCTGAGGGGATTCCTTGGTTGGTAAACTCTGAAAAAGTTGCCATCAAAACTCAAAACCACACACGGGCCGAAAAAGAGTCAAGACACACGATCAAACGGTCAACAAGCAATATCTAAAAGGGCGTGTAATCGTGGGTGATTAATTTTTTACGACATTGAAAAGTAAGAAACTTTACCGTTTCATGTTTTAAGAGTCGAGAAACGATAAAAGATGACTCTATCTCTTTCAGATTTGACACAAGCGTGAAAGGACAAGCGCTTGACGGTCTTTTCAAGTTTAGGGAGTCAGAAAAGACCAAATGACTGCTCAGGAAATACTAGGCACAAAGGGTGTACCAAATAACCGTGAACTGCAATATACACCTTGGTTTTAATAATGAAGAAGAAATCAACCAAGGACTTTTCGTACGTGCAGGCAATCTCCCCGAATGCTGTGTTCGGTGTATCACGGGTATAGGGCGGCAGACTCGGCTTCCTGTGGATAAAGGATTGAAAACCTAGAGGGGTCTCCCTTTATATACGCGACGGTACGGGGAGCACAAGTCCGTGCTAGCGCTGTCTAAAGCCAAAAGGCGAACGACGGCTGCTAGGTTTAAAGACGCCGGAACACGTCTCTAGCCTAGACCTCTAAATATGTTTCGTTAGATTTCAATGCTGCCTTAGGTTAATTGAATAGATTTTAAAGTTGATCTTCAATTAGGTTTCAGTTTTTAGGCCCTAACGAATGTGTTGTTTCAAAAACTCCTAAATGCAAAGCTACATGCCACAGTAGATCATTTCGTTCGATGAAAACTAGCTACAGAAGAGTTGGGAGTTTTTACACAAACAAAATGATCAGAAGACAAACAACGATATCTCTAATGCAACTAATGAAATTGAAAACTTTTCATTCCATTCACTAATTACTAGCAAAATCGAAAAATTTCAATTTACACTAATCAACCAAAAGCAAAAGAGATTTTTTTTTTTTTTTTTTTTTTTTAAATTTTCAATGTTTGATAGCTAAAAGCACTAAACAAACCGAAAACAAACGGAACAACTTGAGAAACGATATTGAGAGAGCAAAACGAACAAATTTCACTCAATAACACAAGCAACCAGATCTCAAATCGACCAAAGTCTCTCAAAACCAAGAAAAAGACTCAAAGGCTCCAATGGACCGTGTGATCTAGGCCCAAAGCAAGACCAACCGAAATTCGAATGAAGAAACAAGCAATCACCCAAAAATCGCAACAAAACAGTGAACAACTACTAAGAGGATGCGGAGGAGCAATCAGAGAGTTGACTGGACAAACGAAACACCAAAACTCCCAAGGAGGGCTCGATACACAAAGCCACTAGATGCCCTAGGGCTTAAAACGTGAAATCGATAGATAAAAGCAAACAACCAAAGGACGAAGGCAAATTCCCAGTCAAACAGGACCCCAACACACTCAAGTAGTCGGAAAATCAAGAAGAAAAACACCGATCAGACCTAGAGAGCTCAAAACTGAGCAAATTCAAAAACCCTACAGGAGTGGCGCGACTGTAAGGCTGCAACTGGCGCCAGCAAGCAATTGGCGCGAGCTATGCAAAAGCAACATGCGCCAATTGGCGCGACTGTCGGGCTAAAAACCGTGCCAGTCGAGTTTCTCAGCCAAAAATAAAAAAGAACTACTCCAGAAGCAGATCAATGTAAACTAAGCAAACCAAGAAGCAAAAAACAGCAAAAGAACCCAGCCCAGAAGGCTAACCAAGCAAGGAAAATCATAAACAATCAAAACGAGACAATCTAAACGAGACAGTGAAATCTAGACGATCCCCAACGGAGTCACCAAATTGTTGAGGAGGTAAATCCCCTCTGCGGACAGAGGTGATCCCTACTAGCCCAGCAGGGGTCTAGCAACAATCATCAAATGTTACAGCGCAAGTTCCTAGTTACGAATAAAAGACCAAAGATGGAGGCCTACCTGGAATCCAATGCTATGATCCGTAGAAGAGAGCGTTCCCGTTCCTCAGCCTCGGCAAATCACGATCCTCCCACGATCTCCGCGGATGGACACCTGCACATGCAAGAAACAACACGAATACAAGCATAAAATCCAGAATACGCAACTATATATCAGTCAGAAAGGATATAACTCATTATTAACATAAGTGAAAACAGAGTGGAACTATAACCGTAATCATTCATTAAATAACAATCGAAAGAGAGTACAACCAATGTTTTGACCTCGCGGTCTCCTTCGGAAGGGTCCCCAGTTGTTCACGTCTCGCAAAGCTCGCCAGGGAAAGGGCAAACCTCTCCAGAGTCTCTCGACGATAGTCTCCTTACTTGAGTCGGCCTTAAGGGAAGAAAGAGGGCTCTTACAGCACAAAGGCTCTTGGAAATTTGGAGATTCAAAGCTTAGGCACTTCAAGACTAGCTTGCAATGGAATTGAGCAAGCTTTTATAGATGGGGAAGGAGGGAGTTGGGATCCCTATTATTGTGGGATTGGTCCTATCAACAAGGAAGGTTCCATGGGAGGTGGCAAACCACTTCCCTTCCATGGAAATCCCGCAGCCAAACCTCCCAACTCAAGATAGGCAATGGTTTCTGAGTTTGTTGAAACACAACTTCCGCCATCTTTATTTAAAAAAAACTCCTTAAATTGGCTGGCGCGACTGCTGCTCTGGGACAGAGCGCCAGTTGGCGCGGCCTATTTGTAGGATTTTCCCCATTGGCGCGAGTGGTGAACTGTCTGCCCGCGCCAATGCAAAAGGAGATGTTTTCATGATTTTTTGCAAGGAGATGTCTTTAGGGCAATTGAAGCTCATGCTTAGAGGAATGCATTGATGATGATTTCAAGGCATGACAATGTTCACAGGTCAAAAAATGGGTCCTCCATTGTGCGGGACAGGGAATGGTAGGGACGGTGACAAATTACTGTGTAACAACCATCTAGTGATCAGTACCATCGTGTACTATCATATATCATCCTGCACTCCTACGTCATCTTGCCGTAACTTCCTTTGCTGGCTCTTCTTCGCAAATAGAACAAAAGGTGAGTCACAAAGACATCACGCTCTGCTGACCCGAAGTCAGCTTAGAGGTTAAAACCTTTGTTGAACTCAAAAGGGTCTCATACTAATCCGAAGTTAGTTTACTGACCCAAAGTCAGTTTAGAGGTAAGAACCTCATTAGACTTGATCCCAGATCAAGGTGTTGGACACGTGATGTCCTAGACATAGAGAGTACGACAATTTCCGATGGATCCATTGGTCTTGCTATTGATCTCTATCCACATTTCCCACCTCATTAGCCAAATGAGAGGTACTTCTCATGAGTTTGAAACTCCATGGGTAGGATGCGAGCGGGGCATAGATCAAAGAGAGGTGAACTAACTCAATATCATAACGGTGGGGCAAAACCACAACAAGGTTTGGCAAGCCTAGCCCCGTGCGTGCTTATAGCTCCAAGAAGCTATCCCTAAGCCCCCTGGAGCTCCCAGAGCTCATTGTCCAACTCACGCAGGACCCTCACAATAGGGTCTTTCCACGATTCCAAGCTTCTCACAGAAGGTTAAGAATTTGATTCCCCAGGGGCTTCGTGAGAATATCCGCGGCTGCTCATTAGTCCAAATGTGATCGTGCCTTACGATGCCTCCCTATACCATATCTCGAATGAAGTGGTACCTAATATCAATATGCTTTGATCAATCGCGGAACACGGGATTCTCAGAAAGATGAATCCCACTCTGGTTATCACAAAGGATAACGGTGGTATCTAGCACATGTCCAAACAACTCACTGAAGAGCTTTCTCAACCAAACAACTTCACAACAGGCCATACTCGTTGCAATGTATTCAACCTCAGTGGTGCTCAAAGCCACCGACTTCTGCTTCCTGCTCATCCAAGATATTGAAGCAACAGAACCCAAGGTGAAGCAACATCCATATGTGCTCTTGTCATCCACCACATTGCCAGCCCAATCGACATCAGTATCTCCATGGAGTCTCAAACTCCCGGTAGTGTATCTCAGCCCATGGTTGATTGTGCTCTGAAGATATCTCAATAGATTTTTAGCACTAATCCAGTGAATGTGATGAGGCTCAACCATATGTTGACTCAAAGTGTTCAGTGCAAAACATACGTCCGGACGGGAGTTCACTAAGAACATCAGGGCCCCCACGAGTTGTCGATACTTGGTGGGATTTCCCAGTTCGGGCCCAACAGTGTTTCCACACAACTTCTTAAAGTTGAGTTCCATTAGTGTCGACACAGACTTACAGTCCACCATACCAAATCTCTCCAGTTGCTAGACCCCCAAGCCTAGGAAATAATGCATCAGTCCCAGGTCTTTCATTTCAAACTCGAAAGCTAGCTCTCTCTTACATTGATGAATGAGAGGGTCAACACCTGTCAGGAAGAGATCGTCCACATAGAGAACTAGAATGAAAGGCCTTTCTTTGTCAACCTTAAAATAAAGATTTGGATCGGCATTACTTCGAGTGAAGCCCAACTTCATCAAGTAGCTATCTATCCTCTCATACCAAGCCCTGGGAGCTTGCTTCAACCCATAGAGGGCTTTCTTCAACCTGCATACATAGGTGTCTCTATCTTGGACTTCGAACCCTAGAGGTTGCTCCGCATAAACCTCTTCCTTTATTGAACCATGCAGAAAGGCAGCCTTCACATCCATCTGATGGAGACTCCATCCTTGCGTTGCAGCAAGGGCAATGATAGATCAGATGGTGGTATAGCGGGCGATAGGTGCAAATATATCATCATAATCTATGCCTTCTTTTTGAGAGAAGCCTCGGGCAACAAATCTTGCCTTGTACTTTTCAACAGTTCCATCGGCTCCATGCTTGATCTTGAAGAGCCATTTCGAGGTGACAACAGATTTGTACTCTGATCTCGGGACCACTTCCAGACATCATTTTTCATGATAGATTCATATTCTTCGTGCATAGCATCCTTCCAAACTTGATTCTTTACGACTTCTTCAAATGATCCTGGCTCAGATTGTACAATTGCACTCATGGCTGCTAGATACCCTTGGTATCTATTTGGCTTCTTGCTTTCACGGAATGCCCCCCTTGGGGCAATATGTCTCTTGGCATCTTCGAGAGTGTCCTTGAGCCATGAGGGTCTCTTCTTATTTGAAGGAGGTGGATCCATTGGTCCTTAACATCGGGCATCGGTTCATCCTTCGATTCTTCGACTTCTTCTTCTTCTTTGTCTTCCTTTAAGCTAGGAAGATTTTTCACTTTCTTGAGGGCAACATCTTCATTGAAGGTGACATCGTGGTATATTTCCACTTCTCTTTGACCAGGCACATAGATTCTATATGCCTTCGAAGTTTCACTGTAGCCCACAAACATTCCCTTCTTTCCATAAGCATCCAACTTGCTTCTCTTTTCTTTCGGCACATGAAAATAAATAGGACAACCAAAACTCTTAAAATGAGAAACATTAGGTTTCTTACCAGAGAAGACTTCTTCGGGAGTTTTGGAGTCCAAAGCAGAATGCGAGCATCTATTTTGAATGTACACATCAGTGTTCGCAGCTTCTCCCCATAGAAACTTCGGAAGACCTTGGTCATAAAGCATGGCGCGGGCAGCTTCCATAGTGGTCTTGTTCTTTCTTCACCATTTTGCTCATGAGTATACGCAGTTGTGGTCTCCCTCTTAATGCCAACTTGTCTGCAAAAGTCATTGAACTCATTTGACTCATACTCGGTCCCATTGTTGATACTCAAAACTTTGATTTTCTTCGCAGTTTGATTTTCCACCAAGGCCTTGAAGGTACAAAACCATTTGAATGCTTCGTCTTTCTTCTTCAAGAAATTTATCCAGGTCTTGCGAGAGAATTCATCTATAAAAGTCATGTAATAGAAACGTCCTCCTAAGGATGTTACGGGCAGCATACCAGATAAATCAGAACGTATCCATTGCAAGATATCATATGTCTTTGTGACACTTGAGGGGAATGGTCCCCTTGTATGCTTCCCTTTGGCACAACCCTAACATATACCTTCATGATCATCTTTAAACTCGGGCATCCCTGTCACCACCTTCCTTGCTTTGGGAAGGGCTTTGTAATGAAGGTGAGCAAACTTTCGGTGCCATAACTCAGCTTGAAGAGTTGTATCACATGACATAGCCCCCAATGGACTTCCTCCAACTTGGTAGAGTGTATCAACTCTAAAACCAATAGTAAGAGCTTCTTTGAAGTTCTTCTTCCAGATGCATACCTTTCCATCAATGAATGCCACCTTGAATCCTTTGTCTTCCATTACAGAAATAGACACAAGGTTCTTCTTCAAATCAGGTACGTACAACACATCTTGTAAACGAAGGACTTGACCTTGAGATAGATGAAGGGTCATAGTCCTTGTCCCTTTTACGGGATAGGTGGCATTATCTCCAAGGATAATTTCTAAATTAGTATCCTTCTCAATAAAATCAGAGAGGGCTTCTTTATAACCAGTGAGGTGCCTTGAAGCACCACTATCAATCAACCAGACATTCAGGGTGTCGGGAGGAGATGCAACGGAGAGGGCATATACAAGAATAAATTCATTTTTCTTATTATCAAAAACATTAGACTCATCGTACTTGGAATTCTTAACCTTTTGAAAGGTTGCCCATTTCCACTACGATCAGAGGGAGCCTTCCTCTTTCCTTTGAACCTCTTGTTCTTTTGATTGCCATTCCCCTTGAAATTGTTGTTGTCATCATCCCTGGGAGAGTCCCTTCTATTGGGGTACTCTCTTGCATAGTGACCAAACTTGTTACAAGTGTAACATCTTCCTTTCCTTCCTTTGGGCCTCGCTCTTCCATGGTTTTGATTTCTCGGACCACCATTGTTCCTCTTCTTTGCATGAGCAGCAGAGGCAGTAGGGTCACCTCCATTTCCATTAGAGGGATGATCCCTATCCATCATTCTTATCTCCTCTTGAGTGCATCTCGTCAATATTTCATCAAAATCAGGAATCACATTATTATTAAGAATAGTGGTATTGAATACACACCAATCACGGGAGAGACCTCCAAGTGCAATGAGAATGTAAATTTATGTAGATGTTCTATGCCTGATGCAACTTTACTTTTATTACAGCAATCACATAAACAATTAAGTAAAATACTGATAGAACATACCAGTGGATCTATAGAAGACAAACCAGAAACAGGAGAATGTGTTGGTGCGTTACGGTGGTCAGCAGGATGCTTCAACCAGTAAAGTCTTCTTGGTCGGCCAACCCAGAATGTGTCACAACAATCCTCAAATCAGTCACCCAGTCATCTCAAAGTCAACGCAGGGCAGCAGCAATAAAGTCAACGCAGCTCCAACTTCGGTCAACCTCTTGACCTCGATTTTTGTGCCAATGAGTACGGCCTTCAAAAATCGAACTCCCCACCAAATTTCAGCCAATTCGGACCATGCGTTGACCAAAGTCAACGCTGGTCAAACTTTCCTAGAAACCCTAACCGCAGAAATTTCGTCCTTTTTCCAGCTTCAACAACTTCGTCCTTTTTCCCACGTGAGAACTGCTTCTCAGATGCTCGTATCCAATCAGAGGAGGAGATGTGTGATGAGTGAGTGAGTGATATGCTCTCCAACGTTGACTGTATATATATCCATCATTGAGGTGTGTGACACATCTGCTGGGGGTGTAAAACCTTAAGGCCGACCTGCACATATTTGAAATTATTAAAAAATAAATTCAAAATAAATGTTCCGCTCATCAGATTAAGATCAATTTTATATCGATCTTACACCTCTCTGAAAGAGGAACCCAATAAAATATTGGTATCTTCATCTGAGCATCACAACATGGAGTTTGGACCTAGTTGTCCAATTTTAACACTCCCTCTCAACTAGGGAGAACTCCATCCACCTGTGCAAACAAACATCGTGCGTCATCCCGCCGTAACTTGCTTTGCTGGCCTCTTTATTTCAGAACAGAAGTGGGTCAGTTACAAAGACATCATCCCCCGGCTGACAGATTCTGCCCAGAGGTCCAAAACCTCTATTAGACTCAAAGAGTCTCATACCAACCTGAAGTTGGTTTACCTGACACGAAGTCAGTTGGAGGTCCGAAACCTCACTATACTTGATCCCAGATCAAGTGGTTGGACCATGCCATCCTAGATAGAGAGTACGATAAGCTCTGATGCGTCCATCAGTCTTCGCTACTAGTCTCTAGCTTTTCCCACCTCATTGGCCAAATGAGAGGTACTTCCCATGAGCCCTGAACTCAATGGGTAGGATGCATATGGGGCACAGATAATGAGAGGTGAACCAACTCAAACATCATAATGGTGGGGCAGAAGCACTTCAAGGTTCGACAAGTGTAATATCCCAAACTGGGAACAACTACACTATTGGGAATAAACTGAGTTATTACAAATGTGGAGCTTCAACAAACCAAGAGCATGGCAATGAAGAGCAGCTCATTAGATGTCAAATAACATCACACCAGCAGATGAAAGAACCTCAGCAACAATATGATCTATATTCTCCTTCCCGAGTGGGGAAATGCAACAATATAGGGCATAAGACAACTGTATTAAGAAAATAACGCTATGCAAGTGAAAAAGGGGACTTGGATCCCTTAGAAGACATGATATATGACTCACATGTAGAATTAGAGGTGAAAGAAATAACTCTAGCTCATATAAACAGATCTCCCCAAGTCTATACAGCTGAAACAAGCCAAAACCCCATAGCCTAGCTCATGCAACAACTACTGAAGCAAAGATAACGTTATGCTAATGAGGGTTTCTACAATAAATGATGAGAGAAGTCTGATATAGAGTTTACATGAATCATACAACAAATAAATGGAGATTTAATCACTTATACACAAGGAGAAAGACACCCGACAAAGGTTTCTGGCAAAATACATGAATAACAAACAATACTGCAGAAAATAACGCAGTTACTGCATCTCTGTATTATACATGGCTAAATATGACATGAAATAGCTGAATAATACAGAATTGTGGCCAAAGGCCTCTCTAACAAACTCCCGGAGGGGAATGAGCACCTCCTCCTCAAAGACTAGCGCAATATCAAAGGATGCAACACTGCTGCTGCTGCCTCTGCATCAAGGACGCAATTTTCTGAAAGAGACTGCGCTGTGGCTGAGTATGGATGAATGGTCCCAAGCCAAGTTTTGAAAATGAAGCTCAAATCACTCCCCTTTGATCCCTTAAGCAAACTGATCTCAAGAGAGGATGGAATTCCTGCACAGGAATTCCTTGCACTAAGCAGTGTAGCAACTCCAGCTAAACAGTGGAAGTATGCAATTGTTCTCTAGACCAAAATATCTAAATACATGAATGAATCTCCTTTGATGCTATGCCTTCCTTTTATCTTTGGTGAGCCTCCTCACCCCGGACCCCACACAATGTTGAGGTGATTTCTTCATGAAGCTTCCTCTTTCAAAACTACGCTGCCCTAGCTTGCTTCCCTCCTCTTGTGGTTGCGCTGTTGACTTGGTCAACTAATCCACCTCCAATGCCTCTTTCACACTAATGATCTTCAATCTAGTTTACATATGTGCGTCTTAGGCTGATTCTTGTTCACATTGAACTAGTTTACTTAGGTGATCTCTTCCTCGTCAAGAATGCATGTTGACTTAGTCAAACTTGACTATGTCCCCATCTATTTTGCCTTTGTTCACACGTGTAAGTGTAAAGTTCAGCTCCTGAAGTGATCCCCTTCCTTATTAAGGTGGTAATTATTCATATTTTATTATTCATGGGCTCCCTTACCCATTTATTCCTCTCCTAGGTGAAAGTAGCAAAATCTAATATTCCAATTTGCTTATGTGCAAATTTTGGAATATTACAGCAAGCCTAGCCCCGCGAGTGCTTAAAGCTCCGAGAAGCTATCCCCAAAGCCCCCCAGAGCTCCCAGAGCTCATCGTCCAACAGGACCCACATCATAGGGTCGTTCCACGATACCAAGACTCTCACGGAAGGTTAGGAACTTGACCTTCCCCAGGGGCTTTGTGAGAATATCTGCGACCTGCTCATCAGTTCCTATATGATCGAGCCTTAAGGCGGCTCGCTGTACCATATCCTGGATATAGTGGTACCTGATATCAATATGCTTGGATCGATCGTGGAACACTGGATTCTCGGACAAGCGAATCCCACTCTGGGTATCACAGAGTATCACGGTAGTATCTAGCACATGTCCGAACAACTCACTAAAGAGCTTTCGCAACCAGATTGCTTCACAACAGGCCATACTTGTTGCAATGTATTCGGCCTCTGCGGTGCTCAAAGCCACCGACTTTTGCTTCTTGCTCATCCATGAGATCGAAGCAGATCCAAGATTGAAGCAGCATCCTGATGTGCTCTTACGATCCACCACACTGCCAGCCCAATCGGCATCAGTATATCCAAGGAGTGTCATGCTCCCGACAGTGTATCTCGGCCCATGGTTTATTGTGCTCGAAGGTATTTCAAAATATTCCTGGCACCAACCCAGTGAAAGTGATGAGGCTCAATCATCTGTTGTAATATTCCCAATTAGCTTTGATATGGAAACCTCCAAAGGTCAAGGTGCTGCATCATCATCATATCTCCAAGTTACCCCTCCCAAGTGTGTAAGCTATCTAAATAGCTGACATTATGTGACAGTAGAACATCCATGGAAGCAACAATGGGTTGTTTTAAGATCCTCTTGGAGCATGAGGGCTGATATAGATTGGGACTCATCATCCCCATTTGAATCTATCCTCCCCAAGCTATCAACCAAGCAAAATGAGCCACCCTCCAAAATGGTAACTCATGCAAATCATCCTCCAACTGAAGCTCCGAAAAAGTAGGTGGGCTGAAATTCTGATCATGGTAGACATAGTAGCCTACCCCACGCTGCTCTCCTCTCCACTTAAGACAAGTGTAAAGGATTTTCTGATCTTGGGCTGCCATCATGTTGCCCTCAAACGACAAGAAGGAAGCTAGACCTCCAAAGGTCCCTCTCCCAGCGCTGTACATCAAGCTGGCCCAAACCATCTCATACATGATGGACAAGAAATTACCACCATATGGAAATCCATCCATCCCATGGCCCTCCTCATTAAGAAGAAAATATGTTGCTGTAGAGGCCATGTCTCTTTTCATTCTCCCCGTAGAGAATGCAATGCAGAAAATTTGGGGATGCTCCTCCCCCAAGAACACACCCACTCCATGTGTTCCTCCTCCAATCATGCTCCTCATATAGGCAAGGATAACATCAGAAAATAGGATCATGATTAGCATCATAATGAGAGAAATACTGAAGGTTTCATATGGTGCCGGAAGGTACCAACAGTCTCCCAAGTGGTCACAACGCAGTCTTCCCCACTGCAGCTTCAGACAATGGTATGGCAAGTTGTCTCTTGACAAATGGCTTGCTGTATAAGTCATGACACCCACTAGTAAATAGTAGATGGTTGGATACGTCAATTGAGTACACAAGAAGTAGCCACATACTTGCCCCAGATCATACAGTAGATGGCTGTCTCCATCATGATAGCTAGCCAAAATTAGACCATGGAGCCTAAAGAGAAATTTTCCCCTTTTGAGAGAAATGCACTGCAAGGAAATGGTAAGAGTATACAAATATTGTGTTGAAAAATCGATAACTGCAAAAATAGAATCCTTACCATGTGATGGAAGCAAGATGGTGACAAGATCCATAGATGAATCCTCCATAGTGGTATGGCATACCAATCCGAAGAGGAATGAATCACATGCTCCATGAAAAACCTCCTTCTTACACTTGGACATCCAATTCAAGGAGAACATACCACATCAACCAATGAGTCCATCCACCACTCTATCAATCTCACATCCTCTAGGCCCACCAAGTGCATCAAATATGAAGTGATCCTGGGAACACACCATCATCAAGCTCATGCCCCAAAGTGATAGCGTTTTTGGCCTATGCAAATAGGCCCCTGCCAACTCATAAATACATTCTCTGACATGTTCTATGTCAAAGACTCCTCCCATAATGTTGCCATCTCCTCCCATTTCAACATCATGCAAAATGTGAGAGCAACTCTGTCCTTGCCCTCTCTCACTCCTCCAAATCAACAAAGGTCTTTGCTGCCTCATCATACCTCCATCATACAACTGATGTAGTGAAAACAAAATGACCATATCGTCATAATGCATCCACACTCCGTGCTGCCCCATGATGCAAGTATTATGCCAAGTATCCTCCTCCCTCATACCCTTAGAAGAAGGATATGCCGCATGATGGCCAAACTCTCTCAAGAGTAGCCAACGCAGTCTTGCCTCTTGCTGCCCGGTATCATAGAGTTGCAAGTAACTTTCCAGCTTCTTGCTCTCTATCCACATCCACCTATCCATCGATAGATGCCTCCTATCCTTCTCCACCTTGGCACTCCTCCAAAATAGGCTACCATCCTCCCATATCATATTCTTCTCCTTGCATTCCATGAGATGTTGAAATGCAACTCCTTGGAGACCTCCAAGAAAAGATCTCTCATTAATGATTATTTTGAACCCATAAGGATCCAAGTGGCTTGAAGTCAAAGTCTCTTTGTTGCTACTTCTTGACAACGCTGTAACCCTCCTCCAAGGTGTTCTAGATATCTCATTTTTCTCTTGCATGAATTTGTTTGGAGAAAAGCTCACTCCATCCTCCAAGAATTCACACTCCAACCTCAAGGGTTGTCTGTAACTCATTAGTGATACATGAGGTTGATGGTTCAAATATCCCTTGAACCCTTCAAGCTTGCACAATGCAGTGAAATCCTGCTACTTTATCTCAGAAATATCATTTGATCCTGGGCTATATGCAAACAAATCTCCAACCCCTTCCATAAAAATTTCTGAAATGTTAAGGCATGGAAATTTATGAATACCTCTGTGAGTCTTTGGGGCATCTTCTATGGCTGCAAGAGGTCCTCCCTTCAATGTGCTGGCTGATCCAACTGCTGATGTAGAAGGATGCTCTCTCAAGGTTATAACAGCGCTAGTACTTGCCTCTTCCCATGGTGGTGTGTGTCTTCTCCCCTCTGATATTTCCTCATCAAAGGTTCTAATCATCTCTTGAGTGAACTCAGAAAAATAAGTCACCCTTGTGTGGTTTAAGTGACTGCACCACCAAGCATTGGCTTCACCCTCCAGGTGTAGCGCTGCAACTTTTTTTGCCTCCCTCTCTTCCACTGGATGAAGTATGAAGAATGCCTCAAGCTTTCTTGCCCAAGATCTTGCTGTAGTTGACCCATCACATTTAGACAATAGGAATCTATTGCCTTTGATCTCTTTTTTGCTGCAAGGTCTTCCTTCTTCTCTCAGTTGAATAAACTGAGGGAAATATAGGGTTTCTTTGAAGGCCCTAGGTTGGAACTTGTATTCTGCCAAATACCCAATCAGTATTTCATGCTCTAAGTGGTATCCTTTCTCTTCACCTCCTCTATGAGAACAGGAAGTGCATGCATCTTTTTCTGCCTCTTGAAACCTAGAGGTTTCACTACATCTCTCTCCTCTCCATGATTTTGTTCTCCTCTTCTTCTTATTTTCTGATTGAATCTAAAATCCTGACTCGACCAAGATGAAAGCTTTGATACCAGCAGCAATGTTCCAAAATTGGAGCTTGCTACACTATTGGGGAATAATTTGAGTTATTACCAATGTGGAGGTTCAAAAAATCATGAGCTTGGAAATGCAAATCAGCTCAATAGATGTATAATAACATCATACCAACATATGTAAGAACCTTGGCAAGAGATTGACCAATATTCTCCTTCCCAGGTAGGGAAATGCAGCAATACCGGGCATAAAATAATTGTCTTAAGAAAATAACGCTATATAAGTTGTGAATGGGACTTGGATCCCTTATAAGAAATGATATACAACTTATATGAAGAATTAGAGGTGAAATAAATGATTCTAGCTCATATAAATAGATCTCCCCGAATCTATGCAGCTAAAAAAAGCCAAACCCCATAGTCTAACTCATGCAGCAACTACTGAAGCAAGAAATGCGTTATTCTAATGATGGTTTCTGAAATAAATGACGGAATAACTCTGATATGAGATTTATATTAACCAGACAACACAGAAATAGAGGTTTTCCCTCTTATACAACAAAACAAGATAACCGGCAAAGGATTCCAGCAAAATGCATGAAAAACAACAGCACTGTAGAAATAATGTAGTTATTGCCTCTCTATACTATACATGGCTGAGTATGACATGAAAGAGCTGAATAATATAGAAATATGGCCAATGGCCTTTCTAACAAAACTCTCGGAGGGAAATGAGCACCTCCTCCTCAAGGATTTGCATTAAATCAAAGGGTGCAGCTATGCTACTACTGCTGCTACATAAAGGACACAGTTTTTTGAAGGAGACTGCATTGTGGTTGAATTTGATAGCTGAAGTATGAAATTGGTCTCCAGACCAAGAAAGCTGAATACATGAATAAATCTCCTTTGATGCTATGCCCTCCTTTTATCTTTTGTGAGCCTCCTCACCCTGGACCCCACACAATGTTGAGGTGACTTCTTCATGAAGCTTCCTCTTTCAAAATTGCGCTACCCTAGCTAGCTTCCCTCCTCTTGTGGCTGCATTGTTTACTTTGGTCAACTAAAAATAATCCACCTCCAATTCCTCTTTTCACACTAGGGATATTCAATCTAGTTTACATATGTGTGTCTTAGGCTGATGCTTGTTCACATTTAACTGGTTTACTTAGGTGATCTCTTCCTCCTGAAGAATGCATGTTGACTTAGTCAAACTTGACTATGTCTTCATCTATTTTGCCTCTATTCACACTTGTTAAGGTGGAAATTATTCAAACATGACATAAGGAAGTTTGACTTAGTCAAACTTGACTATGTCTTCATCTATTTTGCCTCTATTCACACTTGTTAAGGTGGAATTATTCAAACTTGACTATGTCAAAATTGATCCCCTTCCTTATTAAGGTGGAAATTATTCATATTTTTATTATTCATGGGCTCCCTTACTCATTTATTCCTCTCCTAGGTGAAAGTAGAAAAATCTAATGTTCCAAATTGCTTGTTGCAAAATTGGGAACATTACACCTTTCTTGATGGTAAGTAAAAAAGAACCTCTTAAAATACTAGATGAGTATAAAAACTTGAAGAGATCTTTGGGAGAATCAATCCAAGATTTCTCAATTAGATTAAATAATGTTTATAATTACATCCCAACAAACATAAATCCTCCACTGGGTTTGGCCCTAATTTTCTATCCAGATGGATTTAATGTTGAGATGTCCTACCAATTAATGGAAATAAACCCAACTACAATGGAAGAAATACAGAAGATTGTTGTCAGTGTAGGAGTTAACTTGCTGGAAAATGAATCAAATATGAAGACTGAAAAGAGGGTAATTATAAAGGAGGAACCTTCTACATCATCATATGCTAAGTTGGACACTTTGGTGAATAACATGGAGAGGATGATGGAGAAAATGACTCTGGGAGAAAAAAATGTTGCAAGAGAACCACAGGGTGGTTCCCAAATTAGAAATCCTAATTTCAGAAGGCAACGGATTCAAATTAAGTATATAAGCACCAAAGAAATCCAATTGATTAGTACCATATCAAATCTCCTTTTCAAGATAACTATGCAGAATAAGAGTAGGTGGCAAAAAAATACCAAGAGCAAGATAAGATTCATTAATTTGGTTATGAGGAAGAGGATAGTATCTTTTTGACAAAGGAAGAATAGGATTGTTTCTCACAGTCACAAAATTCTATCATGCCTACATAATTAGAAGAGTACACGAAGGGTTACTAGAATTCCATTATGGAGGTTCACAAATAGTATAATTTTAGAAATAGTAAATTCCCAGCAAATCCTCCTAAAAAATTTAAAGCTGATACACCTTCTACTAGTCAAACAAAGGATGGTCCTCCAAAATAAATTCCTAAAAAAAATTATGCAACTATTAAGGAGGTGGAAATAATTCAATCATATTTTAGTATAGAAATTTAGATATCAAAGATAAAAATTTATATCCCATTTATTGAATTGATTAAGATTGTTGTGTACAAGAGTCAAATTGTCAAAGAATTGAAGATAGGAGAAGTGTCAGACACTGCAAATTTGAATGATGATCATCCTGAATTGCTTTTTGGTCTAGAAGTTGAAGAAGGTTCATAGGAAGGTAATGTGCCACCATTTTATGTCAACCTAAATATACATGATTTGATATTACATAATGAAATGCTATATTCAAGTGCTTCACACAATTTAATGCCAAAATTGATCATGGACAAACTTGGTTTGGATATAACTAGGCCAGGGAAAATTTTAAGGATGAAAATTTATCTTGAAGTTTAGAAATCTTGGAGAATCTCGTAGTCCATCCTATGCAATCTATAAAATGTTTGACAATATTTTTGTAAAAATATTCAAATTTCTAATAATTTTTACAGTATCTATATAAATTTTTGGAAATTTTTCAAGTGAAATAATTTTATACTATAAAATTTAGGCGGATCATTATTAGAAAAAATAGAAATTAGCTAATATTTTCTTTTGGGAAAAGTATGAAAAATTAGCCCACTTACGAATATTAGCCCCTAAAATTTTCCTTAAACTAGGCCATACAAACACCTTTTTTCTTTTGACTCAAGTAAGGTGAAATGTTTGGGTTTTATCAAGAATTTGTATGTCACTCTTACTCAAATTCTAGCTAAGAGTATAGTTATGGATGTTGTTGTTGTTGACATTCCTTTGAAGTATGGTATGGTTTCTTAAGATATTGGGGTGAAAAGCTGAAGGGTTCTTTGTAGATGGACATGTCATATTATACTATCTCAGTTTTCAGACAACTAAGGAGGTTTTACAGGGAAAATATCATGAGATACATGGTAATAATTCAATAAATACATCTTGAGTGGGCCTAATGGTTAAGAGCATGTGTTTCCTTCGAAGAGGTCACAGGTTCAAAACTAGAGGAGGGTAGAGTATGTATGCCTTCGTAGACTTAGAAGTCAAATTGTTGCATGGATGTGGGTCCCTTCTCCCATAAATCAATGGGTCTCATACACCAATTTGGTGTCTAGCTTGGCCATGACCTTAAAATTGAATAATAATAATAATAATAATCCTATTTATTCCATATATTATTATTTAGATTCCTTCATATTTTACATTGATTCATGTTTGGAGGAAAACAATCAAAATGGGGTGAGCTTGCTAGAAGAAGGAATTCAAAACAAAATAAGAACACAATGATGGTTAAGAGGACCTTTGGAACATGTAATTTGATAGAGAAGTTAGTAATGAAGGGGATGAGTTGGTGTAAGGATTATGCATTAGAGGAAATTTAATTGTAAAAGTGCCCATGAAATTTTCATGTAATTTCCATGTCATAATATGGAAACCAATCAAAACCCTTTAAATTTAAAAAGAGGTACATGTAAATATTTTGGAGGGAAAATAAGAAAAACTACCTTTTATAATTGTATTTTTGGCTGATCTCCTTATAGGTTTACTCAAATTTCAAGTGTAGACATTCGTTGGATGCAAAATTAAACTCTACATCTAATGAGTTCCCATTGTACATACTTTTGAGAAGATTCGCATTGATAAAAATTGAAGATACATTAAAAAATCTTGTTTAACACGTTTTTTTAATGTATCTTCAATTTTTATCAATGTGGGTTTTATCAAAAGTATGCATAATGGGTATGTGTTGGATATGGAATTTAATTATGCATCCAACGAGTGTTTACAATTGAAATTTGAGTAAATACATAAGGGGATAAGCTAAAAAAAAATAGTTTCTTATTTTCCCTCCAAATTTTATAACCCTTATTTTATTATTTTTCCTTAGGAGGCCACATTCAAGCTAAAATTTCCTCTAATGAGCCTGAAAGTAAACATGTTAAAGATCTATTCTTATAAGCTTTCTTTTGAATGTACAAACAATGTTGTTGAATACGAGGCACTGATTTTGGGATTGCAAGCGTTGAAGAGGTTAGGATCTAAGATTATTTTAGTCTATGGGGACTTAAAATTGATCATTAAGCAAATTAAAGGTGAGTATAAAACTAGGCACCCTAGAATGAGGGCTTATAGAAATGTTGTCTTGGGTTTTCAACAATTTTTTCCATAATACAATTTGTTCGTGATTCCTATAGAATAGAATGCAATTGCTGATGCATTGGCCGCCTCATCCAATACATTTAGGATTACCACTCATCCTAATAAGAAATATGAAATTGAAGTTAAACACACACTAGCTATCCCAGACAATATAAGTTATTGGCATGTCTTTGATAATGATAAATAGTTGGATGATTTTCTGCAAATGAAAGGATAATTTTTAAATCTACACGTTAATGAAGAAAATCGTTTTGACAAAGATGAATGGGAACTGTACATAAATCAAATTAGAGAAGATGTTGACAAGCATGTAGTAGACCTTGAATTTTTACAATTGAAATATAATGTGATCCTGAGAGGCTTAGTCCCATCGCAGGAACTGCTTGATCACAATGGTGTGGTTCATAAGCCTAAAATAATACCTGCTGAGGCCAAGGTGGAAGATTGTAACATGGGAACTAAGGACAAAACTAAAATTGTGAAGCTCTCTAAATACCTAGGTCCTGAAGAAAAGTAGAAATATATTGATCTTATGAAAGAGTATTTTGATGTCTTTGCATGGGGGTATGAGGACTTAAAAGCGTATAACAAGAGCATTATCCAACACACCATTACTTTCAAGGAAGGTCATAAAACTTTTAAGAAGAAGTTAAGGATAATCAACCTTATTTTTCTTCCCCTAATTGAGAAGGAGGTAAGAAAACTATTTGATGCAAATACTATTGTCCCTTTAAGGTTTTCTAAGTGGTTGTCAAATTTAGTCTCAATAAGGAAAAACATAGGAGAGATAAGACTGTGTGTTAACTTAAGAAACCTTAATAAGTTGTCTCTTAAAGGCAATTACCCCTTGCCAAAAATGGATCACATATTGCAACGGGTAGTTGGTTCCAGGAGGATTTCATTAGTTGATGGATTCTTTGGGTACAGTTAGATTTTGGTACATCCGAATTATTAAGATAAAACATATTTCACTATGCCATGGGGGACATTCATGGATGTTAAAATTATATTTGGCTTAATGAATGCAGGGGAAACCCTCGAAGGGCCATGAACATCTCCTTTGCTGATGAGAAAGAAAAGTTTACTGTTATTTATTTTGATGATATTATTGTGTACTCTAAATTTTATGAAGATCATTTGCCACATTTGAAGATTGTTTTCAAGAAATGTAGGAAGTATGGTATCTATTTGAACCAAAAGAAGTCCCTCTTTGGAATGGAAGAAGGTAATTTTCCTGGACACATAATTTCAATAGATGTCATCAAGATTGAACCAAGCATAATTGATCCAATCCAGAAGGTTTATACCCTAAGGAATAAAAAGGAGGTGCAAAATTTTCTTGGGAGGATTAATTTTTTGAGGTAGTTCATTCCAAATCTTGTTGAATCCTAGGGGTCATGACAAATATGTTAAGAAATTATAGCGAAATCAAGTGTACTACTGAAGCAAAGAAGTCATTCAATGAAGTAAAGTTAGACTTAACTCATGCTCCTGTTTTGGTTAGCCCCGATTACATAAAATATTTCATAATTTTTTCCTTTTCCTCAGAGCACACCATTGCAACAATATTGATGTAGAAAAAATAGCTATACCATGAGAAAACTATAGCATTCTTTAGTAAGAATTTAAGGGATGATTTTATAAAATATATCATAATGGAGAAGCAAGCTTTTTCATTAGTGAAGGCTTCAAAATATTTTATGGTTTACATATTGCATTCTTACATAATTTCCTTTATTCCTAATGTTGTATTGAAAGACATTCTTACCCAAACTAACCCAGAAGGGAGAAGAGGTAAGTGGATAACAATCATTTTGGAATATGATGTTAAAATTAATCCAAGTAAATTGATAAAGGGTCAGGGATTTTCTAATATTATGGTTTATTAAAATATGCATGCATTGGATATTAATTTCACTATTTCCCTACCAGAAGACAATAATGAGGAAGCTCATCAACATGTGTTAGAAAGGTTCCTCTTTCACTATGCTACACTGATATCATATTTGTTTTTCAACACCTACACGCTCCACTTGGATTAAAAAAAACAAAAGCAAGGTTTCTTAAGTTGAAAATTGTCAAATTTTTCATTCTAGATCAGTCATTATATTGTAAGGATTCAAGAGGTATATTTAAGAACTATTTGTTGGAATATGAGACACATAATATAATGGAATAATTCCACAAAGGAGACTATGGAGGGCATATTTTCTATAATAACATAGCCAATAAAATTTTGAGGGTTGGATTCTACTAGCCTACACTATTTTTTCATGTCTACAAGAAGGTTTCTAGATGTCACGAATGTCATATATTTGAAGGGAAAAGAAACTTTTACCATTACACCTGGAACCTATTTAAGTGGAGATGCCATTTCAGCAACGGGATTAGACTTCATTAGAGAAATTCACCCATCTTCATCATCTCAACAAAAATGGATCTTAACAGCCATGGATTATTTCAATAAATGGATAGAAGTGATTCTGATTAGGAAAGCCACAGAATAAGTTATTATTCAATTCCTAGAAGGTAAAATTATTTTGATATTTGGTTATCCTCATAAGACAATTATGAATAATGATATTGCATTTAAGTATAGTAAGATGATTTATTTGTGCAATAGATATAACATAGTACTTGGTCACTATACTGCCTGTTACCCATAGGGTAATGACTTGGATGAGTCCTCCAATAAGAGCCTAGTAAATAGAATAAAGAAGTTGTTGCATGAGAACAAAAACACTTGGCATAAGAAGTTGATCAATGCATTATGGGATGATAGGGTAAGTACCAAGAAATAAATTGCGATGGCTCTTTTCCAATTGGTTTATGGCATTGATGTTGTCTTTAATACTTCCCTACGGGTTGCAGTAATGAAATTATTGCAGGAAGAAAATGTAGAACCTAATGATATGCAAAGGAGTATTAATAAGATGATACAATTGCAGCCGACTAGAGAGGAGGTATGTAATAACACTCAACAGATCCAAGACAAGATAGCGTATATTCATGATAAAAATATAAAGGTGGATGATTTTCATATTGATCACCTTGTATTGAAATGGGATGCTATAAATGAAGAGAAGAGTAAGCATGGAGAATTTGGAAATATGTGGAAGCAACCTTTTAAAATTTCAGCTTTCCATGAAAACAATGCTTATCTACTGAAAGACTTGACAGGGGAATTACCCGTTGGAGGGAATGTTAATGGTAGGCTAGTAAAGCACTATTTTACTTTTATTCAACTGGTTTGAACACATAATTGTATATACAATTTTATTTTTCAATATTGCAAGTGTGGGTGGTTGTCATTATAATTTGAAGCCCGAAGTGAAGTACCTAAGGTTTTGATGAGCTTCTACCATATGTAATGAAAAATTCATTGTTAGTAAAAGTTAGTATTAGTGAGTTAAGAGTCATGAGGAGTCAATAAAGCACCCAATGGAGAAAGCACATGGTCTACGATGTTCTTGACACCTCGCAGGGAGGATGCCACCCCCACTGGAGCCTATGCTAGGGTCCTATATTATAGAGATATTATTCATTTCATTCTTTCTATTGATTTGAGGTAAATTTGTAAATGTCATTTTTTATTTCATGAGTGTTATGGTCTAAAGGGGTCCGTTGTGAATAATAAGTTTAGATTCGGATTGAGTGTCATGTAAATTTTTTGAGTCAAAAAAGTCTATTTGCTCAAATCCAACATATAATGTCATGAAGGATCATCATTAAAGGGGTAATCATAAGGAGTCATTGGTCACCATGAAAGAATATTAAAAGGTGATGTCATGAAATATTTTGGTCATCATGAGTGTTAGACACCTAATATGCTAAGACTTGAGGTGTGGGAGTTTAAAACTCAAACGGAGTCCAAGAGACGTTGGAATATGAATCCAATAGTCATACCAATGCATTATAAATGTGTATCAATGTTACTAGAAAATACATTCACGCATTATCCTATTTGGTTGTCCACATTCCATGTGTGTTTAACATGGTATCATAGTTGCAGGTGTATTCTTGCTCTACTCCATTTTGAGCCACTGTTTTTGTGGCAAGTTCAACTGTCAGTCCTACATCCCTGGATTGATACCGTTTTGGGGAGCCTGCAACCTTTGTCAGTCCTGCTGCGTTTCTATTTATCTTACCACCCTACCCATTTCATTACTATGTGCCTCTTACATAGAAACGCTCCTTCCATCAACGATATCAACACCATTCTCAAATTCCACCATTTCACTGCCATCCACATTGCCATTCTGTTGAGCATAATAATACCTCCACCACTTTTAGTTATGCTACTAAAACAAATACTCAAAATCATCATTACCAACCCGAGCATATGGATGGGTTGCACCTTATGCCATAAATGAAGCATTTTCTTTGCTTAATATGGTCATACCTCTACTCCTCTGCACTTGTCAGACCTTATTTAACGGCCTTTATTGTGGACTAGTACTTGTAGGCTACCATTTCTCTCCTTAAGTCATCTCTCTACTTCTGCATGAAAAAATTTACCAAGAACTCGTGATTTTCAAAATTTATCCATAGCCTCTTTGCTGTTCATGCCATCTGAATGCTTAACTACATGCCACTTGAGCATTTATTTCCTTGCCCGTTTGTCTGTTGCACATGTTCCATCCCTATCAGGTTGAAAGAGGGAACGAGACAATGGTTTGAGCATCGCCCTCAATTGACCAACATAGATATCAGGTTCAAATAACTCATAAATGTGTGGGCTCCCTTTCCTATTTGAAATTGGATTTTAGTGGATTTAATGTTGCCTGCAATGTATTTTGGCCTGAAATATTTGTAGAAGAACACAAAAAAAAAAAACTTTAATAAGTATTCATGGAATAAAGTGCGATAGTTTGAGGTGAAACAACTCTTCCTGTAGCTCTGGGAGTATAACAAATCTTATTGTAGCTTGCATTTTCAGGTAAATATTATTCGTGGACGCTTTGCTTACCAGAAATACATGTTGTCCTTTCCGTTTCCAGTTCTTTGATAAACCCTCTAGATCAGCGTGTTGATTCTTACAAGAAACCGATCATAAAATTTAGTGCTAGTTTGTGATAATCATAGGTTTAAATATGAGTGAATTAATAGCTATTATATTCAAATAAATATGTTGGATGTATGCCCAAACCACATCCATATTCTTCACTTGTGACTATTGGAATTTGTGTTCTTTGCTATTCGCAGTGCTCACGATTAGAACGTCGGTGAACGCTTGGATTGTCTCTGATTGATTAAATATACTATTGTGCAAACTAGATTGTCTTGATGGTTTTCTTGGTATGTAAGGAATTCAAATCATGTGTAAGTTTTGAACCACATATATGATGAAGACCGTGAGTTTCGTTGAATTGTGCATTTATTGAAATCCCGGGAGTTTGAACGTCTCTATGCGTTAAATCTTAGTGTGCTAGCTTATTTATGCAATAACGCAGAGCTAGAATTGGTGCCATGGAGTTTTGGTATAACAATCGATTTGAATTGTAATGCTGAGTGTTGTAAAATCCTGACCTATTGACACATTGGGTGCCTGCCATCTATTTTTGGTGCTCCCATTTTCCTACAACACAATTCTTCCAGGATGACAAGAAATAATCACTCATTTCACTATCTTGAGTGACAACGACTTCCCCACATCTGACATCTTTAAAATTTCACTATACCTAGATGTGGGCCAATTTTTTCAAAATTGTGGGGTCAATTTGAGTGCTTTGCGCTTGTATCATTCACAAATACCCATAACATCATTTCCTCGGGCATGGTTTCTGGATTATGAACAAAATATATAATTTTGTATCGTGAGACTTGGGTTTGAAGTGGTATGGAACAGTTAACTTTCAACACGATTTTCACCGCAGACTCCTCCAATGAACTTCTTGTTTGCTTACAGAGAGTCGATAAATTTTTGTTTCTTCACATAGAGTCGAGAGAAGTGTTTTTCAAGTCCATGTTTTGTGGAGGAATTTATTTGAGAGTCACACACAGGAGAATCATTTTTCAAGGACAAAATTTACTACATGCGGAGGATTATTGATTAAGTAGTTTGAATAATTTGAGAAGTGAGTGCATTGAAGCAATGGTTTATTTTTTGCATTTAAATTGGTACTACATTGTATGCTGCAGTGACATGGATTAATTTTTCAGTGTTGTTGATAGCTTACTACTCGTCTAATAGTTGAAGCTATTTATCATTTTATAGGTGCATTTGTATTTGAAGACAAAACCATTCCTCTAATTCTATTGTTTTGAAATGGATCGAATGGATGATGTTTTAAAACTAATTAATAATCTAATACATTCCACTATTGATTATATGGTTAAGATTAAAAAAATTTCTCTTTCCAAAATTAAAATTTGTCTATAACATGCAAAAGAAAAGATTAATTTTTTGCAGCTTGAGTCACAACTTCAGTAGGAAGAGCTACAAAAAAAATAGATATCATTCTAAACTTATTTTGGTTAAAAAATATCCTTTGTTTAATATTGATTTAGACTCCCATCAACAACAACACTAAGAAGTTGATTCAGATCTACTACCCCATGAAGGAGCATATTTGCATGTTCAGGTTCCACTTTCCAAGCCGATCATTAGACCTTGGGAAGAGCTCATCAAAAACAAGCATAGAATGGGTCTTGGATATGAAAATGAGGTGTCCTTTATTATTCCATACTATTCCAAGTGCATTCAATTTCAAAGTGCGGGTTTTCTTCATGGAAGTTCACCTTCACCCATTCCAGATTCTTCTCCTTCACATTCGTAGCCAAAAGTTGTTAAATGCCAACATTTCGACAGAGTTGGCCATATGAAAGATCAAAAAATTGATCTTCATCCATGTGGGAATTGTCGTAAAACCACTCATTATTAAAACAAATGCTTCAAAAACAAGCCTCCAACAAGCACAAATAGTCATCTTGGATGGATTGCTTCTTGGCAATGGGCTTCCACAACCAAGAAGGTATTTCAGTCATATGACATAATTTTTTCTAGACTATTGAACAATATTATAGTGATTTTTCTCCATATTTTCACTTTGTATCCAATAGGGGGGGAAGTGATGGTCATATACAAGCTTCAAAGCTACATCAATTGATCCTGAGCCACAACCTGAACCTGCTGCCTAATTTAGAGTTATAGTGAGAGACAAAGAAGTTCAAGCTAGCCTGAGCCACAACTTGCCATACTAGATTCAAATTTGTAGCTAGAGAAAAATATGCCCCTCAACATGACTTTGGTTGGTGTTCAGCCTTAAACCATCTATGCAGGGTTGAGACCTCTCTTTTTAGGTTGAGCTTCTCCCTCTTTAAAGAATTTGGGACACCTTCTCTAGGAGAAGACTTCATCTTCTATCCAGTTCTGAAATATTTCCAGGAATTACATTAAGCATTCTAGATCTGGTGGCCATCCTTAAACCACAGCAAGTTGTATATCTACCTCCTTCCAGGTTGAAGGTCTCCATATTGAAAGCATTAAGGAGCACTTCCTCTAGCATAAGATCTCAGATTCTTAGAAAAATTGGAAGAGTTATAGGAACTGCACTAAGAGTTCAAGTGTTGGTGGTAATCCTTAAACCATCATCGGTTGCGACCTTGTGTTATTATTGTATAGACAATCCCTGCTATGGAGAGGAGTGATCTATCTAGTCCTACATAAAGGATCTAGCAACAAACCTGAAAAATACATGTAAACCTTCCTAGCCTATATTAGGAAATATAAAATGAGACGGATAGCCTACCTCACTTTGATGCTAACACCCGTTAGTTTTTTTTCCCAATCTTCTCACTTCCAGGTTCAATCCTTTAAGCGTCATCCTATATGTTTACCTACAAGGAAGATCAAACCAAATCAACGAAATCATATATATATAATAACTTACTCTAACATAAACTACGTGAAATATCAAAGAGTAACACACTAAATACATAATTATTTACACATTTATGGAAGGCAAAGATATATTATATTATTATTAGGAACAAGGGAAGCATACAACCATTTAAGATCCGATATTGGTAGCCACCTTCTGGTGAGTTTCCAAGTCCTTACCAAAAAATTTAAGAAATCCTTTCTCCTTCTAAAAATGGCATCATTTAGGTGCAACTAGGTACAATGATGGAAACCAACATTGATCCACCATTCTGGGAAAGCATGACATTCATTTATAGGGAAGGAGGATAGGTTAGGGATCTAAAAAAGGGGGAATAAGCTCCACATATTAACGGGAAGATCCCTAATAGTAGGATCAAAGCCCTAAAATGGGAGCCTTAAACCTAATCCCCATTCAAATGTTATCAGCCCTCTGTTCTCGAGGCTTCTAGTAGGAGAAGATTCTGCACCATTTTTAGAGAACCTTCCTAAAGAGGACTAGTGCACTTTTTCACTTTAATTCCTGCGTTGGAAGCACCATACACCGGTTATGGTGAAGGTGACAAGCACAAGGTTTTAGCCATAGGGACTGTGTTGGGTCTACAAATAGGGTTTGCCACAAGATTTTTTGCATAATCTATTCAAGTTATTTCTCTTTTAGTTCTTTAGGGATGCTCTGATCATCTTTTTCATGGTAAACACTTCGACATATTTTCATCAATTTGTGAAATTAAGGGAAACTTTTGACAACTAGGGGCATGAGATATGGAGTGCAACAAAATATTGTATAATAGGTGCCCTGTAAAGTATGAAAGAAGAATGATAAGTAATGGTTGAAGTGCTTTATAATTCATGGAAAGGACTTAGGAAAACACCATCAGGAGACTTGCAAATCAAACACAATAAAATACATATGATGTCTCTGATATATTCTCAGTAATACATCTCTAAGAAAAAAATACATGGATCTATTGCATGGACGCAGCCATTTGACTGAAAAGGATCATTAATATTATTATGAATCTACCACATGAGCGCAACCATCAAACTAGAGAGATCCATGTGTACAATCATCAATACTGAATAACACCTCACAGCCTGGATCTACAAAAGAAAATATAGGACCTTCTATCTCTACCTGACCATAGTAAGAATCTAACCATGTAAATAAATGTCTTGAAGTTGAACATGGCAGACACTACCTGAAAACTGGTAAATGAGGAAAACCATTAACAAGCATGAGAGAAACCACCAATAATGACAATGTATCTCAAGGTACAACAACACAATCTACGAGTGTGAATAATGGTGTTGAGGTCAAACACTTGCAAAATAATTCAATCAAAAGCAAATGATGTGAACTTGTCATCAAACGTGAAGAACCTGCCATTGAGGCATGCAAGCTCCAAGGTACTGAAAGGGGGTTTCTAGATCATCTTCCTGGATAATGATCTGGAGTCAAAAAGAAGTGATTTGTTGAAGGAGGCACATAATGTTTCCCACATCATCAACACGAAACAAAGGATTGTGATGAAAATGATTCATGATTTTAGAAGAGAAGTTAAAATGAGGTAAAAGAGCTTTGAGTTTTCAGACATTAGCTCTATTGAACATGTCGGCAACATGACTGGATGTTGGCAACATTTGACTCAAAATGGGATCAATGGTCAAGGTGACTATTAGTATCATTTTTTGAATCCTACCACCAGTGATCAAATGGACTCTTATCATGTCTTGTTAGGGTCCCATTGTCAAATTTTTGTCATTCCATTAGGTCATAATGAAAAAATTTGGTCATTGGATGTAGATCTAGGTATGTTTTTACTCCTTCCAAAATTTTACTAGTTGCTGGCTCATTTCACTTGTCAGCTGAGTGTACCATCATTCATAAGTTGTCACCATCATTATAGTCATGATTTTCATGGTTTCATTCAGTCCAGAGTCTACATTAGTTCTTTAGGGTTCCAAGGTCATCAAATCATCATTCCATGAAAGTGCAGCAAGTGAAGGAGTGACGATTAAGTAATTTCATCAATAAAGTTTATTTCAAAGAAAAATGTAATTTTATATTCTTAACTAGTAATAAGTACTTCAGAGTTCCAAGTAGCTACAAATTATCAAGTTCCACGAGCAAAATTTCAAGGTTCCAAGAAGAAATTCTGTTTTCCAAAGCCACCAAGAGTTCAAACTTTAAAGCTCAAGTTCAAGGTTAAAAGAATAAAACAAATGAAAGGTTGATTTTGAAAAATGGAAATGTGGGTCCATGTTCATTTAATGATTTTTCTCCAAGTTTAAAAGGCCCTAAATACCAAAAGAATTCATTCTCACTCTTTAGCATTGAGCTCTCAACTTTCCCAAGTAAAAAAACCAATTTTCCTTCAAGAAATTGAGTTTCTCGTCCATCGTTGCACTTTTCCTCAAGGCATTGTGCTTTTCAAGTGAGAATGAAATGCTTTTTCAAAAGACGTTGCATTTTTTGTAGAGCTCGCGACGCTTTTCCTCAACTCGATGCACTTTTCTCAGCGAAGCTACGCTTTCTCACTTTGTTGGAGAGGTAAATCCCCTCTGCAGATAAAGGCGATCCCTACTAGCCCAGATCAAGTCTAGCAACAATCAGACATGCAGTGACGTAGGTCTCTAGTTACAAAAATGACAAAACATAACAAGTTGCCTACCTCAGGTCCTACGCAATGGTCGTTGGAGAAAAGATGATGCTTCCCGTCCTTCGCTTTGGTGGATCATGATCCTTTCGCTTAATACGTCCAAAAACCTGCACACATGTGAAGAAACACAATGATACATAGCATAGAATCTAAATCTTGTAACCATACATCAGTCAGAGAGGATGTAATTCATTTCATCAAAGACAAAGACACATGAATGAAACCATAATCAAAGTTGTTTATCATTAATAATAACAAAGAAAGATACAACCTAAGGCTCTGACGCTGGATCTTCCTTTGGCGGGTCGACAGTGAAGCACGTCTCAATGATGCTCATCGAGAATGGGACAAAGCTCTCTCTCTTCGGCTTGGCTCTCAAAGGCTGTCTGGCGATAGTCTCCTTGCTACAGTTTCAACTCTTGCTTCTAGCTTGCTAAGGGAAAAAGGCAAGCTTATATAGATGGTGGAAGGGGAGTTGGGATCCCTACAATTATGGGATTGGCCCTATCCTTAAGGAAGCTTCCATGATAGGTGGAAAACCACCTCCCATACATGGAGATCTGGAGCCAACCCTCCCAACTCATTTTAGAGACTCATTCAAAAGTTTGTTGGAATCAAAATTTCGCCATTTATTTTTAAAAAACACTCCTTATTAAGCTTGGTGTGAGTGAGACACTGGGACAGAGCGCCAGTTGGCACACCCTCTATGGTGGATTTTCCCCATTGGCGCGAGGGTTGAACTGGCTAGTCACGCCAAGGCCAAAAGATCAGTTTTTAGGGTTTTCCAATTGAAACTTTCTTTAGATGAATGACTTTATTTATCAAGGGGGATGCCATGAAAGTGGTCTTAGGTTATGTCACTACTCACAGGTCATGGGAAAGGCCCTCCAATGTGTGAGACAGGGAATTGAAGGGACGGTGACAAAATGCTGTGTAACAGATGCCCCCTAAAGCATCAAGCCCAAGAGAGAGAGAGTGGTGAAATGCTTTATGAGAACATGCCCAACTGAAAACACTGCCGTCAGAAAACCTATGTAGAAAATTAAAACTGATATCTCAAATACATGATATGTGGTATGGGCACAACCATCCATAATAGAGTATACAATAATCAGGATCCAAGGTCTGGATGCAGCCATCCAATAAGGATCAACAAGCAGACTCAGGTATGGTCACAACCATCCAATCAATGAGTCATGTAGCCAATCATGATAATCCACAAGATTTGCAGCCTAGATTCCATCAGACAGAACCCAAGGTCTTGCACTCCATCTCGACCTGAACCGAGTACAAGTTCTAGCATGTGAATAAGTGAGCTGAAGTCGAGCATGCAAGAACAACATCTGATTACCAGCCAATGATGAAAGCCGTTAACAGATGTGAGAGGAACCACCAATGATGACGATGGCCCTCAAGGTACTAGAGGTACAATCCATGGAATGTGAATAGTGAGCTGATGTCGAACACCTGTAGAATCATTTGATCGAAGACCAATGATGAAAACCTTGCGTCAAATGCGAAGAACCTTCCATTCAGGCATGTAGGCTCCAAGGTACCTGAAGGGAGTCTCTAGATTAGCTTCCTGGATAATGAGTTGAAATCGACATAAAGTGACCTTAACCGAAGGTGGGCCATAGTGTTTCCCACATCATCGATGTGAGACAGAGGAACATAATTTTTGTGAATCAGGATCAGTAGAGAATCAAAGGGAGTTTAAAAACCGCAGAGGCCAACTTCTCTTGAACATATTGGTGGCACGATACTGGATTTGGCAGTATTTGACATCAAAAGATTTGAGTTCATAATGACGAGGCAAAGAGCAGATGAGTGGTCAAAAAGGATTACCCAAACCCATGGAGGATGGCAATAAACAAGATGAGATGTCCCCAACCTGACACAAATGCAGACAAGTGCCATGTTCAAGAGCGACATACTACCGACACTACAATGATACTAGTTCCATTTTTTCCCCACCATTTCTGGCGAGTACCTCTTTATTTTTACACAAGCTTGAAGAGGATACCATATGCTTGTGATATAAGTTTTTCCTTCGGACAAATCCAACCTAGTACATTTAACGAGCCCTAGGAAGGAGGAACTCGAGAATCGTCATTATGACAGAGTCCGATGTCATCAGGTTTTAATGAGTCTAACAAAGGAAGGACTCGGCGTCTTTTCATGTTTAGAGAGTTTTAAAAGACAACAGGAAAGTAAACTCCAATATTCCCTTTTCATAGATAGTTCCTTAGATCTGAAAAGGTAGAAAACTGTGTCTGAGAAAACCTCTTAGTCATGATAGGCTAGGGTATTCCTTTTTTGTAAATAATCTATCCCAACCCGAAAAAGGGGTAAACATATATTGGGTAGATATCGTTTCGCAGCCAATTTAACGAGCTCAAAACGACAAGCGACTCGGCCATATTTTCAATTTTTAAGAGTCAGAAAAGAGCTGAAAGATGACTCCTCCTGGAGGAACGAGTGGTATAAAGGGTATCAACTGGTTCCGGTAATGGTGGAACTTCTTAGAACAAGTAAAGGTTAAGAGGCTAGCTAACAAGACCACTCATCATAGTGATTCCTCAGGAATGGGTAAAATAACCAAGTGAAGGCATATGATCGGCCAAGTAGATAGTGACGATGGAGTGAGAAAACCAAGGCTCATCTCGCAAAAACAGGCTGATAAAATGGCAATCACGAGAGGTAAAATGGGAATGGTTTCATTTTTACACAAGCTTGAAATCAGGAAACTCTGCTTGAAGCTGGTTTCATTTTTACACAAGCTTGAAACAAACATAAACTATGCTTGAAACTGGTTTCATTTTTACACAAGCTTGAAATGGAAACAAACTATGCTTGAAAAGGTAAGCATGCCCCTATCATGGTGACTCAATTCAAGGTACATGCCCCCCAAGATTCAATATATATGAAAGGCAAATGGAGTGAAGGTTCAAATTACGAGATCAATAGAAAGACTCGACTGGGATTTTACGAGAACTTATCAAAGACTCGAATTGAATGGGAAAGTGTTTCATTATTTTAATGAGGTTTACACATTAAAAGAACTATCCTCAGATGACCTTGTTTGATTTTTTAATGAGCTTGACACAAGAAAACGAACTCTGCTTCGACAAGCTTGTTTCTTTTTTTAAGGAGCTTGACACAAGAAAATGAACTATGCTCCAGACATCTTGTTTCATTATTTAATGAGCTTGACACAAGAAAATGAACTCTGCTCTAGACACCTTGTTTCATTTTTTAACGAGCTTGACACAAGAAAATGAACTCTACTCCAAAGACCTTGTTTCATTTTTTAACGAGCTTGAAAAAAGAAAACAACCATGCTCCGAAGACAACTTATCATGATGAACAAGAAGTCATGGCTTCGAAGAGTTCTACACCGGATGGGAGAACAACATTTCAGAAATTAGGACCCAATGCCCCAAGCACACGATGTACAACGGCACTATCACTGAGTCCAAGCATGGGGTAGGTAGCCACATAGTTGACCTACGGTGGGGCAGATACAACGGGTGGATAAAAACCAAGAAGGGATGATGGCGGGCCAGTTGCCACATCAGGACCAAAGAATGAAAGCTCATCAATGGTCACGATCCGTCTTTCATGTGGAAAACAGACCACATGGAAAAGGGAGGAGACAAGCGCTCCCATGGCATAGGTGTAATCGCACCCCAAAATCAGATTGAAATCCAAGGGGCCTAGAACAACCATCACGTCCATATGGATGGTTTTACCTCCCAATGTAATAGGTAACCTTGGAAGGATCCCTAACGGTTGACTAGTTCTTCTGTTAAAAGCCAACAGATTCTACATAATAGGCATAAGCGGCGGAAAACCGAAAGCTTTCCAAGTAGTTGAGGATAGAACACTAACAGATGTGCCTTCATCTATAATGGTGCTGGGTACGACTAGACCAAAGGCCTGTACCATTATCTCGAAAGGCACAAGGTCTGTACCGTTATCTCGAAAGGCACATAAGACGGAAGGCGGTATCCCGAAAATCGATTCCAATCAAAGGAAGCGACCAAAATACTCAGAGGGGCTACCATTGAACTGAGATGGTCTTCCCCTGGTGTTACTAGGACAAGAGGAACATCCTCCTCAACCTTCATTTCAGCGTCGGGAGGGGTATCCTCCGGGACCTCTATCACGGGAGGCAAAGGAGCCGCTTCTTGAGGTGAAGGGATAGGAGAATCCTTCTCCAAGTTCAAAGAATCTGAAGAGACAAGAAGAACATGAGGGGTGTGAGGTCCACTCTCAACAAAAAAGACCTGGTGCACCGTAGATGGGGCCAGCTCAACCAATGCCACGACCAATGGTTGGTCAGGAATGGATTCCTAAATTTTAATTTCCAGGGGAGTGGGATTGACCAAGGATGACTCTTGACCAATCGTAGGATCAGCTAGTGGAGGACTTGAAGAAAGCCGTCTATAACCAGCTGGAAGGCATGGTGTAGAAACAGTTGAGTTGTCCAAAACTTTCTTGGCTTCGTCCATATACGGATAAAGGTGAATGGCATCATGCGCTTCACACAACTTACAGGGATTGGCAAGCTTAGCCTGCTTCTTAGGAGCTTTACTAGCACTAGCTGAAGACGTGCCCCCAACCTGACTCCCGGAAACCAAGGGCAATGGCAAACAACCATTGGACTATACTTCAAGCACTTTGGGAATGTCAGGACAATCTCGAAGAAGATGGTTTCCCTGGCACAACATGCAAGGGAACTTAACTTTCTATGGAGGGTTGGAAGGTTTATCAAGAGGAGGTGTTTTAGAAACAGTAGTTGCAGCCTTAGCCTCTCTCTTATCGGACTTCTTCTTCTTTTTCTTCTTCTTCTTCTTAGTCACCTAGTTACTCGAATCCAGAATTTCACTAGGCGAAGTAGAAGAGGGGGATGCAAAAATAGGCGAAGAAGGGGAGAGGTCCTCCTTGGAATCAAAATGATGTTGTTAAGGCGAAGGAATTGATTGAACAGTATCCGGGACATTCGGGACCACAGAGGTTGAAAATAACCAAATAGGCAACCCAACAATTAACCCAGGAAGGGACAACATTGCCATATAAGGAGCGCCAACATTTCCAAAAGGAGGAAAGGGACCCGGATTCCCATCGGAGGGGATTCCTTGGTTTGTGAACTCTAGAAAAGTTTCCATTAGAAACGATCTTCAGAACAACACCCTAAGGAAACTAACTTTAACCAGGAATATTTCGTGAGCAGTTAATTTTTTTTTAAAACATTGAAACAAAACTCTATCGTTTCATATTTTAAGAGTCAAGAAACGAGTAAAAGATGACTCTATCTTTTTCAATTTGGAAACAAGCATGAAAGGACAAGCACTTGACAATATTTTAAAATTTAGGGAGTTAGTAAAGATCAAACTAATTTCTCTGGTAATCTAGGCAAGTGGGTGTACCAGATATCAGTGAGCTGCAATATACACCTTGGTTAAAAAATGAAAAAGAAATCAACCAAGGACTTGACGTACGTGCAGGCAATCTCCCTGAATGATGTGTCCGATGTATCACAGGTATAAGGCGGCAGACTCGGCTTCCTATGGATAAAGGATAGCAACCTAGTGGGGTCTCCCTTTATATATGCGACGGTATGGGGAGCACAAGTCTGTACTAGCGTTGTCTAAAGCCAAGAGGCGAACAACAACTACTAGGTTTAATAACGCCAGAACACGTCACTAGCCTAGACCTCTAAAATGTATCGTTAGGTTTCAATGCTTCCTTAGGTTGATTGAATAAATTTTATGGTTTATCCTCAATTATTTATTGGTTTCAAGGCCCTACCACATGTCATCTGACAATCTCCTATGTGTAGCTATATGAGAAAAGAAATATTTCAATTCGATTAATGCTATCTAGTTAAGGGAAGAGCTTCAAACAATGATGTAACAAACAACAATACTAAAAACGAAACTTTTTCCAAACTTAGATGAATTTCACTATCCAAAAGTAATTTCAAACATTCAACGATGCGAATAATGCAATGTAATATATGAAAAATCCTCTTTTTTGAAAACTATGCAATTGTAATCTATGCACAATTTCCCTTTTTCTTTTGCAAGAATAAGAATGCACTCAATGCATTTTTTGATGAAATGAGAATCTACTTAATGCATGCTTTTAATGAAAGAGAATGCACTCAATGCGATTTTTAGCTTTCAATCATTAAACAATGTGATCTAAGTTCAATGATAAATCTCAAAAATACTTTTCAATGAAATGTGATCTAATGCATTTTAACAGAAAGAAAACTTTGAGACGAAAACTAAATGAACGCAAATCCTCTTATTGGAAGGATGAATGCAAAAGAGATGTAAAAAAACACTAAGAATGCAATAATTGTTTCAAACACTTTATAACGAAATTCCTCAAAAGGCGACAAGACACATGAGGTCAAACACAAAGAGGACTTCCAAAGCATGAGATCAAAACAAGGAATTTCACAGAACATAACAAGTTGCCTACCTCAGGTCCTACACAATGGTCATTGGAGAAAGTATGACGCTTCCCATCCTCCGCTTTGGTAGATCATGATCCTTCCACTTAATACGTCCGAACACCTGCACACATGCGAAGAAACATAATGATACACAACATAGAATCTAAATCTTGTAACCATACATCAGTCAGAGAGGATGTAATTTATTGCATCAAAGACAAAGACACATGAATGAAACCATAATCAAAGTCATTTATCATTAATAATAACAAAGAAAGATACAACCCAAGGCTCTGACGCTGGATCTTCCTTGTCGACAGTGGAGCACGTCTCAATGAAGCTTGTCGGGAATGGGACAAAACTCTCTCTCTTCGGCTTGTCTCTCGAGGCTGTCTGGCGATAGTCTCCTTGCTACAGATTCAGCTCTTGCTTCTAGCTTACTAAGGGAAAAAGGAAAGCTTATATATATGGTGGAAGGGGAGTTGGGATCCCTACAATTATGGGATTGGCCCTATCCTTAAGGAAGCTTCCACGATAGGTGGAAAACCACCTCCCATACATGGAGATCTGGAGCCAAAACTCCCAAATCATTTTAGAGACTCATTTAGAAGTTTGTTGGAATCAAACTTCTGCCATTTATTTTTTAAAAACACACCTTATTAAGCTTGGCGCGAGTGAGACACTGGGACAGAGCACTAGTTGGCATGCCCTCTATGGTGGATTTTCCCCATTGGAGCGAGGGCTGAACTGGCTAGTCATGCCAAGGCCAAAAGATCATTTTTTAGGGTTTTCCAAGGGAAAATTTCTTCAGAGGAATGATTTTCTTTGTCAATGGGAATGCCATGAAAGAGGTTTCAGGTTATGTCACTGCTCACAGGTCACGGGAAAGGCCCTCCAATCTGCGGGACGAGGAATTTCAGGGACGGCGACAAAATGTTGTGTAACACACTTGGAGGCATAAAAATAATTTTCGAGGTTTTCTGAAGGTTGTGAGTGGTCAAGCATATATTTTCAAGTAATTTTCATCCTAAAAACCTCTGCTTCCAACTTATTCTCATAATTTTAGCATGAAAACCCTCCATTTTTCTCCATGCTATGTTTTAGTGGCTAAACCCTATTTTTCAAATTTGCAAGCTAAATTTTCTTCCCCTAGACCCTTTCATCTCCCTCACACTCTAAATCATCCCCCAAAACCCTCACGTCCCTTCATTTCCCACTCCTAAATCATATTCCCTAAAACTATACCCCTACGCTGCACTTTTCTAGGTAGCTAGACTATATCCCTATAATTAAATTCCCCAATCCATCTCTCTCCCTTGTAATTTCAACTCCCCATCACCTCCCTAATATTCCTAAATCCCCTACACCCTTCCCTAAATTTTCCCACAGCTATCCAAACTCCCGAACCCCATCATCGAATTCCGTTTTCTTTCCCCCTCTCCCCTATGTTCTTTAGAAAACTAAACATCATGGAGGAAGAGAGAAACATTTTTGAGGAAGAGAGAAACATTATGGAGGAATAGAGAAACATCACAGAGGAAGAGAGAAACACCACTGAGGAAGAGAAATATACCTACAAAAAAGGAGGGATAATTTTAAGGCTTGAGCCATCAGACATCAGGGAATTGATGTCATCACCCCTAGCAATCAAATGTTTCCAGCATGTAGGTTGTTTTGAGTTTTGTGAAGTGATCCAAAGAGTGTAGAGCCAATTTGACCAGGATCTTCATCACAAACCTACAAAAATACCAATTCATCATTGCAGGGGTAACATTCACTATTTCTATAGACATTATTATAGCAGCAATAGGGATACCTAATGTAGGTGAAAAGTGGTTTAAAACATAGGATTTGGATGCCCAGTTGTATGAACCCTACCTCAAAGCACCCTACAAAGCCGGCATCAAGAAAATATTCCCTTTTCATCGACTACTTAACAATTTTTCTCCCATGATGAAAATAATCATGAAATACTTTACTTGTGAGGGTTGATTCTCTAGGTTATACAACTACCACATCAAGTTACTCATGCATTTTACCAGGGTGAAATTTCTCAATATTCCCTATTATTTGTACAAGAGCATTGACAAGATGGCCTACAAGATACAACATAGAGAGTATGATCTTAAAATAAACAGTCTTTTCCATCATTCACTCATCAAAATAATTGTCCTTCATTACCTCAAACAGCTGAACAGTGCATGGGAGACTTTCATTGAGGCAGAGGTCTCCACATCACCACCCAATCAACCTACTAGACCTATTCCACCATCAACATCATTTATTAAAAAAGAAATTAGTTCATCTAGCAGGGCTGCAGTTAAGAAGAGAAAAAGGGACAAAGAGGTCAAAACTTATCAGAGAGGACATAGGAAAGTGTTTTCTCCACAAATTTTTGAAGGGTCCTTGCCTTCTACATCAGCAAAGCAGGGATATCATAAGCAATAGGAGACAATTGTACAAGAGAAGGAAGGCTTTCACCATGACATTAATATGGTGGACTTGGAGTCCCAAGATGAATAAGAAATCATAAACCTGGTCATAAAATAAAAAAATTCCAAAATCAGAGAACTACAAGACAATTTGGCAAGGTCCAAGTTTGTTATATCCTTCCTTGAGCAAGAGAACAAACAGTTGAAGGAAAATCAAATACTCTTGGAAATTCACTTGTTGAAAGATAAGAGGCAATATGTGAAAGGAAAAGCAGTGATTGGACATCATAAGCCTGATGAGGATGAGGCTCATATCATGAAGAAAATACCAAGAACAAGGGGCCTAAAAAGAGCATTGAAGTAGGAAAATAAACAAGAGGCACTTCTTGTAGAGGAACTCACGTTTGAGGAATTAATTTCCATGGAAATTAGTGAAGATAGGGAAGCGTGGCTTGACAGAGTAAACATACACCTGTAGAAACTCCTTCATCAAGCCAATAAGTAAAATCATATGTTGATGCACATGGCTGATCGTTACCATACCAGAAACAATATTTGTAATGTCAAGTTTACGAAATTATAGGATAATCTCAAGGAAACCCTAATCAGCCAAAAGGAGAAGGGTAAACTTGACTTTCTTGCTGATGCCTTCTTGGTAGCATGACATACTTCATCAAGACCTCATTCAGCAACTTTGAAAGTTTTTGGGCAATGTTTTTGGCATTTTGGGCATTTTGGTCAAATTTTATCAGTGTTTTTGCATAGCCATCTCGCAAAAAGCACAACGTGAGTGATCCATATTTATGCATGAATGCAACAGAATACATAAATAACCATAAAAATATAAATACAGTGGAAATAAGGCTTCATTTCATTAATATCAAATCACATAAATATGCTTACAAACATGATGGAAATAAAATAGCTAGGGTGCTGGTAACGAATCTCTGAGAAGAGATGTGATGGCTACAGACCTCTGAACTATGTTACAATAAGGCTTGAGGGCCTATTTATTATGGAGAAACAATGGAGAACTCCAAACTTCCAAAAACCTAACCCTAGGAGATGAAATGCCAAAACTATGGGCCTCGTTTGGGTAAATTGGTGTTTCAACTTCCCGGGGACGTAACTTCAGCATACTATCTCTATTTGGGGCTTCAAAATAGCTCCAGAAGTTTAGGACCCGAAAAACTGCTAAAAATAGTAAGTTATGAAAAAACTTAAAGAGACAATGGTGGGGCCCCAAGTGGAATAGGTGGGTGGCCACCAATATCCACTTGGATCATTCCTCCCCCCTTAGGAAGCAATGGTCCCCATTGCATTTAATTCCTCCATGAGATGAGGAAAATTCTGTTGAACTTGGTCCTTGGTGAGCCACTTGCCTTGGTATAGGAGTTGGCCAGCTTTGACAACCCGATATAGTGTTCTTGATTTTCATGTCCATGATACAATCTATGGTGGCCTGTTCCATGCAGTTTGGGTTTAACTCTTTTGGTGTGAGTTCTTCTGCAATGTCAGAGGCGTCCAATAGAGGTGGGAAGTAGGGACGAAGGTGGTCTACACTGAATGCTGGGTGTATACCAAGGAATCGTGGAATACTGAGCTCGACGGCATTGTTCCCTACAGCCTTGGTGATGGTGTATGGCTCATATCGGAGCAGGAAAATCTTGCGGTGGGGTCTAGTGAGGTGCTCCTTCTGCAAAATGTAGCCACACTTTTTTTCCCACCTGGAAGTTATGTGGCACCCGATGTTGATCATGTCGTTTCTTGTACTTAGCATTGGCTATGTCCAATATGTCATGAACTTATTGGGATATGTGCTGAATGCGCTCGATCAAGTTGTTTTCATTGTTAGCTTCAGACTGGACATGAGCCGAATCAGCCTGAGTAGCTACAAATGGCATGGCTACGTCAATGGGACATAGTGGCTAGAATCCCAAGCCCACTTGAAAGGGGCTATGTCCAGTTGAGCTGTGGAGAACCTGGTTATAATTGTGTTGTACATAGGGAAGGCTCTCATCCCATGTGCATGGATGCTTTGAATTGTACATGCGTAGAATGTGTACAATCATCCTGTTGACGACCTCTATCTGTCCATCAGTTTGGGGATGGAAAGTTGTGGACTTGGTGACCTTGGGGTCCAACATTGACTAGAGGCTGGACCAAATAGTGCTAAGGAACCTGCTGTCGTGATCTGATATGATAGACTGCGGGATCCCAAAGTGCACCTACACTTGTTCAAAGAAGAGTTTAGCAGTGGTTTTTTCTATGATATTCTTCTTGCAAACTGCCATAAAGGCCATCTTTGAGAATCTGTCAATGACCACGAAAACACAGTCATTTCCATGCTTAGTAGAAGTAAGGCCTGACATGTAATCCATGGAGATGGATTCCCAAGGTCAACTAGGGGTAGGTAGTGGAGTATAGAGCCCTTGCTTCTTGATGTTTGGTTTGGAAATGGCGCAAGCAGTGCAGGATCTGATGTACTTCTCGACATCCTATCGAAGGTTCAGCCAATAGAAATACTTATGCAGTAATGCCACTATTTTCTCAACCCCAAAATTCCCAGCGACTCGACTGCAGTGCACTTCCCATATCATCTTGGCACGCTCGCTTGAAGGAACAAAAAGGTGTCCCAGGTGATATAATAGTCCATCTTGGAGGTGAAAATTTGGAACTTGCATACCCACAAGAGTGCCTTGTATATGTAGCTGAATTATGGATCACTCTTGTAGATAAGTGGCCAATCATAAGTCTCATGCCCACAAGACTTGAGAACGGTGGTTATGGCCATGATCGGTGGTCGGTTGAGGAAGTCTGCAACATTATTGATGCTACCCTTCTTGTACTTGATTTTCAAATGAAATTGTTGTAGATATGTGGACCACTTCTAATGGCGATCATTCTGCAACTTCCCCTGTGTTTGTATGAACTACAGGGGTCGGTGGTCTATGTGGATGATTGTCTCCTTCCGCAAAATATAATGCTTCCATTGTCGACAAGTTTGCACAATGAAATACATTTCTTTGTCATAAGTGGGATATTTTCGAATTGTGTCAGACAATGTCTCACTGTGATATGCCAATCGGATGCCCTCATGGGAGTAAGAATCGCCCCACAGCATAACAGAGTGGGCATCCGTCTCGATCTCAAATGGTGGTTGCAAGTCTCGTAATGTGGCGACCGCGTAATAGAGGCATTAATGTTTCAAATTCTACGAACGCCTTTTATTGAGATTTCCCAACAAAATTTTTCTTTTCACTCCTCCTCGGGTGACTCGACTCAAGGGCCAAGTGATATGAGAGAATCCCAAACACGAAGTTGTGGTAGAAATTAGCAAGACCCGTGAAGCCGCGAAGCTCTATTAGGGTGGTTGGGGATGCCTCCAATCCCGAATGACTTGGATCTTGGCCGGATACACATGCACCCCTCGTTTCATCAATAATTTATCCTAGATATTGAACCCGGGTCATGCCAAAAGTTCACCTCTCCAAATTGGCACACAACTTGTGTTGCCGCAGTGTTTGGAGGACTTCTCGGATGTGGTGGAGGTGCTCTTCCCAAGTTTATCTGAAGATCATAATGTCATCCAAGTATAACACTACAAATGAGTTGGTGAATGGACACAAGATGTCATCCATCAACCTCATGAAGGTTGTGGGAGCATTTGTCAATCCGAAAGGCATGACGAACCTTTTGAAATGGCCCTACTTGGATTTGAAGGCAGTCTTCCACACATCAGAGGGTTCGATTGGTACCTGGTGATATCCAGACTTCAAGTCGATCTTGCTGAAATATTTTTCCCCTTTGAGTTGGTCCAGAAGGTCATCAATCCATGGGATCGAGTACCTATACCATACAGTGATCTTGTTCAATGTCCAAAAATCAATACAGAGTCTCCAAGTCCCATCCTTCTTATGTACCAACATGATCGGGCTCCCACAGGGTGATGAACTTGGCCAGATGTGACCTTTCTGTAGCAGCTCCTAAATGTTCCTCTTGATTTCATAATTCTCCAGAATAGAGTGCCTATAGATTGGTCCATTAGGTAGCGGCGCACTTGGCATCAGGTCAATGGGGTGCTTGACCTGATAGTGTAGAGGCACCCCTGTGGGTGAGGTGAAGATGTCCCCGTAATCCTCCACAACCTTTGCCATTTTTTGTTGTCATGTAGAGGAGCCATGTTTGGAGGTCGTGGCCACAGTCTTCTTCTTGCCCTGGGGGCGGATCTTCAGGAAATAAAATTCCTTGGTTTGGGAAATGAGCTTACTGCATTGTTTTGTAGTAACCAAAGAGAGAGTGGGAGGTGGTGGTACCTCTGGTATCCTGTACAATTTATTTCCCAAAGTAACAATAACAGCGTGAGGCCAGGACTCATACACAACATGTCGCTTCCACAAGTATGGTTGGCCTAATAATACATTAGAAACATCAATAGGATAAATGTCACACAATACTTCATCCGTGAAGGGCTTGATGCTATAGGGAAGGTGGCACTACTAGCTGACGTGGAGATCCCGTCCTTGGTGAAGCCACCCGATGGTGTATGATTGTGGGTGCGCTATGGTCGAAAAGCCCAACCGCTTCACGACATCGGCTAAAATGCGGTTCTTTTGGATCCCATTGTTGGAAATGAACCATAGCGGGGAACCCTTTACCCACATCTGGGAGTGGAAAAGATGCTCTACCTCCTTTGGATCTTTGTAGTGGCAATATTGGCGTTGGGCTCTGCATCAATAATTTTCTTCCCTTTTTCATTCACCTTGTCAGGTTCTAATTCAGATTCAGAGCATGCATCTAATTCATAAGTCGTCATCTCGACCACTAGTGACTGCTTGGCCCGACACTCACTTGTGTTGTGAGTGGAGCTCTTATGGAACTCACACCACTTTCCCATGTCCTTCTTTGGCTTTGCGGTGTTGTTCTTTGCTTGTGTCTTTGGCAGGTTGTCTTGGGCTACCATGCCTTGGCTTTTTCCTTTGTTCTACAGTTTTGGGGCACCTTTCCCTTGCTTTTGATTCGTAGATCCAAAGTCTCGCTTCTTCTGTTTGAATTTATGCTCAATCTTGGTAGCATAACGGTATGATGTACCAAGCGAGGAGATGTCGAGGAACTTCATTTCGTCCTGAATGTATCTGTGTAGACAACTGCAATACTTTAGCACCAAATGTTTCTCTGAATATTTGATACACAACTTTGCGTGCAGGGTATGGAACAAATTCATTAGCTCATGCACATCTTGATCCCTTCGTTACCGTAGCATGGTCCATTGTATGTACTTGTCCTTATAGCTCCCCGCGGGATAGTATTGTTCCTTGATGGCATCTCAGAAAGAATTCCAAGTGGATACGGTTGAGAATAGAGAGGGTTATATCTCATCATTTTTCTCACAGTAGGTTTCCCACCAGTCCTTGACATGGGGGGTAGCTTTGAGGAGTGAAAAAATAATCTTCTCTTGATCGGAAAAGTCATGAACCAAGAAATATCCTTCTAATCGATTCAACCATCTATCTATGGCATCTGCATCTATTTGACCCTCAAATATGGGAATGTCAAAGTTTACTTGTACCTTAAAGGGAGTTGCACCTCCAGAGTGGTTGTTGGATGCAGGTGTGCCGCCGGTGGGCAGTCATTGAAGGATCTGGGAAAATTTATCCATCATTGCGTTCCTTTGTTTTTTGAGGGCTTCCTTGAGCAATATTTAAATAGGATCTCCTACTCCCTCATCTTTCTTTCCATCCCCCATGGGTGTCTGTCGGGGTTTACGAGGCTGATCTTTCAAAGGTTCCACTAGATCGAGCCCTAACTCCTTATACCATGACCTCATTGGGCACATACAAAGAAGGATCGAGAAAAAGCAGACGACTTTGATACCACTGATCCAGATTTATGCAGGAATGCAACAGAATATAGAAATAACCATAAACATAGAAATATAGTAGAAATAAGGCTTCATTTCATTAATATCAAATCACGAAAATATGCTTACAAAAATGATGGAAATAAAATAGCTAGGGTGCTGATAGTGAATCTATGAGAAGAGATGTGGCAGCTACAAACCTTTGAACTATGTTACAATGAGGCTCAAGGGCCTATTTATTATGGAGAAACAATGGAGAACTCTAAACATCCAAAAACCTAACCCTAGGAGATGAAGTGCCAAAACTATGGGCCTCGTTTGGGTAAATTGGTGTTTCAACTTCCCAGGGGCATAACTTCAGCATACTATCTCCGTTTGGGGCTTCAAAATAGCTCCGGAATTTCAGGACCTGAAAAACTGCTAAAAATAGTAAGTTGTGAAAAAACTAAAAGAGACAATGGTGGGGCCCCAAGTGAAATAGGCGAGTGGCCACCAATATCCACCTGGATCAGTGGGCCACGCTGTGCTTTTTCTAGGATCCTTCAAATGAAGAAAAATCAATGGGGTTAGAAATATAATGGCCTCTACATCACATTTTGACTACTGAAACTCCAAAGTATGATCTTTTGACAAGTGGAAAATCCAAAAAACCACCTAAAAAACACCTTTCTACCAGTGTTTTCAGCCCCACGCTACGCTTTTTGACCAATCTGGGGAGAATTCACTTTTCTAGGGCTTAAATCCATAATTTTTAGTGCTCGATGACATGTTGCACAACTAGACAGGAAGAGATTTCCAATGAGCTATCTTGGGCTCCATTTGGACTTCATAAAGGCAGCCGAAAGTCAAATAGCATCTCACCCTGCGCTTTTTGAACACATGCTTCTCTTTTTCCAGTTTCTCATTTTCTTCAGAAATTTGACTTTTTCTCAGTTATTTGATAAATTCCATGGATTTTTATTGATGTAAATGTGAAAATAAAATGTAATTATGTCTTTTATAGTTACTAGAGGTAGATACATCAATTAAAATTGTATTTTTGGGTCAAGTGAATCAGCCTCATCAAAGACAGGAGAGTTTGTTGAGCTTCCTGGTCATTAGGATTCCAATTCAGGACTTTGGGGAACAATTCCACAAGTCATGGATTCGAACCCTGAGAGTGGGAAAAAAAAAAAATTCTATATATTTCATTTCCTTTTTCAGTGCAAGGGTTGGATGATGTGTAATTTATCTTTGAACACTAGTGTAATCAGTGATTTTGGCAGGAACTAATAGACAGAGTTGCAGCTATTTTGGTGGGATTCCTGTGGTATGTGTTTTATAAATTTTACCTCATGTTTTTATATGTTTGAATGTATTATGCCTTCAATATTCATGTCCATCTCTTTATGTGATTGATTTCTAAGTTGATAATCGGAATTCATTATTTTGATGCTTTGTTTTGGAGAAATTATCACAGTTATGTTCACTTTCCTCTGATATAAAATAATTCATGGTTTCCATGATATTTTCAAAACCATAGCAGTTTCTCACACTCACTAATATATCGTAAAGTGATAAAGAGTGTGCATACCTTGCCCCATCAGATCTCTGCAAGACTGATTTTCAGTGCCTAGACCTAGTTTTTCCTAGACCTGTTTTACCATCCAACACCCATAATCAATAAATCAAACCCTAGATCCTGATATAACTAGCCTAAAATCGTCATTATCCATTCAATTTGGTTGTGATATCACAGAGGGAGTCCTCTCTTTCCTAGTAGGGCTAACTACTAGGTAAGAGCAGTAGGTGGTTACCTTTGCGGGTCTCCTTCTCAGCCTTTGGAGATCTGGTGGAGTGCTAACATCTTGGTAACCATACTAAGGAAAAAAAGTGACAAATCCTCCCTATTTGTACCATAATTTCATTGAATTTATGCCTGTGGGTGATAGGTCTTAGTCTTCGTGAAAGCTAATTTGAAATTTGCAAAGAACCAAGTTGAAAAAACAGAGATTATTTTGGATTCGAGGAGGTACACTAGATCGAATCTAGATCCTCATCCAGCTGATCCAGTAGAAGATCCAGAGAAACTTTTTGGAAATCAGAGATCCCAACACTCAGAATTTCAGTTAATCCTTCTCTATTTGTAGGATCTTCCTTGTTACCTGCTAAATTTTTATGTCTTGAAGACATACCTTTTGATTTGAAATTTGAATTATCTCTATTTCAATAAAAGCCTAAAACTTCACAGTCTAGGATAGTATTTGACCCATTAAGAATTTCTGAACTAAAATCATTGTCTGAGGTATTTTTTGATTCCTTGAAACCTGAAGATAGTTTACTTTCTGAAGAATCTAAATCCGAATTAGACTTTGATAGAAAATTCTAGAGTAAATTTGATAGGCTAGAAAATTTAGCTAATCAACGTCAATACACATCTAAAAAATCCATCATCCAATACCAACAAGAGTCATTTTCCATTCCGACACAATCCTAGTTATTTGTTGCTCCCTCATCTACACCTACTTCATTACCTATTCAGTCAACTCCTTCCATTGTTACTCCTACACTTCACTCAGCAAGATTTATGGTCAGATTTGCAGCCCTAATTCTACCTACTCAACTCAATGCCTTTCCACAGGGCTATGGCCAGAGACTCCCTCTCTTTGATGAGAATTCTTAGATTAGTGCAAAGCAACACCTAGTCAAAGTAAATGATTTCATTTACAAGGAAGAAATAGATGTTGATGATGCCAATATGAGAATCATAGTCCAAATATTTTCCAAAGATGTTAAAAATTGGTTTAGATCTTTGAATGAAAATTCTATGGCCACTCCAGACCAGCTGATTATTGCATTCTTAGCCCAATGGGAGGTGAAGAAGAACCCCTTATAGATTCTTTCTGAGTATAACAACCTGAAAAGGAATCAAAATGAATCAGTTTAGTATTTCACTGCTCGTTTCAACCGAGTGTACAATTAAATTCCAAATGAGAACAAACCTCCTCTAGATCTGGCTCTCTCGCAATATCCGGATGCCTTTGATCTGGACATTGCATACTAGCTTAGAGAGAGGAATATTGCAACACCAGAAGACATGCAAAGGAATGCAGTCAGTGTGGAAGAAAACTTGTAAAATAAAAATTCAAAGATGAAGGGTGAAAAAGGTAACCATCAAAGAAGAATCATCCTCATCCTCTGAGGTAAAATTGGATACTTTGATAAGGGTAGTAGAAAGAATGGTTGACCGAATTTCCATTATAGAAAGACAACCAGAAGCATAGGTTAGAAATCCTAACTTCAGAGGACAGCAACAGTAGCCTCAGTTTAGGATCAAACAAATAGAAAAAAGGGCTCTTGTTCAACCGACACAACAATAACAGATTCAGATAACCTTATAAAAAAGTTATGCTCAAGGGGTTGAAGAAGAAGAAGAATACATGGAAAGTTTTAGGGGCTAATATTCGCAGAAGGGCTAATTTTCCATGATTTTTTTCAAATAAATTATTTGCCAATTTCCATTTTTTGTAAAAATTATTTGCCCAAATTTTACAATATAAAATTATTTTACCTTAAAAATAGCCAACATTATATAGATACTATATATAAAATCATTATAAATTTGTATAATTTTAGAAACATATCAATAAAATTTTATAGTTCGCATATTAGAGAGTAGTGAAATTTGCCAATGTTTTAAACTTCAAGATAATTTTCCATCCTCAAGATTATCCCTGGAAGAAGATCAGATTGTGGAAGAAAATCACTTTTTACAGCAGGTGGTCAGCCCATATTTTTGACAGAAAATGAATAATATGTTGAGAAGACAAATTTTTCTAAGGACGAAGATTACATACTTTCCAATGATCATGATTTGGAGGTTGAATTCAATGATTATCAACAGAGTTATTTGAATGCACTCATCTCACAGCAAAGGCAATACTCATTGATAAGTAGAGATGTCCCATTCAATCCTATTTAGAAGCTGACACCCTGGAAAAAATATACTCAGCCTAAGAAAAATCCTTAAGGTAATCAGAACAAAGGAAAGGAGCCTACAGTTGAAAATCAGAGCAGGATCAACCAGCCATCTACAAGCACATCGAGCAAAGAAAAGGAAAGTCAGAAGAAGGAAACTACACCAAAGGATCAACTTGACAAAAGAGACATCACCATTAAAGAGGTAGATAACTCTATTCCCTTCAGCTTAGAAACTAAAAGTTAAAATTCTCTATCCCTTTAACTGAGCTTCTCAAAACAATCAATATAAATCTCACGTGGCCACAATCTTGAAAGTAGATCCTTTATCTGATATCATAAATGTCGAATAAGACCAACCTGAACTCATTTTTGGTCTAGCCATTGATGGTCAATTAGAGGATAGTGAAGTTCCCCCATTCTATCTAAGTCTGAGAATTCATCAATGTATCCTTCACAATTCCATGCTCGACTCTGGAGCTTCCCATAATTTGATGCCGAAAGCCATTATGGATACAATGGGCCTAGATATAACTTGTCCTTAACATGACTTGTATTACTTTGATTCAGGTATATTTCATTGTCTTGGTCTAATAAAGGATTTGGTAGTTTCCCTTGAACAAATTCTAGCAAAGAATGTCTTGATGGATGTGGTGGTAGCTAATATACCGCCAAGGTTTGGTATGTTGCTTTCAAGATCTTGGGGAGTGAAGTTGAGAGGCACTTTGCAACTAGATTTATCTTATGCCACCATCCCGGTTTTTGGACAATTGAGGAAGCAGTATCGGAAAAAAATATGAAATACATGATTACCAACAAAGAGAAACCCAACAATCATCCAATTGATGTTGTACATACAAATCTTGAATCAATTACTTTCTTTAATGATAGTGGTTGAATGATGTAGATAGTCAGCGCATAGAAATAGTAAATATTCCAGAAATTTCCAATAGTGTCATAGCAGTTTTAGATGAGGGAAAAGGAAATCTACCTAGTTATTCAAATCCGTGATTAGATAAGGTAGAGAAAATTTTATAACAAATTGAAGAAGTGGCCCAGAAATATGGGACAGAAAAAAACACAGATTTCCAAAAACTGGATGATGAAAATGGTCTTTGGACCATGGATTTTGATGGTGTCTTAGGGAAAGATGGGGAAGCCATCGGAATCTGGATTTGTAGTCCTCTTCATCAACCATTTAAATTTCTAGAAAGTGTAATATTATGTTCATATAAGTTTCCTTTCGATTGTTCTAAAAATGAGGCTGAATACGAGGCATTGATTACCGGCCTCAAAATCCTGAAAAAGTTGGGTGCAAGAAGAATTTCAATTTATGGCGACTCCGATCTTGTTATTAAACAATGTAGTTTTTAACCCTGAACATAAATTATCTACACACGAATATTAGAATAGAAAATAAACAATAGCGAGAGCATAAAACTAAAATAGATAAACACAGAGATTTTCCCCTAGATCCAAAATTGGGATGACCAGCTTGATTTTTTCATTATATTCCTTTTAGTGTCACAACACATATATATACATGCCAAAGCATACATAAACCTCAATCCATTAACCCTGGATTAGAACATAACCATAGTTCCCTTGACCGAATCTACAAAAAATACCAGGGGCCGAAAACCATCGAACCCCAAAACCATGTGCAAAACCATGCACAAAACCATGGGCATGGACCACCCACTGGAAATTAAGGACCCCCAAAGGGGGTATTACCCCCATTGCGCCGCGTCGCCCCTCTTAGTGCTAGTTGTGGAAAGAATATAACACATACCCAAAAAATAGGTAAAAGGGGAATATCGGGCCAAGTATCCAGAAATGAAAGAATATAGAAATGTTTAACTGGATATCCTAAAGATGTTTCTTGAATATACATTATCAATAGTTATGAAAATTCAAAATCTTATGGAAGATTCGCTTGCTACAGCAGCCAGTAATTTCAAGATTCCCATATATTCTAATAATAAATTTGAAATTCATGTTAAACAATGACCGACTATCCCTGACAACTTGTGGTATTGGCAAGTGTTTTGGGATGAAAAACAGGTAAATAATTTTCTGCAAAATGAAGGTGAATTTTAGAATTCTTTTATTGATAAATTTTATGACAAAGATGATAAAGTGATCAAAGCCACTCAGGTTGATATATTACAGTTGAAGGATAAAAATATTCCAAGAGGTCTCATAACTTTGGAAGAATTGTTTTATCAGGATGATGTTTCTAGGAATCCGACCTTCATTCCTACAGAGAAAGGTGTTGAGGATGTGAACATCAGAATAGCGAACAAGCCTAAGATGTTCAAATTGTCCAAGTATTTATCTCTTGAGGTAAAAGACAAGTACATTGCTTTATTTTCGGAATTTTTTTATGTATTTTCTTTGGATTCTTTAGACATGATATTTTATGATAAGAATATCATTTAGCATACCATTCCAATCAAGCCTGACAAAAATACATTCAGACGAGAGCTAAGAAGAATCAACCCGAGGTTGTTGCCATCGATAGAGAAGGAAGTGAACAGACTTTATAAGGCTAACATCATTGTTCCCATTGGATCTTCTGATTGGATACCAAAATTGGAGAAATTATACTTTGCATTTATTTTAGAAACTTAAACAAGGTTTCTCTAAGGGATAATTATCCCTTTCTCAAAATGGATCATATCCTATAGAGAGTGGTTGGGGCCTCCCGAAAGTCGCTTCTTGATGGATATTCAAGATATAATCATATTTTAGTGCATGAGAAGGACCAAAACAAAAATTCCTTCATGACACCTTGGGTCACATTTAAGTATGCTAAGATTCCATTTAGACTCCAAGAATGTAGGGGCCGCCTTTCAGTGAGTGATGGACATAGCCTTTGTAGATGAGAAATATGTTTTCTTAGTTGTATATCTTGATGATTTGATAGTTTTCTCCGATTATGATTATGAACACTTGTATCACTTAAGAATTGTGTTTCAGAAACACATGAAATTCAGAATTTATCTTAATCCAAAAAAGAGTATTTTTTCCATGGAGGAGGGCAAGCTTCTCAGTCACATCATCTCCAAGAATGGTATCCAGATTGATCCTTCTCGGGTTGAGGCTATTCAACAAATTGAATTTTCTTGTAGTAAGAAATAAATCCAAGCTTTCAATGGTAAGATGAACTTCTTAAGGAGATTTATTCCAAATATGGCCAAGCATCTTCAAGAAATGACCAACATTCTAAAGAAAGATAATGAGGTAAAGATGTCCGAGGATACCAAAAATTATTTTAATTCAATGAAGTTTTCCTTAAATACAACCCCTAATTTAATCAGTCTAAATTACTCTATTGATTTTATCATATTTTCATTTTCCTCTGAATATACCTTGGCTACGGTTTTAAGGCAAAAGAAGGATAAGACCGAGCAGCCCATTGCATTCTTCAATCGTACCATCATGGATGCATCCCTTAAATACAATATCATTGAGAAGAAATCCTTGGCCTTGGTAAAGGCATTGAAAGATTTATGTGTATACATCTTACATTCATATATTCTATCTTATGTCCCAAATGGAGCAGTAAAGGATGTTCTTATGCAGACTGTTCCGGGAGGTAGAAGAGCGAAGTGGATAGCAGCAATGTTAGAGTATGAACTTGAGTCAAGCCCACAAAGTTGATCAAATTTCAAGGATTAGCCAAGCTCAAGGCTGAATAAAATTTACATGCTCTAGATATGAATCTCATTTCAGCTTTGTTCGATGAAGAAGAGGATGACACTCTCATACAGGTATCTGATATTTTTCTCTCATCTCCTTGGTATTTTGATATCATATATGTTCTTCAGCATTTAAATCCTCCTCCAGGCATGTCTAAAAGTAAGGGTATCTTTGAATTTTAAGGCTTCCAAATATTTCATTTTGGACAACGTTATTTATTGGAAAGACCCTAGAGGTATTTTTCTGAACTGTTTGGTATAAAATGAAGCCAAATAGGTTATGAATGATTTCCATAAGGGATATTGTGGAGGTTGCTTGTTTTGGAAAACCACGCCTAATAAGATGTTAAGGGTTCGATATTATTGGCCAACTCTTTTTGCAGATTTATATAAAACAATGATGATTTGCCATGAATTTTAGGTATTCCAAGGTAAAAGAAATCTTCTTCCATTAACTTTGCATCCTATTTCCGTGCAAGCACCTTTTCAGTAGTGGGGACTTGAATTTATCAAAGAGATTCATTCTACAGCATCAGAACAACATAAATGGATCTTAACGACCATTGAATACTTCACCAACTGGATTGAAGCGATCCCAACAAGGAAAGAAACAAATTTAGTAATTATTCAGTTTTTGGAGACTAACATTTTTTCTCATTTTGGTTGTCCTCATAAGATCGTTACAGATAATGCGGTTGCATTCAAGTTGAAGAAAATTTTTGAGTTCTGTGACAAGTGCAACATCAAATTGGGGCACTCAACCACATATTATCCACAAGGTAATGGATTAGCAGAATCTTCTAATAAATCTTTGAATAATATGATAAAGAAGATGTTGGAGGCAAGCAAGAAGAACTGGCACAAAAAGCTTGTCAATGCTTTGTGGGTAGACAGGGTGAGTAGTAAGAAATCAATAGGAATGTTCCCTTTTCAGTTGGTATATGGTGTAGATATTTTTTTTTCCTACATCACTTGAAGTATTGATTATGAATTTTTTACAAGAAGTGGGAAGTGAAGATAATAATGTACAACGCAATATCAATCAGATGATTCATCTTCAACAAACAAGAGATGAGGTCTTTTAGAACACCTCAAAGCTTCATGAAAAGATAAAGAAAGTATATGACCAAAAGATAAAGGAAGATGATTTAAATATTGGAGATGTGGTCCTCTATTTGGATGCTAGAAACGAGAAAAAAGGGAAGCATGGAAAATTTGAGAACCTGTGGAAAGGACCATACAAGATGCCAACCTCTCGCGGACAACATGCTTTCCTATTGGAAGAGATGAATGGAGAAGATTGCTTAGGAGGACCAATAAATGGTAGGCTCCTTAAGAATTATATTTCCTGATGCAGATTTATGAAATTTTCCCAATTACATTGTATATATCAGTTTAATTTTTCTACAAAGTGTGAAGTGGGGAATCATCGAAACTTGGATCCTGAGGTGAAAGCCATAAAGTTTCACTAGTTTTCCTCTATTTTAAAATTTTAGTCAAAGTCAAGTTATTCCAGTTTTGAGTCATTTTTTGAGTCATTTTATTATATCAAGTTTCCAACATTCAGTTTGGTTTTTAGCTTCTGACTCCATGCCCAATGGTTAGGCTACTTGGTCTACGGTGTTCTTGACACCTCCAAGGAGTTGCCATCCCCAACTGGAGCCAACATTAGTGTCTGTTTTTTCATCCTCCAATGATCAAATGGAATCTTATCATGTCTCGTTAGGGTCCCATTCTGAAATTTTTCTCATTCCATTAGGTCATCATGCAAAAATTTGGTCACTAGATGTAGATCTAGGTCTGTTTTTACTCCTTCCAAAATCTTACTATTTGCTAGCTCATTTCACCTCGTAGCTCAGTATACCATCATTCATAAGTTTTCATCATCATTACAATCATATTTATCATGGTTTCATTCATTCCAGAGTCTCCATTAGGTCTTTAGGGTTCCAGGGTCATCAATTCCTCATTCCATGCTTAAATTCTGCCAAGTGAAGGAGTGACGATTATGTAGTTTCATTAATAAATTTGATTTCAAAGAAAAATGTAATTTTATATTATTAATTGTTAATAAGTACTTCAAAGTTCCAAGTAGTTGCAATGCTCAAGTTACACCAGAAAAATTTCAAGGTTCCAAGAATAAATTCAGTGTTCCAAAGCCACGAAGAGTTCAAAGTTCAAATATCAAGTTCAAGGTTAAAATAGAAAACAAATGAAATGTTGATTTTGAAAAATGGAAATGTGAGTCCATGTTCATTTAATGATTTTTCTCCAAGTTTAAAATGCCCTAAAATACCAAAAGAAATTCATTCTCACTCATTAGCATTGAGATCTCAACTTGCCCAAGTCAAAAAACCATTTTTGCTTCAAGAAATTGAGTTTCTTGTCCATCGTTGCACTTTTCCTCAAGGAATTGTGCTTTTCAGGTCAGCACGTTGCACTTTTTCCAAAGATGTCATGATTTTTGCAGAGCTCATTACACATTTCCTCAACTTGCTTTTCTTTTCTCTATGAAGTTGCACTTTCTCATTTGGAGGCATAAAACTGGTTTTGGAGGTTTTCTGAAGGGTGTGAGTGGTCAAGCACCTACTTTCAAGTAATTTTCATCCTACAAACCTCTCCTTGCATCTCATTCTCATAATTTTAGTGTGAAAATCCTCCATTTGTCTCCATGCTATGTTTTAGTGGCTAAACCCTAGTTTTCAAGTTTGTAAGCTAAATTTGCCTCCCCTAGACCCTTTTACCTCCCTCACACTCTACATCATCCCCCACAACCCTCACATCCCTTCATTTCCAACTCCTAATCATATTCCCTAAAACCATACCCCTACGTCGTGCTTTGCTAGGCATCTAGACCATATACCTGTAATTAAATTCCCCAACCCATGTCCCTTATAATTTTAACACCCCATCACCTCCCTAAGGTTCCTAACTCCCCTACACCCTTCCCTAAATTTTCCCATAACTATCCCAGCTCCCTAACCCCATCATCCCATTGCTATTCCTTCCCCCTCTCTCCTAGCATTTTTTAGCAAACTAAACATCATGGAGGAAGAGAGAAACATCGTGGAGGAAGAGAGAAAAGCAATGGAGGAAGAGAAAAATACCTAAAACAAAGGAGGGATAATTTTAAGGCTTGAGCCATCTGACACAAGGGAATTGATGTCATCACCCCTAGCAATGAAATTTTTCCAGCATGTAGGTTTCTTTGAGTTTTTTGAAATGGTCCAAAGAGCGAAGATCCATCCAAATTTGACCAGGATCTTCATCAAAAACATAAAAAAATACCAAGTCACCATTTCAAAGGTAACATTCACCATTTATACATACATTATTGCAGCAGCAATAGGGATACTTAATGTAGGTGAAAAGTGGTTCAAAACTCAGGATTTGGATGCCAAGTTGTATGAACCCTACCTCAAAGCACCCTACAAAAACAACATCAATAATAATAGGTTTTCTCCTATTATCATTCTATAATTTTAAGATTGGTAAGAATAATTACATGCGAAAACATCAAAATGACTTTGGAGCCCAAAATATAACCCTCCTTGACTTAGAGAGGGATCTCTCTTTTAGATTTAGATTTGTTTTATGATTTTGATATTAGGATAGTTTTGATGATTGTGAAGATTTCTTCTTGATTAATTGTTTGGCTGGATTAGTAGATCTATTTAGACTAATTCCAATTGGATATGGAGTCATCCAGTTTGGGTTGTTGCACCAAATTTTCAAGAGCATTACAAGGCAAGCTAACTATACTTACTGGATCTTAAAACTTAATGAATTATGAGATGAAAGAAAGAGTGAATTCAGTAGTGGTTAAAAATAAATTATGTATTTATTAACCAGACTTCAGAAGAAAAAAAATTATATTGTAAACACAGCCAGAATTAAGGTGCTCTAGCAACAAATATTATTCTTCCGATTTATGTTTTACAATTATAATTAAATGATGCACTGAGAGAAAAAAACAATGGAAAAAATTAACACAAAAAAGGAATAACATTTCCAAATAAACACAACTCAAGTATCTTGCAAAAGCTCTTTTATTAGTGATGCTCCAACTCCAAAAATACAATGCTCCAATAGAAAAAAAAATTCTTACAATCTAGGGTCCAACCCTTGATACTCAGAAGGAATGGAGTTTTTAACTAAACTCTATAGTGATTTTCATATGTACATGGGAAATCTATTATTAATTACAATAATAATCAAAATTTTACTAGTGTGACCACGAAGTGGACACAATAGAATAATTTTGACATCTGGCCCTATTCTCTAGAAGGCCATTGCTGCTTGATTTGATCTATTGTTGCGCTGGCATATTTGGGTGATCTGATGTTGTAATGATCTGGCTAATATGCTAATGTGCTGATCTCGCTGATGTGCTCACCTTTACCCTGCTTGGTAGTCACACAATTTTTCCCACTGTTGCTCATTTGGAATCTTGATCCTGATCAGCTTTCAATATATCTCATATGTCTCTATGAATTTCACAAAAGTTGGCCTTAACACAAAAATGTGTTAAATTTCATGCTAGATGAATATATCTTTGTCCATGGCTTCAAGGAAATCTCTTCCAGTCATTGATTCTTTAAGCCTTGCAAACTTGGTTGTGTCCTTAGCAATATCTTTCAGCTTCTTCACATATTCTTGTCTGGTCATAAGCTTATCATTGATTACAAGTAGTGAGGTTAACCCTCTTTTGGTCAATGGTTGGATTCTGTTAAAGAATCTATTGACACCAATTTCTAATTTGTGGCACTTTTCCTCTAACTGTGTGACCAAGATTTTCTTATTGAGCACCTTCTTGACTTCTATAATTGTTGTTGTTCTATCCTCAACTCCAAGTCCTCCAATTTGAACCTATTCTTGGAATTTAAAGATATGATAATATTTTTTGTTGTCTCAGGCATCCCTACAAGCTCCTTGGTTGCTTTATCTATGGCATCATTTACCTGATCAATCATTTCTTTCTGTTCAAATATGATTTGAATTCAAGTCCATATGTAATTCATAAAATCTATTATTCTTGTCTAGATAATCTCCTTTTCTTGGCCAATGGTTTGACCAATGGAAGCTTCGATTTCTGCCTTTATCAATCTTTCAATCTTCTTTTGGGTTATTTTTATTTCTATCTCATGTGCATTGTCAGACCTTACCTTAAAATCCTTTAAATTATTGATCTGTGCTTCCATATTTTTAATCTCCTCTGTTTGTATGGTCATATCATCCATGGCTTTAGCCAGCTGTTATGTACCACCCGATGTACCTGTAGTTGCTGATGTAGTTGTAGGGATGACCACAATAGGAACATCATCCAAAGGAACAATGGCCATTTATGTTGCTTTTTCCTTTTCCTTAACCAATTTCTCCATCTTTGTCTCCATCTGTTTAAGATGTGTTGACTGCTCCATTATCAGCTTCGTCATCTCTAATTTTTGTGCTTCATTCTCCTCTATGTATTTTTTTATAGAGTATTCAGTAGCTGACATTTTAAGCTTCTTTCTCAGGGCAGCTATGTCCACATTTTTCTTCTTCAAAATATCCTCTACTGCCTCTACATTTGTTGGATCATACCAAATCTTTACCACTAAATCCTCCAAGGATTTAATTATGGTATCTTTTTCTAGAGAAGAAACCTTCTCCATCTTGAGTTATGATTGAATATTAGCCATTGATACCTGCAACTTAGATAGGCTCATTGCAGTGCTTGTCAGTGTGGAGGATATCATATCTGTAGTCTACTTGTGCATCTCCATCTGATCTATTCAATGGATGTCTCTGACATTAAACTCAAAAGTTGTATGTTTGAAATCTGTAGGTGATTTAGGCTGAGAAATCTAGGCTTCTAAGAAATCTATTCTCATTTTTCTTTTCTTTGAGTCAAAGGCTGATAAAATCTTTCTTTGTGAACCACTACAAGAGAAAATGACATTGGTGAGGGTCATGCTTGTGACGGACCTTTAAGGTCCGTCACCAATGTCACATATGGTGGCGGTCCTTAAAAAATCTTCGAAGTAAGTGTATATAGTGATGGTCCTTTAAGTTCCGTCACCAAATCCATTTTCAATGACACTTTTGTTGAGGGTCGTTAAAGGCCTATCACTAATTCTGTCTTTAGTGACACTTCTAGTGATGAACTTTTAATGACCCTCACCAATGCTATTTTTGTTACTTTTGGTGACGGTCAAAAAAATTTCATCACCATTGATCATGCCAAAGAGTTTTTGATGACGTTACGTTCTTGTTAATATATTTTTTTGTGAAAGGATAATGATTTAATACCATTATTGTGGAGTATTTTTTATAATATGTCCAAGGCCATAGTGGTTATATTCAATAAATTTTTTAAGAAGTAATTAGTGTGTATCATTTCCCTCAAATAGTGACTAGTTGAATAGAGTTTTCCTATGAGTCAACACATGATTCATATCTATTAAGTTTATTATCTAGAAAATTTCCTTTAGATAAATTCCCACTAGTGTGTGTAGGAAATATATTATTTAATACATAATCAAGCTCTATCAATTCTATTAATTAGAAAGACCTAACACTCCTCAACAATCTGGGCACACCTTAAATTAATGCTTTGGCACATACTAACATCTTTTAGAACCTCGCATGTCTTGGAACATATTTTTACCTAGAACATATTTCCATTACAATGACGCCCAAGCACATGGTGGCATGTGCTAGCATGTATGTAGTCCCTATCATGCCCTGGAACACCTTGGTTGAATGCATTGACATACATTATCACTTGGCACACACTTCCACTTAGAATTTATTGGGACCTATTGTTAGTATGGTTAGCATGCCCCTTTTGAAAAGGATAAAGTTCTGACTTATTAACCCTCTTATTGGTTCTTCATTTTTGTTTCCTAGAAACTTCTTGATACATATTGGCATACCCTGGCACCCAGCTCATCCTTAGCACCTATCATGTATTGGCACTATTTTGCACATATAATTAGCACACCTTGGAACTCCCAAGCACACTTTGAGACTTCTTTACATGTCTTGATATTACCTAGCATGCCTTACCAATCATTATCATACCTTGTCACTCCCTCCTTGGCATGACAACTAACACTTATTAACACTAGTCCCTAGCACACGTTCCTCATATTCACTAACTTCCATGAATTTTGACCTAGTGCTCCCTTAACGTTTTTTACTAGTACTCCTTAACACTCCTCAACATGCATTAGCACTCTCTAGAACACATTATCACTCTTCAACATGCCCTTCCACTTCATAGCATGCATAACACTATGTGACACATACCGGCACTTGGCACATGTTGGCCTTGGAAAGTCTTAGCATGTATGGAATACATTGACATGCCTTGTTATAATTTTGCATGGTTTAATGTTAAATTTATTTGAGATCAACCATTGGAAAGTAGATGAGAAGCAAAAAAGGAAGAATTGGCACTTAGAATGCACTAAAACTTTGCACTTGGCACCTAATGGTGCCTAGTTTTGGTGTGCCTAGCATGCCCCTCTTCGAAAAGGTAAATTGGTAGCTTATTAACCCTCTTATGTGTTCATTTTCTTGTATTTTAGCTTGTTTCTCCCTTTTTTTACCTTGAATGTCCCTGGCACGCATTTACACACCCTTACACATCTTGGCATGCCTTATCACTTAGCACATCTTAGCATGTTTGACATGCCTTCACACTATCTGATACATCTTAGCATTCCCTAGCACACCTTGGAACTCATGTCCTCACAGCTAGCCTTTACATTTTTTCATGACTTGGGAACCCAGTCAATTCCTTGGCTACTGCAGTTCAAGTGACAATATTGGCTTGCTTCAATCGCAACAACTTAACCAATTGCACCCACTACATGTAGATTGTGCCTTGTACACCTAAGAAATGCCTATAACTCATATTATGCCACTCATGTCCAAGCTCAAATTGTCCCACTTGACTAGTTACCAAGACAAGGTTCAAATGTTCTAGCCATGGCCATAAAACAACTAAGAAACATAGCTTACATAGGAAATATTTCACATGTATGTACAGTTGGTATAAATAGTAGAGCATTAATTGAGAGTTTGCAAGAACCACAAGATGCACAAGGCACACAAGATATAAGCTGACACGATTTGAGTGCCCCAAAACATATATACAACAATGTACAATATGCAATTATCTAGAATAGTTTAAAACATGAGCGTGTAGCCAAAGTGTGCCACATATCATATAAAAAAATAGCTAAAGGAAAAACAATGTTGTGCCTAGCACAAAGTGATCTCCCTTTGTCTAAAACTACTATGTCGAGCCCTATATAACAACCGTAGGCTTGCCTCGTATAGATCCTATTATGAAATTCTCCTAACACACATCGTCCTTAACACACTTGAATTCGCTCACACTTCCTGTCACACACTCTTATTCATTCCTCTCCATGCATTTTGACCTAGTTATCCCTTGATATATCCCGACACTCCCTAAAACTCTTCAGCATGCTTTGACATTGTCCAACATGTGTTGGCATGACTTTTCATTCCTAATGTGCATGCCCTAACCCTCCCTAGCTATGATGTCGGCCTCACAACTACCCTTACTTAATTTGAAACTTGGGAACCCAACCAAGCCCTCGCTTGACTCCAAAAGCTTGACCAAGTTATTGTTACTAAAACTAGATGATGTTGTTGAATTGTGTAGTTTGGGAGGTACTCCACAAGCCTAGTGAGATGGGTTTGTGTGAGTTTGGTCACAAAAGTATTTGTGGGCAAAGAAGCCAAGAAAATGGATTTTGGACCCAAGATGGGGTTTAAAATATAAAAGAAAATTAAAAAGGAAAATTAATATTTCCTAATGTATAAGTGGATAAAATCAGTAAGTTCTAGAGGGTTCCTAATAGGTCTAGA
>JAXQQM020064069.1:0-60748 GCA_034641835.2 Pinus albicaulis | reverse complement strand
TCACATCACTCTCAATTCCCCAATACCCAATCTATATTTCATTTTTTAATTTCATGAGCATAAAAAAAAAATTCAATAACTAATAAAAAAACAATTCAACAAAAAGTACGCAAAGAAACATTGCAATTAATGCTTGACATAAAAATAGTATGATAAATGAGTTTTTTATATAATGCAAAAAACGTTCCAAGTATGGTAACGTTTGTCTTATAATAATACAATATTTTACATTGTCAAATTTTCTTTGTCTTCTTCCTATTTTTAAAGCTCCTAATTACATCATCAATATCATCGTGCTCTGCTCCTGTTTCGTGCCTTTCAACCCGCACTGCTGACCTAGTTGCGTATTCACGATGTCTGGGCTCATCCAGTGACGGGCATCGCCTACAAAAATAGATAATATTAAATTTTAATTGTCAGTTTTTAAATATCATTGAACTAGTTCGGTAATATTAATAAAAAAAATTGCAATGAGATTATTTACCTGGTGCACCAGTTGTCGCCGCTGACCTAGTTGCGTTGTCATGATGTCTGGTCTCATCCAGTGATGGGGCATCGCCTACAAAAACAGATAATATTAAATTTTAATTGTCAGTTTTTAAATATCATTGAACTAGTTCGGTAATATTAATAAAAAAAAATTGCAATGAGATTATTTACCTGGTGCACCAGTTGTCGCCGCCGACCTAGTTGCGTTGTCACGATGTCTGGTCTCATCCAGTGACGGGGCATCGCCTACAAAAACAGATAATATTAAATTTTAATTGTCAGTTTTTAAATATCATTGAACTAGTTCGGTAATATTAATAAAAAAATTGCAATGAGATTATTTACCTGGTGCACCAGTTGTCGCCGTTGGGACTGTTTCCCTGTCTTCCTCTCTGGTGGTAAGATCCTCAAGGGAAACATTCTCTGTCATTTAAACAAAAAACTTTATAAGGACAACCATCAAGGTATAATTAGAAAAAATTATAAGTGGAAATTAATTACCGTCATGGCCCTCACTGATAGTAGCATTGTCGGCCTGGTCCCCACTACAATGATCAAGTTGCACGTGAGGATCATCTACATCTGGCTCTAAAACCGGGTTATTTGCCTCGTCGGTAGTGTTGCTCCCCTGATTTAAACAAAGTTGTTAGACATTAAATTTATGGACGAAAACAAACATATTGAAAGGTTAATGTTTTACCTTATCAGGCATTCTGGATCTTGGGACCCGCCCCAAGCTTCTGCGACGTTCAACTACGGCTTGATAGCCGAAATGGAAAGCGATATTTTTATCTTCCTCTATAGTTTCTGTTCCGAAGTCATCACCCTACATTACATATGATTGTGTATTTTTAATCATATTTGATAGGATTACAAAAACATTAGAAGGAGATAAAATTAATTATAAGATGTTTAGCTACTTAATTACAATTCTTGCAGCTAATTTCAAGTAGCCACCCTGGCCTAGCTTGTGATGGCCCTTTTTCTCAATCCTAGCTTTGGTTACCTTTGAGGTGTCAGGCAACCTAGCATCAAAATATTGAAGTCAGATATGACGTAGCACACTTTTATTTTAGACATAAAGAAAATTAAAGCTATTGAATTAAAGCTGTAATTTACCTTGCGGGTCCAGTTGGCATTTTTCCTTCTTTCTTTGCCCTTTTCTCTTTTCCGTCATGGATGAGTGCTCTCCACTCACTCTCTGAAACTGCGAGAGGACGCTCATATCTAGGGTTAAATTGAAATTGTGTCCTATAGGTGTCCCTGGTATATTTCAAATATTTGCCGGCTACCTGAGCCACCGCTTTTCTGTCAAATGTGCCGACCCCAAAAAGGGCTTCTAGATAATCTAGAAGTTATTTTTTCAGGTTGGAATTCTGGGAATTCCACCCTGTGCGTATGGTTGGGCCAAAAATTACCAACGCATGGCTCTCCAAAATCCTGTAGAACTCATTGTTTCCTACACAGAATAAAACCAAATATATATATATATATATATATATATATATATATATATATATATTATCATTAATTTAAAAATAAAAATCATGATAAATATGTTTTAGATGAAGTACATGAAATAGTTAAAATATTAAAATTTACCTGGGAGTTGTACATGCTTTATAGGGACACCCTCATCGTTCACCAACAATGTGCCATTAATGGTCCCTGTGGAGCTGACACGTGTAGCTCCAAGAAACGCAATCATGTATTTGGCCATATCAGCCTCATCATTGCCAACACATTCAGTGGTTGGCTGGGTGTCTGCTTGGGCAGGGTGTGTGTCTTGGCTAGCACCTAAAGGAGAAGAAGGTGTACGAGAGGGTTGTTGGGCAATCTCTTTCCCTTGTGTCCCACTACCACCAACACCAGGTTCAACAAATGCCAGAAAATGCTACATACAAAAGAAATTTTTGTTAGTTTAGTCAATGTAAAAATTAAAAATCAAACTATCACAATTCATCTCACGCAGAACAAAAAAAATATCCTTTTGAATTTTTATTATTACCTAATATCTCTCTAGCTACCTCATAAGATGTTGTATCCTCTCTTCTATTTCAGGTGTTTGAGGCCCGTCTATCAAAGTATTAAATTCTGACCTTGCATCTCGTGCCTTTTTTTGCAACAAGAACACTAGAGATAGGGATGAAGAAAGCTCTTCCTCAAAGAGGGAATCATCAGGCGTACCATGGCTAGGTGTCTGTATATTTGAACAAAATTAATATTATTTCAATTATGTAAATAACTAAAATACCTGAAGATAGAGCAATGCTGGCACTTTACATGTTCTTCCGCTAGCCTCTTTCCACGGTCATTCCGTCTAGGGGTTGTTCCTGCACTGCTCTAATCAGTCTGCCACATTGCAATAAAATTATAAATGTAAAAACTTGAAAACAATATCTAACTTGAAAACACAAAATGAAAACTGAAATAATTTCTAATAAGACACCGGAAGATAGAGTTAGAGTTTCAAATATGCCTTGCATTGAATTTAGTCCTAGAAACATGTCATTGCACATTAAGGCACCCAAAAATTCACTCCACGAATGATATATTTAAGTAGGCTTCCCCTATTCTGGGAAAACACCATACCTATAATGCATTCACTTGCATGTATAAAGGGAAAGGAAAACATGTTTTCATACAACGGTGACAAAGGCATCTTGGGGAAAGGTATCTTCACTTTTTATTTATTTTGTTCACCCACACCACTCTCGTGTTTTCACTAATCCTCTTTTGTCATTTTTGGATTCAAATTAAGTTAAGGCCTTAAGTATTTTTTGACCTTTCGGTGTAGTTTTTATAAGTGGCATGTATGGATTTTCCATTAATTCTGCACTTTTTCTCTTCATGCACATGTTTCCCTAGAAATCAAATGCATGATTTCGTCCCATACATTTAAAAAGTTGTTGGATCAACTCCATTGGCAATATCATGTTTCCTATTCAATCAAAATTTATCTCAGTTAGGGTAGGTAGCAATGTTTTCCCTTTGTATTAATAGGGCACTTGTAGCTTGCATTTTTATTATATCTTTCAAATTTAGTGTCGTTTCAATTAGGGCATGAATTTTTGCAACTTTCAAGGTGAGAATGAACAAAGACAAATTTTTGTGATGGATGATTGTATATGATTCCATGGCCAGAGGAAAAGGCACTAATCTACTTCTTCAAATATCTATAGTTCTCATTCACCTCATACAGAGATGGTCCCTGATTTTGAGCCAAATGTTGCAGCAAAAAGTTCCCCCCTCCATAATTTGATATTCAATGGAAATTTCTTAAATTGATGATGGGGCATGATTATGGAACATTGGCACATACATATGTAATGGAATTCCAAGATCATGATATATGTTTGCATATGTTTATGGAGGTGGTGGAGAAAAAAAGAGCTCAAATAGAGCTGAAATTTTTCACATAAAAAGGATTGTGGGCTTGACTAATGGTTCCATTTAAAAAATGATATCTAGACAGAGAATAAGTGTAGCATGCAAACATGCATTGAAAATCCATTTGATTTTGCATTGTATTACTTATGATGGATTCAAATTTGGGTTTCAAAATGCCAGGTTATGGCATGATTTTGTCGAGAAACCCTTAGTTGGATTCTCATGTTAGTTTAATTTATATTTTAAGTTTGTTTTGCAGTCTTTGGGTGATAGTAACTCATGAACTAGGTTACCAATGTGTAACAATCATATTTCAAGAATAAAGTTGTGATTTTTTTATATTATTATTATTATCTATTATCTACGAGTATTGACACCTAATGCTTGGAATTTTGACATCTTGATAGCATGGATAGTTTCGAAAATGTTTCTAGTAATGTTAACATAATAACTATCATTACGTGTCTTCACTTTTGTCACCATAATAGACCTGTGATATGGACTCATCACACAAATTCATATGCTATGTCCCAACAAGTTCAAACTGGTTGAACCTACCTCGTAGTGTGGTTATTAAGGACAAGTTGATTGGTATATAACTCGATAGCATAGACCGCGTTGCAGTTTTAAAAAGAATCCTCAAGTGTCAAAAACACTTCACAATATGTTCTACTATAAAGCCTTTTAGGATACCTGAAATAATATATGTATCATTGATGAATTTTAAAGTATGACAAGATCTAGAGGGAAAGGAAATCAATGGAAGAGTGATCCACCAATGAGAACCTAGAATTTAGTGTCAGATGAGTAAGAGTCTAGGAAATTGAAACCCTATAATTTTAATTAGTGATGAAGGACATCACATAGGTAATTATATTTTCATGTAGAATAACCAGTTAATTCAAATTTAAACTACATAATATGAAAGGCATACCATAAATTTTTCCACGTAAGTCCAAACAACCTATAAAAAGGGAAAACCTTCTTTTTCCATGGGAAATAATTTACCTTTCCTTTTTCAAGATAATCTAAATCACAAAAAATATGAACTATACCGCACACATTCTTGGATAATGTGAAAGTGGAAAAGGAATACCCTACACAAGTGATGCACACATGTACATTTGAACACTAATAGATTTTTGTAGTTGAAATGCAATGCTTTTTTTCATTTAAATGTAGGGTTTTTAAAGCATGGAGAAATAATGGCTGCCAAATTAATAAGCGTTTCTTTGGGAAAAATTTAAATCTTGTATTGGGTGATGAAGATAATAGAGGGTATTGAATCTTGATTCTTGACATCTAGAAAGAACCCTACAGCCTAACACAATCCAATGGAATTAACCAAAAAAACCCAAATAGAGTCAACCCTACTATAGGAGGAAGGGCCTGCAGTAAGAACTTACCATTTTGCAAGAGCTGAGGGAGAATGCTGTTATACAAGAGCTGAGGGCGAATGCTGAGGGCAAATGCTGAGGGAAAATGTTGTTCTGCAAGAGCTGAGGGAGAATGTTGTTCTGCAAGAGCTGAGGGCGAATGTAGGGTGAATGCTATTCTGCAAGAGCTCAGGGCGAATGCTGAGGGCGAATGCTGAGGGCGAATGTTGTTATGCAAGAGTGGAGGGCGAATGCGCGCGTGATATCTGATGTTAATGTAGCACACATGTACATTTGAACACTAATAGATTTTTGTAGTTGAAATGCAATGCTTATTTTCATTTAAATGTAGGGTTTTTAAAGTAGGGAGAAATAATGGTTGCCAAATTAATAAGAATTTCTTTGGGAAAAATTTAACTGTTGTATTGGGTGATGAAGATAATAGAGGGTATTGAATCTTGATTCTTGACATCTAGAGAGAACCCTACAGCCTAACACAATCCAATGGAATTGACCAAAAAAGCCCAAATAGAGTCAACCCTACTATAGGAGGAAGGGCCTGTAGTAAGAACTTACCATTTTGCAAGAGTTGAGGGTGAATTCTGTTCTGCAAGAGCTGAGGGTGAATGCTGTTCTACAAGAGCTGAGGGTGAACGCTGAGGGCGAATGCTAAGGGAAAATGTTGTTCTGCAAGAGCTGAGGGCGAATGCTGAGGGCGAATGCTATTCTGCAAGAGCGGAGGGCGAATGCGTGCATGATATTAGACGTTAATGTAGCTATTGCGATGAATACGAAACAATAAAATCATTTTTATGTAGCGCACATATAAGTTTCGAATTTTTATGTAGCGCGCATATAAGTTTCGTATTTTTATGTAGCGCGCATATTAGTGTCGTTATACTGACGGTGGAAAAGGTGTCACTATTATGACGGGTGCCTACAAACGTCGCAATGGCGACACCTAGACATTGTGTCGCAGTTGCGACGTTTGGAGTCGTCTCAATAGTGACGCTTTGGGCCATGGGGTCGCAATTGCGACGTCTTCCTCCAAACGTCCCAATTGCGACACGTTTTTAAGTGTCGGTATAGCGACACTTTTCTATAGACGTCGGTATAGCGACAGTTTCGGGCGGGATGGAAAAAATTTGGGAAAATTTCCGACATTTGGTCAAAAGCGTCAGAACCAAGTGTCGGAATTTCCGCCAAATGTAGTAGTGATAGAACACGTGTTAGTTTACCTAGTTAATAACCCAACAACATGTGTGGCCTCGGTACAAATTTTTGTACTTATCAATGGTTGTCCATCCAATTTTTTTAGATTTAGGAGGGGTTTATGATAGTGTTGTTCTCCATCGACCCTCCCTTTTATTGTTTTTACAAATGGACTTAGTCACAAGATCCAAGAGGATAGATCTACATATATTTTTTGTGGCATAAAACTGGGTAGTGATGCTTAATTTTCCCATAGTTTTTTGTGGTTGATATTCTTACATTTGGGATTATATCCAGGCCTCAAGGGCTATAACTATGCCATATTTTCCAAATATTCGGAGAGGCGTTAGGTTTACAAGTAAACAAAGGAAAATCCATTCTATTATATGAAGGGGGCGATTGAAAATATATTGAATAAATTGCTGGAATTTTAGGTGCGGAAACACAACCTATGAGTTTGGACCTCAATTATTTGTTCTTTAAGTTCAAGCCAAAAAAATACATAAATGATTATTGGTTATTGATTATTGAAATATTTCCCAGGAAAATTTCTGGTTGGGAACATATATGGCTCTATAGGGGAGGGAGGGTCACCCTGGTATAGCATGTACTAAAAAAGATATTGGCTTATTGGGATCATTTATACTGTCTACATGCTGCTATCACTTCCAAAATCTACAACATCATGGCCAATTTCCTTTGGGAATGCATTGGGGACCATCGTAAATTCCATCCGATCAAATGGGAATAGATCACCATACCTAAACAATTTGGTGGCTGGGATATTTTAGATGTGAAAACATTTGGATGGTAACTCATAATAAAGTCATTATGGTGTGCCTTATTGTATGAGAGAACCTAGTGATATATCATCCAGGCTAAATAACTTGGTAATAGAGGGGTTGAGGAATGGATCCAGGAAGGTCTCATTCAAAAACAAATCAGCTCATATATTTGGTTGAGTTTCAACAAAATAAAATATTGGTTCCTCGAGCACATTCATTTGTATTTTGGCAGTAGTAATTGTATTATCATTGGGTGAGATAATATTATGGAGGTTGTACTATATAATTTGATATCAATGACAGACTAAACCATCAGGGTTTCTTATACTTAGCGCATGTCATACAATCCCAACGAGGGACTTTCCCTATTTGGAAGAAAGCAGTCGACATTGGACTCACAGGTCAAATCACGGAATATTGGGAGAACTATATCTCTGAAATCAAGAAAGCTTGATTTTGCAGGCTAGAGGAAGGTGATAATATAACATGATATGGATTCTTCCATAGATGTTCTATTATAGTTTCAGACACTTATCGTTACAGTTTCAGACACTTATCGTTCTGGAAATTTTGGAAACTTCATGTCCCTTGCAAAATCATCTTATATAGTTGGCTGGTTTGGAAAGAAAAAATACTGACATGGAAAATTTTTAAAAAGCAAGGCATACATGAACCAGGATGGCATGTCCTATGTAAGGTTTCTATTGAGACGAATATGCACCTTCTGTCCTAGTTCCCAATTGCTTCTCAGGTATGGTTCCAGATCTATGAACACTTAAATTTACCCATAATACTCTTATAAGAAACAATGATGGATTAACATAAGGTCCTTGAATATTTCAAACATATTCTCTCAAACTATTATATGGTGGTGTTTGTCTTAGAGGGCCTTTCTGGTGGAAGGGCTACACTTTGGGATCCTCGATGAGAATCTTTGTGTACATTCAAAAGTTGTGTTGGTATTTTCCTAACTAGAAGATTTTGTGGTAATGCAGAATGAATTCATATTATAAATATATATGATCCCTATAATGTTAAAGAAAATTTCTAGGATTGAGTGGAGGCCTACAACATATTAAAGATTAATTCTTTAATTGCAGCTATAGATTTCAACACTAAATTATCCATGGATGAATATTGGGGTTTAGATTGCAGTAGGGACCCTCTAGCAGACATACTACAATGAATATTTTATATAAAAAATATGATGGAAATCATTCCCTCACCACTGTCTCCCACATGGAATAATGGCAGATCTGGGGAACACCATATTGGAAAAATACTCCACTGGTTCCCGGTCCATGAAAATTTACTAGAACGATTGGGTTTTCTCCACTTCTCAGTTCAATAGACATATATATCTTATCATATTCACATAATATTACAGTGGATATCTAGGTGTATATGATTGGGAATTCTTTTTAAGTTTAATTGGGTATGGTTGGAGGATGTCGATTTCAATGACCTTGTCATTTCCTCTTGGAATTAAATGGAACCGATTCCAGGTTAATCTTTTATTCATATAATCTAAATTAAACTTCAAGTAAAGTTTGCACCTGGGAGAAAACAAAGAAAAAATATATGTATAGGGACTTATAATATATAGTGGTGGAGATTGAACTCCTTGGAAAGATTATGGACAGGGGGAGCCCTTCCCCATCACTTATTGAAAAATGGAAGGAGCTAGAGGAAAACAAAAGAAGAATTTTGCATATATAGGATATCACTAGGTGTGTGAAAGTCTAGGCAATGTGGGTTAAAGGGGGAGACCTAAACATAAATTTTTTTCATATGTATGCCATTCATAGAAGAAACATAAACACAATCTGGCACATTCGAGGGGAGAATAACACTTTGGTACTTACTACCTTGGAGATATAGAGGGAGGTGTTTCAATATTTGAATATTTATACAGTGGACACAATGGAACCCATATTGAGGATCTAATGTGGGGTTAAGACTCCTACGATACCATGTTTTATATGACACAAAATTCATTCATATACAATCGTATTGAAATGGACGAACTACATAAGGTCCTCAAATCATTTGCAAAATATATGTGTCCTCGACGGGCTGGTTGGAGCGTTGAATTTCTTCTACACTTTTTTTATCTTGTGGGTATGGATCTACTAGATATGGTTAAATATTCTGGGAAAAATGGCTGCATACATAGAGCCATTAATTCCACATTCATTTCTCTCATTTTGAAGAAGTCATATTGAGACACGCTTACGGATTTCATACTTATCTCACTATGTAATATCACATACAAACCCATATCGAAGATTATTGCGGAGCACCTAAAGTCGACCCTCTCGACCCACATCAATAAAGAGCAATATGTGTTTCTCCATGATCTAGTGCCCATGGCACATGACTGCCTCCACTCCATCCACACGAGGAAATTGCAAGAATTTTTTGTGAAGTTGGACCTCCATAAAGCATATAATTGTGTATATTGTGCCTTTATATGTCTTATTCTGTCTAGGATTGGATTGGAAATGTATAACATTGAATGGATCATGGCATGTGTGACCTTGATAAAAAATTTTGTACTTTCCAATGGTTATCCCTCCAATGTTTTCAGTGGCGGTTGGGTTTTATGACAGGGTTGTTCCCTATCATCCCTCCCTTTTATTCTTGTTATGAAAACACTCAATCACAAGGTCAGAGAGGATATATATACATATGTTCTCCTGTGGCTTTTTCGTAGGTGATATTATTAAATTTGGGATGATATAAAAACCTAAATGGCTAGCACTACACCATATTTTGCAAATATCTCGAGAGGTATTAGGTTTATAGGTAAACGAAGGAAAATCCATTCTATTATATGAAGGTGGGGATCCAAAATATAATGAATATATTATAGTAAATTTTTTTTTTTAAACACAACCTATGTGCAAGGGTATTAATTATTTGGGCTTTAGGATCAACCCAAAAAACTATAGGAATGATGATTGGTTATGGATTATTGAACCATTTCGCAGGAAAATTTTTGGTTGGGAGCATAGATGGATCTCTAGGGGAGGGAGAGTCGCCCTGATACAGTTTTTACTACAATAGATATCAGTTTAGTGGGCTCATTTATACTATATACATGTCGCTATCATTTCCAGAATCTACAGCATCATGGCCAATCTCCTCTAGGTAGGCACTAGGGACCATCGTAAATTGCATTTGACAAAATGGGGACAAATAACCATCCATAAAAAATATGGGGGTTGGGATATTCTAGATGTGAAATAATTTGGATGGGAAATCCTAATCAAGTCATTATGGTGTGCCTTATTCTATGATAACACCTAGTGAGATATCATTTAGGATAAATAACTTGGTCACAAAGCGGCCGAGGAATGGATCCCGGAAGGTCTCATTGGAAAAAAATTTGGCTCATATATTTGGTTTAGTTTCAACAAAATAAAATATTGGTTCAGTTATCACTCAGAAAAAGTGAAATGTCATTTGACACAGTGTTAGAAATTCATTTGTCAAAGGTATGGTCTCAGATTTCATTTGTCATTAGTTGGTAAAGGAAAAATTTAATTTTTTTCTTATTGGCCTATCCTAAGGTCCAAGCTCACTCCCATTCAAGTATTTTCATATCACATCAGTCATTATTTCCTGAAATATCCCATTTCACAAGTTTATAAATCCAAAAATGTCATTTTAACCAAGATTTCTTACTTTTGTGGCGAATTACACAGTAAAACCACACTTTCCGCTACAAAACTGCTAAAACATTCATAGAGAAACTGGCCAGAAATACACTTACTATGCTGCGAAAAGAGGTATTCATGTCTTTCTTTTCAAATCGGGTGCTAGGTATCAGTTAATGATTATAACTATTAGGGTGAGTGTCATTCGAGTCAGTTAGGGTTAAATGAAAGTACAATGGTCATGTCTAAGGTCATCATTTTTGTTTTTAGCATGTATGAGTCATGATGAAGGCTTCACTTGTCATCGAAACTTTAAAATCTTTCCCAACTGAGTCTTTTTCATTCCCCGCTTCATCTGTGCATGCTACTGAGCTTTGGATAGTTGTTTCACCAAGCCCAGATGGTTGCTGGCATTTTTAAGAAATTGTAGGTGTCATTGATCAAGCGAGGCAAAGAAGGTATAAAAGAACCATGGCTACAGAGAGGAAGACCAACAAAGGAGGCCATTGTCTCATATATACGCCATCAAATATGAATTTGTTGAATGAAGACCCAGTTTCCTTAGAAGTTTTTAGAAGAAAAACTTGTCTTCAATTTTTCCAAAGATTGCAAGGATGCCATGTGTAGGTTTCTAAGGAGTTTTCCATCAGTTTCAATGGGACAACTTCAAATGTGGGGATGTTGATCCTCACAATAACACCAGAAACCATTGCAGTAGCAACAGGAATTCCTAGAGGAGAAGAACAATGGTTCAAAGGTTTCAAGTTCACTATGCAAGAATGTAAGGAATTTATCAAGCCAGAGCATAGTGAGATTGATCTCACAAATACCATCCCAAGGAGCTACATGAAAGACAAATTCTCAAAGATGCTGATAATAATTCAGAAATAATTCACTTGTGAAGGGAGGTACCACATGGTTTACTCATACCATTTCAAGCTTCTGCTACATTTTTTTGGAAGAGGCCTACTAATTTACCTTTCTACTTATATACAAGCTTAGCTAAAATGTTAGATAAAGTTCAAGCTAAACCTTAAGGAAATGAAACCTCACTCTTTCATCATGGTTTACTCCAATTTCTGGTTTTAGAAGTGTTAAGGACATTAGGGAGACACTAGTCATATTTTCTATCTGTTAGTGGTTTTGAAGTAGATGCCATCACTCAAAGAACTCCTAAACTTGTAGGTATACCATCACCAGCAGAGAAAAGTGAATCCTTAGTGGAGGAACAAAGTGAACCTTTAGTGGAAGAGGAAAATGAGCCAGTAATCATGGAGACATATCCATTGCAAAAACTTGATACACCTGCTGTTACACTTGCAAAACAAAAGCCAACAGTGAGAAAACATGGGAGCAAGAGAGTTACAAGAAGCCAAACAGTGGCTAAGGGTAACATAGATGACGTTTTGCATGCTATTGATATGGAAGAAACTCCTATATTCTAAGCTGAAGATATAGATGAGGGAGTAAAGAATATGAAGAAAACCAAATCAGCTAAGAAGTTAGAGTTTGAGGATGAAGATGCAGGATTCATGTTTCATACTAGGAAACCAATGACAAGAGATGCTAGAAATCTCTTGGAAAGAAGTAAAGAATCTCAGAAGGTCATTGAAACTATCCATTCACCACCAAGAATCATTGACCTTTCATCACCTGAGAAAGAAGAATCAGCCATTAAACAAAGGAAATAAAAAGAGAAAATTATTAAAAAAACAAAGATTGAGGTCCTTGAGGAGCAGTTGAAGCTGTAAAATGATGAAATATCAATCTTAAAGAAAGAAACAAAGAAGCACAATATTCAAAAGGTACAGTTTGAGAAATGGAAGAAGTTTGGGAAGAACAAGTTAATAGTGTGTCAAAGACCTTAGATAACACACAACAATTGATCAAATGGACTCAACCATTGAGAGGAGAGGTGAAGCATATCAGAAAAATGAACCTGCACTTGACATCTAGGAACATGAAATTTAAGGAACAAGTCAAAGACCTCTAAGAGCAATTAGAATTGATCCATGAGGAACTGAAGAAGAAGGGCTTAAAGATGACTGTGGTTGAGGAGCCCATAGCTCAACTCATCATTAATGAAGAGGAAAAAACTCAAGAGTCTTAAGTTGAGTTTGATTATGTTTCAGAAGGCTTATGGCATGTTCAAGACCAAGTATTTGTAGCTGGAGGTTATTTCTTTGGGACACTATTAAAATATGTAATTTCTATATTTTTTCACAGTTTCATAGCATTTCCTAGGCTTAAAGCCAGGAACACGCTATGAAAATTTCTGTAGCAGCTTATTTTCTTCCAAAACCACTTTTTGTAGCTTTCAAGAAGGGAAAATGGTGGTCATGATGTGTCATGTCTTGGTTGGCACCCTCGAACACCCAAAGAGAAAAATTTATAGGTGCAAAAGCTACTTTTTGGACATTACGAATGCTCACTATGAAACTGTCATGTTTTCATAGCGAACTAATTTTGAAGGTTTTAAAGCATCCTAGTGGCAATTTTGGATAGGTGGACACATCCAACAGGTCAAGGGACCTTACCACCAACAATTTATGACTTGAAGACAATTCCATGGAGAAAGCTCATCATCTAAAGCTTTCATTGAAGATAATGTCTTGTACTCCTGAAAAATAGGGTTTTGTTCCATATGATTAGGAGAGTTTTTAATATGTGAAGTAGTGAAGAGCTATGTCATAGCCTATTCGAACATGTGATGTTTAGTTTTAATCGATACATAATTTTTTTAAAGATAAGTGTTAGGACCCCATAATGTACCATTTTGACCATACATTTTGCTATCATTCCACTCTTTTCCAATCCATATTTAAAGCTTATATTATCACTTTCATCCATTCTCCCAAAGGTATATAAAATTCTTCTCTTTACTATACGTTTAAATTGTTTTACATATAATTTTACATTACTTTCATATTTAATCATTAATCGATGATATATAGTTGCTAAGACAGTTTGAAGACCAAAAATAATCTATCGTGGTTGTCTGAAGACCGTTTTGCTGAAACAGTCAACATGCTACGCAAATCCCATTGCTGAAACAGCCAGTGATTTGCGATTTTGAAGCAGTATTTCAAGCATGACGGCAACAAGAAAAGACAAGTAAGGAAGCTGTTACACGGGCCACTTTGAAGCCAGTACCATTGTAACCATTGTAACAGCATTTTGCTATGGAATAACAGAAAGGTCCTATTTTAGTATAGAAGATCAGAATGGGTTAAAAAATAGGATTTCTATAATTTAAATCAATTGTAATAGATGTCTCCTCTTTAAAAGGAGGAGACATCATCATTAGAGGGAAATTAGAGACTACAGGAGGTTTATTATGAACAGAGAAGGAACGTGAATCCTTTGTAATATGTTTCTTTTCACAGATGAATAAAAGTTTTTTCTGAGCATTTAATTTTAATTCGTTCTCCTGGGGAATCTTGTGAAAAGGAAAGGGCCCACCTTCTCCACAAGATTCACCTATTTATTCTTGTAGTTTGTCAATTGTTCTTTTTATTTATGCCTTGTTAAATTCTGTTTGTTGAATTCATTTATACGGTATTGGAATTTTTTTGTTTATTGTTGAAGCTCTGTTTCCATTACTTGTTGCATTGATTTCATACAATTCATTCCTAGGTAATTGTGGATTATTTTAATTGGAAATCTTGTTTACAGAATGATTTTGTGAAAGATTGGTAATCAGAAACAGGTGCTAAAGATTCCTACTTGGGGAATAGGGTGTTTTTCTCTGTTATAGCATAATTGGTATTTCCTTTTGCAGATTGATTTCCTTTCCTAGATTGTAGTATTCTTAATATAATCCAAGATTCTTCTGATGATTGTTTGCAATAGAAGGATTGTCTTTGCTGTAACTCAAGTAGACTTCAGTTTGTTGAAGCAAGGTGTGATTAGTATAATTTTTATTACAACATTTGATTTCTTTTTAGATTGAGCATATACAGTGTGTGATTGCATTTGAAATAAACAGACTTCCCTGGGTTGACAATTTATGTAGCACTTGAATTGTTTAATTCAATAAACAATTAAAGTGACCAACATTTTGGTGCCATTGTCAGGGAAGGCAATTATAGATTTCAAAATCATTTATGTTTTTCTTTCATATGTGCAGATTTCATGACAGGACGTAGAACCCATAATAAAACTAACCCTACAGGTGGCAAGGGCAAAGGAAGGGGAGGAAGAAAGACCTTTATTGATGAGATCATATCAAAAGTTGAATCTTCTCAGAGACTAACCTCTCGAAGGCCAAAGCCTCAACACTCCCCTTAATCGAATTATGAAACAGAAGAAGTTGTGAGCCCTGAGAATGTTGAGGAACCAGTAGCAAGTGTTGAAGAACCAGCAGGAAACGTTGAAGAACCAGTAGAAAGCATTGAAGAGCCATTAGAAAGCTTTGAAGAGCCAGCAGAAAACGTTGAGGAATCAGTAGGAAACTTTGAAAATCCGGCAGAAAACATTGAGGAGCCAGTAGAAAACATTGAGGATTGAGCAAGTGCAGTAGGAGATCAAACAATGGAAGGGAACAATGAAGGATTTTTCGGCGGCGGACAAGTAGACTTTGAAGGAGAGGGAAAAGATGAGAATTCTCTCTTTACCTTGGGATTTCCTATTTGTGATCTCTCTAGAGGAGCCACTCCCATGAATAATATCCCACTATTAGCCTTACCTAACTTCCATGTTTTATCTTCTGAAGATCCTGACGAATTTATTTTTGAATTTGACATATTATGTAGAAGTTATGATTATGTTACTTTGCCCAGAAGTTGAAGCTATTTCCAGCAACACTAAAAATAATTGCATTAAGGTGGTTCACGGGTCTTGGAGGCCGTGTAATCACAACATGGGAACAGATGAAACATAAGTTTGAGCTTAAATATCAAGACTACTGCCAGACAAGAGAAAAAAGAGAGGAAATATTTAAGATGGTACAAAAGGAGGATGAGAATTTGGAGGATTTTGTGGAAAGACTAAAATACAACTTGTAGAGATCCAATCATCCCGATGTAAGTAAAGATATTCTTAAAAAAATATTACAAAAAGGGGTGAGGGATGATTGTTTAGATATGCTAAATATGCTTGCTAAAGGGGATATATCTAAAGAATCATATCATGAAATTGTTAACCTCTATAAAATATGTTCAAGAGGAGCTGCAAGGAACAGGTCAAACAACAGAGATACCACATATTCAAGAGTTCAAAAATCAGCCAGTGGAGGAGCAACAAGAGCCAAAATAGGTAATCTACTTGAAGAATTTAAAACTGAAATGTTAAGTTCTTTTGCTTCATAGATTGACACCTTGAAGGTTAAGAAGAAACAAGCTAAAGAAGAAGTAGCTTTGGCTATCTTTTACCCCAAATGCATAGATAAACATCCACTAAGGGAATGCCCATTGGACAAGGTGCCAATTTGCACCCTCTATGAGAAAGATCATGAAACACAACAATGCCCTTCTTTACCAGGAATAAAAGAATCATTGCAACCAACCGAAGAAGAAGCTAAAGAATTGTATCTGCTGACACAGAGAAGACAATGGCAACCACGAGGACAAGCTCTGAACTCTAATATTCCATTTACATCTTCTAATAGTTGGAGAAATTATCATTCTTTTAGTTAATCAAATTACCCTCCCTTTAACCAAATGCAATACCCACCCTTAAATCAAATGAATTACCCACCCATGCAAAAAATAAACCCTCCCTTCGTAGATGTTGCAATGTGGACTCCTTGGCCTCCACAACAATAATATTACTTTAACAAGTGGAATTCGAATTGGAGGGGTCAACAACTCCCATTCCAAAATTAATTTACTCAATTTCAGAAACCACTTCCTTTACCATCAAGTGCTCCACTGAATAACCAAATGATGAGCCCCCAACTACCTTTACAACCAAATCCTAACCTCAGTAATAAAGCTGTGCAAGTTATTGATATTCAGAACCAACCTATATTTACTATTTTCCCTGCACAATGTAATGACATTCATCTATGATCTAGGAAAATAGTTGAACCCATTATCGATGATGTTACCTCTCCTAATTCTGATAAAGAAGAAACTGAAAAACATTATTCACATAAAGACATACAACCACCCTCTAACAAGGGTGCTGAAACAACAAAGCCACCATTCCCTGAGCATTCAGTTTTAACTAGAACGCCTGAGCCACCTGCTTTTAATATTTTAGGGGAATTTCAGAATCTATATGTTAAAAATACACTTTTAAAGGCGCTAAGAGATGTACCAATTTATGCCAGAACCATGAGATATATTTGTGTTAAGAAACGTGGTAGGAAAGCTAAATATCCCCTTACAGCCCACGTTCTGGGATATCTATCTGCATTAATTTCTAGTAAATCCCCTCCAGTTAAATATGGTGACCCCGACCATCCTATTGTGACAATCCAAATCGGTAAAACAATAATCCCTCAAGTTCTGGTAGATTTAGGTGCTGCTATAAACATTATGACTCTTGAAACTTCACAATTTCTACAGCTGAAGAAAACAATCACAGATACACCAACCATTATAGAGTTAGATGACCATTCTACAATCAAACCAGAGGGAGTTATTGAAGACCTAGTCATCTCAGTTGAGTCTTGGAATTACCCAGCTGACTTTGTGGTGTTACAGAATAAAACAAATTTGGGGGGGGCATCCTTTAATTCTGGGAAGACCTTGGTTAGCTATAGTTGATGCCTTTATCAGCTGTAGATCTGGTTCAATGACAATTTCCAATGGATATGAAACTAAGCAGCTTACTCTTTACCCTCATGCTACACCCATGATTAATAATGATAATTTTGTATGGATGGATTATGATGATCATGCTATTCAACCTATTTTGACTATTGGACAAGCTTTAACTCTTAAAGACACCACTGAGGATGAGGTAATTAATAATTTTATTTGTGAACCCTCCTCTATGATTCTGGAAACACATAATCAATTGGCTACACTTTTGAAATCAGATACCTAGGAAAATCATAAATCTGAATATCTACCTCAAACACCAACCACCATCTCTTCTAAAAGCATAACAGTAGAAATCAAACCTGGCAAAACACTGAACATAAAACCTGACCTGACAGTTGCTGAAACACAACAGATAATGAAGTTACTGCTTGAAAATTAGGAAGCATTCGCATGGGACTATACAGATATGAAGGTAATCTCCCCTGAATTATGTACTCACCGTACCTATATCAAGGAAGGTTATCGACCAGTCTGTCAACCCGAACGACGAATGAACCCTAATTTAAGGGAAATTGTTAAAGAGGAAGTTCAGAAATTTCTTAATGCAGGATTTATATACCCTATATCTAAGAATGAATGGGTGTCCCCATTGGTAGTAGTTCCTAAGAAAAACGAAAAATGGAGAGTGTGTGTAGATTATAGAGCTTTAAATAAAGCTACTCAAAACGATCACTTTCCTTTACCGTTCATTGATCAGGTATTGGATAGTTTATCAGGAAAGAAATTATTCTCCTTTTTGGATGGGTTTAGTGGGTATAACCAAATCAAAATTTCACCCCAACACCAAGATAAGAGCACTTTTACTATCCCTCGGGGAACTTTTTCATATAGAGTTCTCCCATTTGGACTATGTAATGCACCAGCAACCTTTCAAAAGGTAGTTATAGGAATCTTTTCTGATATGCTGAATGACTCCATGGAAATATTTATGGATGAATTTACCCCTTATGGTGTGTCTTTCAAATATGCATTACAGAATCTTGAGAAAGTACTTAAATGTTGTATACAAGCTCACCTCTCCTTAAGCACCGAAAAATGTCATATGATGATGAGTGAAGGAGTAGTGCTTGGACATTTTATTTCATCTCAAGGAATTCAGGTAGATCCATTCAAAATACAAGTCATTCAGAGCCTTCCTATTCCTAAAACAAAAACAGATGTGAGAAGTTTTCTAGGACATGCAAGATATTACAGGAGATTTATTAAAAACTTTTCCAAAATAGCTTCTCCTTTGTTTGTGTTACTTATGAAAAATGTTGAATTTAAGTGGACTAATCTTTTCCAGGAGGCCTTTTTAGAACTTAAGCATCAGTTATCCACAACTCCTATTTTGAGAGGACTTGATTGGGCACTTCCCTTTCATATATGTTCTAATGCTTCAGATACTGTAATTGGAGTTGTCTTGGGACAAGAGGAAAACCATATTCCTTATGCTATCTACTTTATCAGTAAGAATATGACTCCTGCTGAGCTCAATTATATAGCTACCAAAAAGGAATTTTTAGCAGTAATTTATGCTATTAATAAGTTTCGACATTACATCACTGGTTACTCTACTTTTTTCCATACTGACCACTCGGCTATCAATTATCCAATGAACAAATCTGTCACAAATGCTCGAGTCACCAGATGGTTATTGTTATTACAAGAGTTTGATACTATAATTGTATATTGAACAGGTAAAGAAAATGTTGTTGTTGATTTCCTTTTTCAGTTAAAAGCTAATGATAATACTCCAGTAGATGATTCCTTTCCTGATGAGAATTTATTTGCAGTATCTTCTCACTCACCATGGTATACAGACATTGCCAATTATTTGGTTGTAGGGAAGTTACCATCACACCTGTCACATTGAGAGAAAAGATAAATCATTCAAAAAAGTGCTCGGTATAGATGGATAAGTGGGTGTCTTTTCTATACAGGAATTGATCATGAAATCCGAAGATGCATTAGAGAGGATGAGGTGTATGATATACTAAAAGCTTGTCATGATGGCCCTTATGGAGGGCATTTTGCTAATAAGAGAACGGAACATAAAATTCTTAGGATGGGTTATTATTGGCCCTCACTCTTTAAAGATGCAAAGAAATATGTTCGGGCTTGTGATAGCTATCAAATAATCGATCAACCTAATCATAGAGATGAAATGCCACTAAAACCCCAGGTAATACTTGAACCATTTGAAAGATGGGCCTTAGACTTTATAGGACCCGTTAATCCTCCATCCAACCAAAGAGTTTATATATTAGTCTGCACAGATTATATGACTAAATGGGTGGAGGCAAAAGCACTTCTTAGAGCTAATGAAGAAGCTATCCTAGCTTTCCGATTTGAAGAAATCTTTGTTATATTTGGAGTCCCTAGAGAGCTAGTTACAGATGGAGGACCTCCTTTCAATTCTCATGGTTTCAAAGACACCCTTCAGAAATATCACATTCATCATAGAATGACTACACCATACCACCCCCAAGCCAATGGGCAGGTGGAGAGTACAAACAAAGTAATAGAATCCATTCTAACCAAAACAGTGAAGGATAACTAGAAGGATTAGTCTCAAAGGCTCGCTAAAGCACTATTGGCTTATAGAACTACCTAGAGAAATACTACAGGATTTTCTCCCTATGAATTGGTTTATGGTAAAAGTGTTTTTTTTCCTATGGAATTTGAAATTAAAACCTTGAGGACTGCTTTAGCTTTTAACCTTGATTTGACTAATGTACAGGCAGCTAGGTTGCAACAACTTCATTAACTGGATGAAAAAATATTAGACGCCATTCATCAAACAACTATTATCCAACAACAGAGAACAAAGTGGCATGATAAAATCATCAAGCACAAGCAGTTCCAAAAAGGTAATTGGGATTTATTATATGATTCTCAGTTTGAAAACTTTCAAGGGAAGCTACGTACAAGATGGATGGGATCCTATGAAATAGATGCTGCTTTTCCCAATGGAACAGTAAGGCTCTTAACAATTGATGATTCTAAAACACCACTATTAGTAAATGATCATCAGCTTCATCTGTACCACCACCCTATTTCAAAAGAAGATTTTAAGGCCACTTGCATGGAATATGCACATTATTTCTTTCTAGGGGAGTATTCTACTCCTCACTGCATTTGATTGTTTTCTGCACTGTATTTTTAGTATTAGATTAGATTTCTTAAACTAATAATCCCTGCCAAGGGCTGGCATGTTACAATTGATTATTTTGTAGATTTTCGATTAAGGAAAGGCTTACCAAGGAAGGACAATTTCACCAAAAGAATATCCAAGCTTCATTTTGAGAAGCATTGCTTCCCTCACTTCAACTCATTTCCCCATCTTCGAGTAAAATTTCATCATTCATTCCCTTCATTCCTTTTTCCCTTTTCATATCATTTTCACTATTTTTCCCATTGCTGAAACACCTTTCTTCAACAAATATCCTCCCTATTTTTCATATTGCTGAAATACCATTACTCAGCAAATATTTTCCCCATTTTCCCACTGTTCAAACATCACTCCTCAGCAACACTTTCCCTATTTTTCCATTGCTGAAACACCACTTTTCAGCAGCATTTCATTCATTTTCCCATTGCTAAAACACCATTTTTTTCTCCAAAAACATGACTATGCAACATTTTCTATCATTGAATCATCTCCTTTAGTTCTTTCATTTTCACTTCTCTTATTCCTTGTGTTAATCCTGTCCATTCACTGCCTTTCCCTATCATTAAACAGACCTCTAATATGATCTCCCTTGTGTTTCAAAAGCTTCTAAAGTTCTTCCATGACTATTGAGCCATTATAAACATGCACTATATTTTTCAAACTACAAATCAAAGGTAAACATGAGGTATGTCAATTTTATATGTAAGTACAATTAAACTATGGTTTAAAGAGAAGATTTTGTTTATTATAACCACAATCTCTGCATAGTTAAATACATCATTTCATCGTAGTTGGGGGGCAATATTGAAATTATATGCCATCATTTCACAGCATGCCAATTACTATCATTTTTCCTACCCATTACTTCGCCTCTTCACCGTTACTCCATGTTCTCATTCGCAAAGTTTACTTTGTTCAAAGTCCGGTAACTTCGCTCTTTGACTCTACATTTTACCAAAGTTGGTTAACTATGGGAGGACCTGCTATTTGACATGAACCCGACTCAATAGCTCTGCTTGAATTATTCCAAGAGGCGTATCAAATTTTTCAGCAGGCAGGCTGGGTAGGATATTTTGAGAGACTTCAAGAGTTTGATCCACAACAGGCCCTTGAATTTGCAAAAAATCTTTAGGAATATCATTCTACTGTCTAGCAAGTCTGAATTCTAGTTTTAGAGGGCGACATAGCATAGGTTTTTGGTCTGTCGATCACTAGTACTCGATCGTTTAGTCGAAATCACATCATTCTGAATGCACAACAGGACTTTCTTTCGCTAGGAGAACACATTGAGCTTAAAGGCCGGGGTGTTGGACTTCACTCATTGCTGCCTCCTTCGTTGAAAGTTGTTGAATTTGTCTAACATTATCTCACTTGTGAAGGTCGCTATCAGGTAGTCTATCAGCATGATTTTGTCTTAATGATTCATTTACGACACGGTAGACTAGTGAACATTCCTTACTGTTTACTTGGATGCATTAGAAATATGTCATATTATTGTAGACAGGCAAAATTCCCACTCTTGTCCCTCACCCATCACCGCCTTGTTTAGCTACTGATTTAGAGGGGGTTTTATCAACAAAACCCTCCTCTAAACAACCTACCCCTACCCCCTAAGCAAGCTTCTGAAATTCCTCAAGAAGCTGCTGAAATTCCCCAAGAAATTCCTCTAAGTCTCCACGAGTAGCAACTAGAGAATATCCCTGACCCTCCACCAATTCCATCCACAGAACCAATTAATTCAATTAACCTTTCTTCAAGTCCATTTCACCACTTAGCAGAATCATCTGATCCTACTATCCACATTCCCAGTGATGAATCTCAGGCCAATACACCACCATCCTCCTCTATTGGTAAAAAGAAAATGTGAATCACAACTGCCTCTCTATCAAAAAGACAAACAATGGTCGTAACTAAAGCAAATACCTCCTCTGATAGCCCTTCTCCTAGGGAAAAACCCTCTCATAAAAGGAAAAATAAAACTACTTCTTTTTCTCCCTTCTTACCTAGGAGACGAATGAGGATGTCTATTGAAGCAGAAACCATTCCTATTATCCCTAATCCCGCAACCATTTTGTTAAAACTCCACACATCACCACCCTTCCAAACCTAGGAATTATTACCTGTCTCACCCTGTGGCACTGAAACACAAGAACCAGATGCTTGGGGTAATATGACATCATTTTCTACAGATCAAGTAGTTGTCCCACAAGAAACAGCTACTCAGTCAGCAGCTAAAATGCAAGAACTAGCTGCCGATGTACAAGAATTATACATCCAAGATGCTACTTATTCAGTAGTTGCCACAAAGGAACCAGCTCTAGCTGTCACACAAGAACTAGCTACAGCTGAAACGCAACAATAAATTATGGAGAATGAAACAGATACAAAAGGCCCAGTCACCATGGCTTCCTTTTTACAAGAAAATGAGTTTTTAAAATCAGAATTAGAAGCTTATAAGCGAGAATTGGTAATGGTAAGGGAAGCCTATGACAAGGAGATAAATTTTTATACCCTGGCCCATACAGCATCCATGGTAGACAAACATACAGAAAATGATCCATATAAGCAATATATGTGCAACCAATGTGGAAACATCTATCAGCAAGTAGGATATAAGGTAGTTCAAATTCCAATTCCGAGAGCATCTACATCTTCTGCAGTTAAAGAGGAATGCCCTACTGTTACACAAGAACCAGTAGGGCCTTCAAAATTTTCAGAAAAGGAAGTTGATGTACAAGTATCTTGCCCTACTGTAACTGATTCTGCTACTCAGACTATACCTCAGCCTACCACTTGCAATGCTGGAACACAAACTGAACCATGGAATGAGATGGAAATAATGAACAAGTGGAGGAACTAGTATGCCATTTCGCAAGGTAAAACCTTGCAGTAACAAAAATTAGTCTAGCAGAATCATATATATTCTAACTGGGAGATCTTGGAGCAGACATTCCAACAATTTAGAGTTTACAAGAAGGAGAATAAAGAGCTAAAAGGAAAATTTCTCCTAATGTTTGAACTGGTACAAAAATGATTGGCTACTAGGAAACCATCTCTAAATTACTCTTTATTTCTCTCAGAATGCCTTGTTTACTTTCAGTTGAAAGCAGTCAAAGATGAAAGACCCCATGAGGTGCTTACATCTGAACAGTTTGTGAAAACATTTGCAGAGGCCTCCACCAGTGATCAACACCTACTATGTGAGTTGTACCTTCACAATGAAGTTATCCCTAAAAACAAAAAGACTAGTCTCAACCCTCCTGTTGGTGACATTCAGATCAGGGTATTTGCCTCCTTCCTTGCTAATCAGATTACATGGCAGACTGCTTTTCTTGCAACTAGGCATAATGAAGATAACTGCCTTCTTTGGATAAGGCTAGAACCTTATAACCATGCCATCTTTGTGGCAGAATATCATCAATTTTTGCAAAATCCAAGGATGACTGAACATATACAGCAATTACAGGCTTCAGTACTCCAAGATTGTCACTGTTTTATCAGGGCCAAAGAAACTGTTGCTTTAAGAGAAAACAATATGTTTTGGCAAAAATCCTCTAAGGAGAGGAAGGAGTATAATCCTTTTAGCCCTACTAACCTTGAAACTGCATTGTCTAGAGTACCCAATTACATCATATTTGTTCAGCAATGTGTTGAAAAGTGGATAGGGTACCTCTTTCATTTTCCTATTTTATGGATGCCAGCAGAGGAATATCATGCTCATTATAGGTTGGCTAATAAGGATGAAGTAGCAGCTTGGAAAAGATTGAAAAATGTGCAAGGATTTAGAGCTTTAATAGATAGCACCTTCCCTAGCTACTGCCTAAGTAATTTGCATGCCAAAATACAGTATCTAGGCTCTCACTCAGACTAAAGTTGCCTGAGGACATGCAACTCTTTCAGTTGGGGGGGATGTTAGGACCCCATAATGTACCATTTTGACCATACATTTTGCTATCATTCCACTCTTTTCTAGTCCATATTTAAAGCTTATATTATCACTTTCATCCATTCTCCCAAAGGTATATAACATTCTTCTCTTTACTATACGTTTAACTTGTTTTACATATAATTTTACATTACTTTAATATTTAATCATTAATCGAAGATATATAGTTGTTGAGACAGTTTGAAGACCACAGATAATCTATCGTGGCTATCTGAAAACTGCGTTGCTAAAATAGTCAACATGGTACACGAATCCCATTGCTGAAACAGCCCATGATTTACGATTTTGAAGCAGTATTTCAAGCATGACGACAACAAGAAAATACAATTAAGGAAGATGTTACATGGGCCACTTTGAAGCTAGTACCATCGTAACCATTGTAACAACGTTTTTCTATGGAAGAACAGAAAGGTCTTATTTCAGTATAGAAGATCAGATTGGGTTAAAAAATAGGATTTCTATAATGTAAATCAATTGTAATAGATGTCTCCTCTTTAAAAAAAGGAGACATCAGCATTAGAGGGACAATTAGAGACTACGGGAGGTTTATTATAAATAGAGAAGGAATGTGAATCCTTTGTAATATGTTGCTTTCGACAGATGAATAAAAGTTTGTTCTGAGCATTTCATTCTAATTCCTTCTCTTGGGGAATCTTGTGAGAAGGAAAGGGCCCACCTTCTTCACAAGATTCACCCATTTATTCCTATAGTTTCTCAACTGTTCTTTTTATTTATGCCTTGTTAAACTCTTTTTGCTGAATTCATTTATGCAGTATTGGAATTCTGTTGTTTATTGATGAAGCTCTGTTTCCATTACTTGTTGCATTGATTTCATACAATTCATTCCTAGGTAATTGTGGATTATTTTAATTGGCAATACTGTTTACAGAATGAGTTTGTGAAAGCTTGGTAATCAGAAATAGGTGCTGAAGATTCCTACTTGGAGAATAGGGTCCTATTCTCTATTATAGCATAATTGGTCTTTCACTTTTCAGATTGATTTCTTTTCCTAGATTGTAGTCTTCTTAATGTAATCCAGGATTCTTTTGATGATTGTCTGCAATAGAAGGATTGTCTTTGTTGTAACTCAAGTAGACTTTCGTTTGTTGAAGCAAGGTTTGATTAGTGTAATTTTTACTACAAAGTTTCATTTCTTTAGAGATTGAGCATATAAAATGTGTGATTGCCTTTGAAATAAACATACTTCCCTGGGTTGACAATTTATGTAGCACTTGAATTGTTTAATTCAATAAACAATTAAAGTAACCAACAATAAGGTAGACTGATGTAATAAATAGGAGTTTGAGTCCTATTAGGAAATTTCATATTTAGGGTGTAACTTTCATTTTCTTATTAGAAGACATGTTTTTTTTGTTATATGAGGTGTCATAGGAAGAGTTCGATGGATCTAGCCAAGGGTTGGAGAGTTTTTGCACCATACTATTCCTTTATGTAATTTGACTTATATCAGTAATACAGAGTACTTCTTCTTGACAGACTTGAGATTCTCATAGAGTTTTTAATGTCTTTCTGATCTATATCTTCCTGTTTATTACTTGCATTAGATTTCATATTTATTACTCAGAATTCATATGTTTATGCTCTGAATTCCTTTATTCATGAAATGACTTTGTTTCCCTGTGTTCTATGTGTGATTTTCCTTTGTTAAATACTCTTATCTACATCAACTTCAATGTCAAGAAACCTTTCCACTGAATATACTGATTTGTTGACTCCATAAGCCCAATGTTTGTAAGCCTATACTCTTTTCAACCTACATACATAAAAATCAAGTTAATTTTCAAATAGAGTTAGCCATATATTTTCCATGATTATCTAATATCATAAAACCCTTTGAGAGGGCCCTCTTAGACTGAAGAGGCTATGCTTCAGTCAAAAGCTAGTTTGAAATAGTTACATAGAGTTGTCTGATCAGTATCCGATCAAGCACAACTTTGTTATAATACGCTTCTCAAGCACATTCATTGGTATTTTGGCACTAGTAATTGTATTATGATTGGGTGAGATAACATTATCCAGTTGATATTGGATAATGGAATATCACTAAAAAACTACTCCACCGGGGTTTCTTCTACTTAGCACAGGTCATACAACACTAGTGAGGGAGGTTCCCTATTTGAAAGAAAGAAATCAACATTGGGCTCATAGTGTTGTAGTTCAATTTGGGCACCATTCCCAATGAACTGGTTAAGCTGGACATCATCCCCAGAACCAATGAAATAGGGTCTATCATCCCCTATCATTTCAGTTGCTACATGCCCTAATACAAAGAACAAGAACAAATCATCCATGACTTCCATTGCAAGGTTTTTAAGATTTGAAGTAAATGTTATATCACCTATGAGCTCACCAATGCAACCTCTAAAGGGACTAACTGCTTTGCATATGTAGTTACCTCCATTCAAGGGTGCTCTGCAGATCACTTCTTGGCATTCAATATTGCATTGGTCAATTTGGAGCGAAATTCTCATTGCTCCAGAATCTCCACATGGCCAGTGCCCATTCAACACCTATGAGCTTGGGAACATGTCTTTTCTATTATTATAAATTCATTTATTGTGAAACTACCTTCAACTGATCTATAAATTGAGCACAGATCCTAGTGCTTGAAGAGGAAGAAATTTTTTAGAGAAATTTTGTTGAATTCTCAATTGTGTGTTTGATTTGAGTGATATTCTGCAGGAGAGATGTTCATTGTCATGAGGCTAGGATGATGCTTGAGTTGGTGACATCAAATCAATCATTGGTTGTAACCTCCCCCTTCTATCCATTAATAAAGGTTATTGCTCATTTTCCCACATATGTATATGTATAAGGTTCTATATTTCATATTATGGATTCTTAGCTGATGTATATGTTTCATGTTTCATTGATTTAGCTAATTAAGGTAAATAGCCATTTGTATATTGCAATCTATTTGTTGTTTAGTGTTTATAATTGCAGGAACCTGTCTGGAAATCAAATTTTTATTGGAAGCTACAACAAAGAGATTGCAATATACATATGACTATTTACCTTAATATTTCTATGTGTCTATCTACTCTTAGGAAAAGTGTCTACAAAGTGTTTGATATATTGTTCTAAATGCATAGCACCACATTTAGGGAATGTGTTTTATCTGGATAATGAATTGGAGACTCCACTGGGAAGTTTACCTTCATCCTTGGTGTTTTTTCCTCTACTTATCCAGCCAGTAGCATCTCCTCTCAATTATTAGGCTTTTGAAAAAAATAATTGCATTAGAAGTGTGTTTAGTAGCTTTAATTTTGTTCTCTTCTACGCCCAACACACTATTGGTCAAGACACAGTGCTTTGCATACCACTGTCTCTCACTCAGGGGTGCTTTGCAATGCACTGTCTCCCCTTAGAGACTGCATTGCCCCCTAAGCCAACCAAATTCACATTGAATTTGTCATTGCCCTCACTTTCATCCTTTTGTTTTTTGTGTTTTCAATTGTCTGATGCCTCATAGAGACCAGTGAATTTTCCTGAATCTTCCTCCTTTGAAAAGTAAGTTTGTTCACTATCTCTTTAATTGTTTTTCTTTATCATTGAAAAATAAAATTAAAAGTATTTTTATTTTTGCGTTAGATCCATTTGATTTCATAAGGGAAATTGTCGTTAAATTCTTCATTTCCTGTAGCAAGAATTGTAGTTCCATTCTTCATTTTCCCTAAAAGAGAAATTGTTGTTAAATTCATCATTTCTCAAAGAGGAAAGCATTTGTTTTTTTTTTATTTGATGCATATAGTTTCCTTTTTGCATTCACATTAAGGAGACTGAAAAGGAAAACTTGCATTTTCATATAGTGGAATCTGTGTTTTGCATAGGAAAAAATTAGGAAAGCTGCATATTAGTGTGTGCTCTTTGTTGTTTGCTCTTAACACTAATTGCACTTTCCCTTTAGTAGCTAAGATTTTCATTGAAAAAGCTAAAATTGAAAAGTTTTCTTATCATTTTAGTTTTCATTTTAGGAATTTCCATCACATCATCGTGATGAACCTTGAAATGAAAATTTATAAACAAGATAAAATTAAAATTTACATCAATTTACCTAAAAAATCATTGGAACCATAACGATAACATTTAGAAAGTCTAGGCTAGAGACATGTTCCGATGTTGTAAAGAACAACAGCTGTCGTTAATTGTCTATGATACATTCCGAATGTGATACCACACTCGATGTACATAAGTATCTTGTAGCTTGTCCACATACCTTTGGGTATATCGAGCATTGTTAGAGTATGAAATGTATAAAGGGGTTCTCTCACTGTGCGGTTTTGCATTAGAAAACTCTAATATGGACTTGGGCCTCCACGTACCTTCAGGAATATTGATCAACCTACCAATTCTAAGCATTCCAACCCTAGGACCTCTCACCTACACATTACAACTCGACCTGATTCTGATCACCCACCCCACCTTAGTAGCTCTTGAAGCAGAGATTATGCATCTGCCTTAGGTACTGCTAGCACTTCCCACTTGCAGTCACCTCGGAAACATGGTTTGGGTGGAGAAGGAATTAGGGTAATGGTGGCACTTAAAATAGGGACTACATTACACACTTCCATGACTGGCACGACACTACCTGACCAGCATGAATGGCTCAACCTATCCCCTCTCCGTGGGGAGGAAACATTTAGGTTACTATCCATCCATAGTGAACCAAGTCGGTTTCCTTGTAAATTTTGATACACCGAACACAACATTCAGGGAGATTTCTTGCCTTCACTTCTTGGTTTTCCAGGATGTATTCTAAAATTCAAAGTTTCTTGGTAAAATTTTTTCCTAGCATTACCCTTTTATTTTTTTTATTTGTTTTTGGTCATAAAATAAATCAATAATCGTGGAAGAAGAAAATCACTTTCTATGCCGTTCTGTAGACTTGCATTGAAACCACCTTTACCACCATAAATCACTTCTAGTTGGTGAAGGCGACATCACTCTATTGAAACTGGTACCATCAGTACCTCTCATCTTCCCATATACTAGAGTCGACACAATTTTTTCTACAAATCCTGGTTTTTCTACTATTTTCGAAACGGATTCCTCACAGCTACCCGTGGTCATGATCCATCCAATCAATGAGACCATACCTCTCGAACTCGATGTTGTTCAAGTGGAATTTGATCCATATCATGTCTATTTTTTGCCTGAACATCTGCATCTCGAAGTCGAATGTCCGGAACTTGTTCCTGTATCAGTCACCCCACCATCTTTTGTAGCCATTGGGTCTCCCATATCGCGTAGTCAACCTCTTCAAATATGCTTTGGGCCTGATGGCGAAATCCTTCCACCTAGTTTAATTTCGATTGAATAAATCCCATAAGACGAAACACTTTTAACTCCAACCCCTTTTGGGGAGGATCTTTACCTGTATGAGTCTTTTCCTCAATCGCCACCCTCTCCTTGTGTTAATCTTGTACCTATTGAAACTCTCGTCGACTCAAAATGGTATATTTTTGCTCAAGTAACCATGCCTAAACCAACATTTTTGGTTGGACCATCTGTTCTGATTGTGTCAGCACCTGTTCTTGCTACCCCATTGATGTTCGTAACTTCACCAGAGTCATATCTACATGGTGGCCCTAAGGTCCCATTAGGATATAAATATTTATCTAGAATTTTCTCTGGTACATCTTCAAACCCATGGACTTCAGCGATGTCATCGTCTGGTATTCTAACTGGTAAACGTATAGTAACGACTGAATGGACTGATCCTTTATATCCATCATCAGGGAAATATCAAGCTGGTCCATCTGGGTCTATTCCATCCAGTACCATCTGTTAGCTCCCCGTAATTCCAGCAGATTGGTGAGACCAGAACTGCAGAGAGAACACTTGAACCACTTTGGGATTCTAGGATCTAGCCCTCCTAAATCCAGAGAGGGATCTCTCTAATAAGTGCAAATATGGATTTATCTTTAAGGCTTCTGGGTATGATATTAGGGTAGTTATTAAGAACAAAGGTTTTGGTTTGGTTTTGGATGGCTGAGCATGATTTTTAGTTTAGTGGAAAGTCCTAAAATGAAAGAGTTCCAAAGGTGTGAAGTTGCAAGAAATCCGAAAAAGATTTGGCTGATAGGATAGATATGAAATTGGTTTTTAGTCCATTGGGCAATGGAGTCATAAAAGGGTTCAATTGTGCAAAAATTTCAAGAGTGATCCAAGGGGAAATTAATCTATATCACAAGATCTTTGAGATAAAATGATGGAATGGAAAAACTAAAAGTGTTGAAGGGGTGGAAACAAACAATAATTTCAACTAGGATTTATCAGTTTGTCCAAACAAGGAAAGCCTTTTAAGTAACTATTTAAAACTGACCAACAGATAGGACTAACCATAGACTTCTTTGGACAAGTTCGTATTAAAGCTAACTCAATAGACAAACAATCCAGTAATCCACATAATTACTTCCGGAAGGGATGAAAATAGATAAGAAAAAAGAAATGCAGCCTAAGATCAGATAAGATACTTTTAAATCTAAACTGCTTTCAACATACACTAAGGGAAACTTTCATAACTATATTTGGAGAAAGAAGCTAGAAAACAGGGCACACCATCACTTTTCTAGTCTAACTTTACTGAGTAAATAATGAAAATAACATTAAAGAACAATGTTTAGTTTAGACAATAGGATGAGGGAAAACCAGCATTCCTAACTGCTTGGATTGTATTGAATCATTCTTAAATACACAATTTAGAGGAAAACATTGAGATAAAGCTTATCAGTCAGAGAAGAGTACTGTAAATAGTAAATCCTAAATCTATGCTTGGTGTTCTTTATCAGAGAATAATGGAAAAAATGGCATACATGAAATGAAAACAATAACACAGAAAGAAGTACTTCACCAGTGATATAGACCAAGATCCCAAGAATAAGCTTGTTTATTGATGTCAAACTAGTTACACTCTTCAAGTCTAATGTTTCAGTTTAGCAATCATCTTCTCTTCTCAGCCTAACTTATTGGATTAGGCTTAATTCTGTGTGTTAGGCTTAATCAGGCCTAAATTTGGTCTTCTATTCTTTGAATGTGTTTAATTTAGTGGATTAGGCTTTTGATTGTCAATCTTAGCCATAATCCCTCAACACTGGGTAAAATATCTCCAATTCTTCATCTCTACTATGGTTGGATTCTTTCACACTGATACTCTTTATTTGTTTTAATTTTGTTGTGTCTTGTTGATGTGCAGATGCTTACAGGGGCTTTTATAATGTCGCCAGCGTTCATGAGGCACCGGAAAACGTTGATGGAAAAACCCATGGAACAATCCCTTTAATGAATAAAGGCCTAGGGGATCTTCATCCATAGCCTTTGTTTTTCTTTTAACATAATGGAAAACACAACACAAGAAAAATTAGAAAAATCCTGCGTATTCAGGTCAGACTGCTTTGGAGGCTTAGGTTTAGAGCATGGTCGTGTGATGAAAGCATCCAATGGCGGAGATTGCGCTTTGAGGTTCAAAGGGAAGCGGTCAATGAAACGGTGAGGAGATTTAAGTCAAGGTTGTTGATCTACAGAGATCAATGGTCGGGATTGGTCTAGGGGAAATATAACGTGGAGGGCCACATTATAATGAAACGGAAGAAAAACAAAGAGAAGGGGTTAAAAACCTTAATTAGCAGTGAAAAAGGTTAAAGGGAAATTCAGGCTTTCCGAAATAATTCTAGGTCATTAGATCAGATTAGCCCAAGGAGATCAATGGCTAAGATTGATCTATGAAGTCCCTTGGAAGATGGCGAAAGGTGATAAAGAAATTCGAGATTGAATATGAGCCATTGATCTGCAGAGATCAACGACGAGGAATGAATGTGATGAAACACAATGTAAATGGGAAAGCTGGTTTCGGCTCAAGAAACCAGCGGTTTCGCGCTGCAAAAAGGCGAATAGGCGGTTTTAGCTTTTTGAACGTGATATGCGTCGGAGTCTGACACATGGCATTTCAAAACCGCTTATATCGCGTAGACTTTGGATAATTAACGTTTAGGCTTAAATCTGCGTGAAACTACACGCTGGCCGTTAGATCTGGGGTCTTAGATTAGACGGCTGGGAGAGAGCGTGATGAAGGATAGATGCATGGATGGAAAGAGATGGGGTGGTTTCAATGTGAGCCGTCATATCAAGGAATGAATGGCTAAGATCACATCTGGAGGAGGGCAGGACCCAAAGGAGTTGGGCCTATCAGGATGAATTTGAGCCGTTGGATGAAACAGATCAACGACGGAGATTTGATCTGGGGGTTAACAGAATAAAATACGAAGCAGAGAATGGGTCAATATGGGTCGTTGATCTGCAGAGATCAACGGTGGAAATCGATCGAAAAAACATTATAAAGGGCGTTTCGTGATTTTAACAAAGGTTGGAGAACTAATCTGGACCGTCGAATTTTATGCAATGGATGGCCCGGATGCAATCGGAAGGTTCGCAATCAGGGGAGGAGAGAGGAATGGGCACACTAGAAATCTCTGATGCGATTAGCTGTGGACTATTGATCTGAGGATCAAATCAATGGCAGAGAATGTATCGGAGGAGGTCACGGGCAGGGAAAAGGCTTATGAACGGAGAAATAAGGACCATTGGATGAGATCTAGTGGGGGAAGATCAACAGTTGATAATTCATCGAGAGGTTGCCAATCGGGAGGGGCAATAAAATATTTCAAATGTGCCCGATGAAAATCTCTGATGCAAGATTGTGCAGGCCATTAATTGGTTTATGATCAATGGTGGAGATTGGTTTGAACCATGAACCGACAGAACCCTTTATAATATGAAAAAAGTAGATTTTTATGAAAAACAAAGGGAAAATCAGGTCAGGAAGGGTTTATATAATGTTTTTAGTGCCCAATTTTTGGGTCTTTGGTTTTGTGAAGAGGTAAAGGGATCGGGGGTTTATACAAAGGGAATCATCGGCATTGGGGGTTTTATAAAACAAAAATACTTGCGCCCATTGAAATTTTCCGATGCGATAAGCACAAATTGTTTGATTGTTTCAGATCAACAGCTGAGAATGATTTAATCAATGAACTGGCGGGTTTCCTTTATAACATAGGAAAATGGGTTTTTATGATTTTACAAAGGAAAACTGCATCAGGGAAGGGTTCATTTATGAGTTTTAGCACTTGATTGCAGGCTCTTTGGATATATGAAAAAGATAAAGGGACCACGGTTTATATACAAAAGGGCCAATCAACATCGGAACTTTATGAAACAAAAAGACATACACCCATCACAAACACCCCAATGCGATAATCGCTTTTGGCCTTTGCGCTTGGTTCCAGTGCCAAGTTGCATGGAGGGGAAGTGGTTTAGGGCTTAGCCTAAGGGGGCTAAAGCCTTAATACAAAAAGGGCTCTTTTTAATGATTTTTCAAGGATTTTGAAAGAATTTTGAGGGTTTTAGATAAGGTGAAAAATGATTTTTTAACCTTATAAAAGGGTTTTATGAAGGGAAGAAGGGAATAGAGGAATTTTATGGGAGTAAAAGGGGATAAAAATGAAGGGATTTCTGAGTGAAAAGGGGAGGTAAAATGAGGGAAAAATTGATTTTTTGTAGCAGTCTTTTATTCAGGAAAACAACAGAATTTTAGAATCAAGAGGGAAACAGCAGTGAAGATTAATCAAAGAATAAGATGTCTTCATAGGACTTCATGAATTAACAAATTTTCAATAAAACTTGTTTCTTGAAGGCTTAAAAAATCATTTAGACACCATTTGATATGATATATTTTATAGTTGGCTAACACCATCTCAACTGGACTCCCTGCATTTGGATAAAAATATTTTTCGTCTTATTATACTCCTCATGTTGGGGGGAAACCTACAGTCCCCCATTTTGATATTACTCCATCGTTTTTTGGTCAAAATAATGTTAAAATGAATGTTTGTCAATGGCAGCCCAGTCTGCCTATCCAGCCACAAGCGGTTGTACACTCGTATCAACTGGTTTAACCTATCGGATGCACATCAATTCCACTTGTTAATACATCTTCACCCCTATTATGGACTAAAACTATTGTACAACAAACATTTTAGGTTGGTCCTTAAACTCACTACCCTCAAGTATTGGGTCCTTATACTCCAACTCCTTCGGCTAATTTACAACAACAGTTTGTACCTGGCATCATTTATTCACAAGCTGGATTACCATATTATGGGATGTTGTAGCCACAACCCCGTTATACCTGTCCTTAAATGAATCCAAGTTATCCTAATTTGGGTTATAACATTAGTAGACAGACCCCTTGTTAGCCATAGCCGCAAATGCCACAATCTTCATTCCGTCAAGTATCATACCCATGTTTTGGTCAACAGAATCCTCAAGTGTTCACCTATCAAAACAACCCCTATCTAGGTTATCAGCAACAGATTCCTTATGCTGGTGCTCAAAGGCCTGTTTCCCAAGCTATTCCATCATACCCTGGGTATGGTCAACCTGACCTCAATCGATAGTTTCCCTATGTTGCAACTTTAGAGTTACCAGATTTAAATCGGCTCACCAATGATCCAATCAACTATGGTCCTTGGTGGCCGATGATACCTCATAAATTACACTCAGATATTCCTAAGTTCAATGGAAACCCTGGGGAAGACCCTTCGACTCATGTTATGACTTATCATTTTTTGTGTTCATCAAACTACTTGAACGATGACTCTGTTCAACTACATCTTTTCCAACGTACGTTCACCGGTCTAGTTGCAAAATGGTACATTGAGCTACCTAGAGCTTCTTTCGATAATTTCACTACCCTAGCTACTTTATTTTTGACTCAATTCCAGTTACCCATATGATATAAAACTGGAAAAAAACTCTTGAATAATTGTTACACAACATTTTGTCACTGTCCCTGCAATCCATATCCCGTACATTGGAGGCTCATTTCTATGATCAAAATAAAGTGTCATGCTTTGCAAATACCATCATTGCATCCCTTGCCATGAGGACAACATTCCTTCTACTGACCATTTCCTGAACACACCAACCAAAACACCTGTTTTTTTCTTGACACTGGTAGCCAGTGATGCCCTCACGTCGATGAGGAAGATTAACATTGGCTCCTGCACCAACTAGCACTATGTCTCAGTTAGTTGCCCGCACCAATCTATTTATGGAATTTTTTTTAAAAATAAAGGTGAATTTTCGATCATAACAACTTCATGGATGAGTCATAGGGAGTGTTTCGACTGAATAACCATGGCCTTCCTCCTTTGACCTCTAGTTTCCACCTTTTGGGGAAACCTCCCATGAGATAAGGCCTAATTTCCACCTTAGTAGGAATCCCAACCTCCTCCTCTCCCTCTATAAATACAGTCATCTTCCATTGATGTGCTAGTTGAACTGAAGATAATATAGCAGAAATGATGGAGATATTTCCATTTTCTTTGCTAGGAAAGAAAGAAAGGAAGAGTTCCTTGCTGAGAGAGCTTGTGTTTGCATCCCGTCTGAATTCCCTAACATTTGTCAATATGAATTTCAATTGAACCCCGCTGAAGGAGGTTGCGACGTCAAGGCTTGGTTGTAACCCCTTACTCTTTGAATACATATGTATAACTATTGTCTGGTTCCCATGTTGCATTGATGCGTTATATTCATGTAATATGCTTAACCCTCCTTGACTAGTTAGCAGTTATAAATGAGATTGTTGCTTCGTATGCTGCTTTTGTTTGTTGATCTTGTGAAGGTATCCAAGCATTGTGGTGAAAGGATCGTAAGTTACGAAGACAGGAAACGAGAGGCCACCACTACAACAGGCATGAAGACAATGTTGGACTTCAGGTAGGTGGATCTACCTGATCTATTTCATTTAGTAATTGGGAACCTACACTCTATTTTGTCCTTTTGTTGCTAGACCCACCCTAGGGCTAGAGGGATCATCTCTATCTGCCGAGAGGATTTACCTTCATAACAAATTGGTGACTCTGTTGGGGATCAGTGTGAGTTTGTCTTTTGTCCTTGTCAAGTCAACTTCGGTCATTTGCTTGTTTGTCTATATTTTCTGGTCTGTTTGCTTGTTTAGAATCCTCTTGTTCATCTCCGGAGTGTCAAGACTAACCTCCTCTTACTGGATTTCCCATTCTCCCATAGATATCTGGCTTGGCACATTTTTTGCTTAAACAGTCACGCCGATTAGCACATGTTTCTTGTGTTTCACTAGCACCAACCCCTGTTTGGCACGAATTACCGTCTTACAGTCTCACCGAATCCTGTAGGGTTTTGTTTGCCCTTCCTTTTTATTTTTTTGGTCAGTTGTTCTTGCCTCTGGGTGGATTAATGATTTGAAATTGTTGTGTTGAGATTGTTTTGACAGTCATAGGCTTCTTCTTCTCAGTTGTACATCTGTTTACTTATCAGTGCGGTTTATGGCCTGAGGGTTTCTGAGTGTCTTAGCTCACTTAGCCTTATGATTGGAAATTGAGTCTTTTGTTTCTTTTTAGTCACATATCTTGATCAATTGCATTTTGTCATTTTTTATCCTTTGAGCATTTTTTTGGTGGAATGATCATTTCGGGTTTCGTTTGATTTTTCTTCTTGCTGCTCTAAGCATAGATCACATTTCCTGTTTGGATCATTTCAAAGCTTTCTCTTTGATTGGAAGAGTGCATAATTGGTTTGAGTGTATCTTTGTGTTTGTGTTTCTTTCATTGAATCAGTCAGTTTAGCTGTTTACATTCGCAATCCTAGAACTAGTGTTTGTTTTATTTTTTTCATGTAATTAGTGCATTGTGTGCTTCACTTCATTGAAAAATAAAAAAATTTCATTGTTTCATTTGGATGGAAAGGAAGATTCTTTTGCATAACTAGTGCTTGATAGACTAGGAAAGAGTTTTTTGGTTTCTCACTTGATTAAATTAGATGCATTAGGGGCTTTCTTCATTTGATTTCATTGATTGCTATTGTTTGAAAGATCTCCATCCTTCTCTTAATTTCATTCATTTAATGGAAAATGATGTTCATTTGCATATAGCTTGCATTTAGGAAATTTGAGATCGAAATTCGATAAGGCCTTGAAATTGAAACATAATTCAAGATCAACTATAAAATCAATTGAATTAACCTAAGGAAACATTGGAACCTAACACAAACATTTTAGTGGTCTAGGCTAGACACATGTTCCAACGTCTTAAAACCTAGTAGTTGTCATTCACCTTTTGGCTTTAGACATCGGTAGTACGGACTTGTGCTCCCCATACCATCGAATATATAAAGGGAGACCCCTATAGGTTCAAATCCTTTATCCATAGGAATCCGAGTCTTCTGCCCTGTAATCGTGATACACCAAACATAGCATTCAAGGAGACTACCTGCATGTATGAAAATTCCTTGGTCATTTCTCTTTCATTTGATCACCAAGGTTTATATGGCGGTTCACAGAAGCTTGGTACACCCTCTTTCTTAGATTACCAGAGTAGTCATTTCGATATTTTTGTGATTATTTAACAGGAGAAAACATCATTGAGCACTTTTCCTTTCATGCTCGTTTAAAATTGAAAGTGTCTAGAGTCATCTTTTGTCTGTTTCTCAACTCTTAAAACATGAAACAACATAGTCTGGTTTCAATGTCATACAATTAATTTCCCACTATCACATGCTCGTTAAAATTTTGTTACTCGGCTTGTTTTTGTTTTTCGTTAGGACTTGATCTTGAATCCTTGTTTTGGATATATTTTTTTCCTTTTATATTTTGAAATATGGTCATAGTGGTGGAACCGCCAATTTCATCGTCTTCCTCACTGCCTCCTAGTGTTAGTTCCTTTCCCAACGTTTCTTACCAGACCCCTCAGTCCACTAGGTCTGTTGAGTTTTCGCAGCCTATTATCTTGACTATTTTACCTCTCGCTACTCGATCTCCTCTTGAAGATTTAGTTGAGTTCAATTTTCCTCCTCTAGGTGGTTGGTCTGGTTTCAGGAACGAGGAAGAATTCCCTCATCTTACTTCGGGATCACCATTTGTAGTTGCTGTGATACCCCCTAGTCCTCGTCATCTTTTTGATGATATTACGATTTCATCAGATATGGATTCTTAGATTCCTATTCACATGAAGGAATGCATTTTTCTACAGGAGAATATCAATTTTTCCCTAAACATCTCCTGCATGTTTCTATTCAATCTTCTCCCCAATCAGTGTCACTTCCACCTGGTTATTGGACTTTGAGTTAGATTATGTCTAGTGTTGCATCCATAGCACAATGCAGTACATCAACTCCCCCTAGGATTTTGGTCCTCCCTTCGTTGGGGCTGTCACCTTAGACACTGAATTCATTGGTTATTGTTACATCTGTCCTAGTCCGACCTACCGTCTATGTAGCTTTATCTACACTGATTGTTACCACAAAGTCGTTAGAGTCTTTTCACACTCACAGGTCTATTATTATTAATCCTATGTGGTATGTCATTCAAGTTCAGAGTGGATCACAAGCTCATGCTCCAGAGACTGCACCTGTAGGTGCGGTTACGACTGCCCCTATGGTTTCTCCCTATACTTTTGGTGAGCACATTTTGGACATCCACCGATGATATGCTCCTTCTCCAGATGCTCAACCTTCTGAGGCCCTGTCGGCTTCTAGTATGACCTCAAAAGTCCCCATGATTCTTGGTGGACTTACTTTTGAAGATTATTTGTTGGATTTTCAACAACAAAACTCTCATGGTTTTTGGCCACCCCAGGTTCCTGTTAATCCTCCCCATCATTATGATGCCATCGATAACCCTCTCTATTCATTTGCTATTGATCCTTATCAGACTGTCACTCATCAAGGACCTTTAGAGGGACAACCCTCAGGCTTACAAGGACAACCATTACAAGGACAACCTTTAGCCTCGTAGGGACAACCCTTTGGTCTACAGGGACAACCTTACGGTCTGCAAGGTCAACCTTCGATCCAAAAAGGATAACCCTCCAATCCTTCAATTCAAATTCAACCGGGAACATCGTATGTTGCTGGCAGGCCAATGTATCCACCTCAAGGACAACCTCTTGTACAACAGTAGCAGCCGTATGTTCAGTATGGTCAAAACTTTGTGCAACAAGGACAACCCTACAGTCCTTCTCTGGGTCTACCTAGTCATCAGGGACAACCTGGTCCATCTCCTTCATCAAGCCAACCTCTTCCACAAGGGAAACCCAGTGGCCCTCATTATCCAGGCCAACCTATTCTGCAGGGGCAGCCTGCTCAACCAGGTCAGCAGCCAGTTCAACCCGTTCAATAGCCAGTTCAACCTATTCAACATCCTATTCAACTTGCTCAATAGTCGGTTCAACCTATTTATCTAGCTTAGCAAGATCTTCCTGTTCAGCAGCCCCCTCATCCTGCTCAACAGGGTCCACCTGCTCAACCCCAAGGTTCTTATTGCCATGAAGGTCAATATCAACTGGTATATAGTGCACACCAAGGTTTCACTTTTTACCCTCAAAATCCATCTCATTTGGTGTATAATCAACCTCAAGGCCATGCTTACGTTCCGCAACATAATCCATACGTTGCTTAGCAAGGACCTCAATGGTATGCTTAGAATCGGTATCCTGGTCCTCAACCCCAGTATCAATAGAATTATCTGGCTTATAACCCTTATGGTCAGAATCCTCCAGGAAAAAACATATGGGGGAAGAATTTCTCGCACGCTAAGTGGAATGTTAACACGGGTCCTTATCAGAGACCTCCAATGCCTTTTAATCCTCAATTACCATTTCCCGCTACATTGGAATTGCCTAATGTGTCAAAACTTATGAAGGATCTGATTCTTCATAATCCGTATTGACCTCTGGTTCCAAATAATATTCCTGGTGATTGTCCTAAGTTTGAGGGTAAGTCCGGAGAAGACCCCCAAGTACATGTTATGACTTACAACTTGTGGTGTTCCTCTAACTCTTGGGTTGAGGACTCTATTCGACTCCATGTTTTCCAACATACTCTTACTGGTGCCGCTACAAAGTGGTACACTGAGCTATCTTGTGGCATATCTCAAGGCTTCAACTCTCCGGCCATGGCATTCCTTACACATTCCCAATTATCGGTTCATTATGAAACCAAGGCACACCTCCTCACATCCTTGAAATAGGACCGAGCTACTCATATCTCAGATCATATTCATGAATGGAGACGTCGTCATTGCTTGATCAAATTTGATATTCTTGATCAGCTTCTAGTTGATTGGTTCACTACCTCCTTTGTCAATCAAATTGAGAAAGACATAGCTATGGGAGCATGTGTAACTGAGGAACAAGCCATTTCTCGTGCCCAGTACCTTGCTCTTGTATACTCTCAGTCTAGCACATTGTAGGATATCATGCATGATTCCCCTCGACCTAGAACTTCTAAAGCACCAGCGACCCCATCCTTCGACGACATTATTGGTTCGGTGTCTCTGACTTCTCAAAAGTCTTCTCCTTCAAATCCTAGGAAGAAAAAGTCTAATCCTTCCACTGATGCTACTTCTCAGTCCACTCTGAATCCTGGTAAAACCTCAGAAGTCAATGTCGTTCAGGCCAATCCAATGGATAAAAATTCCAACGGAAGAAATAAAGGTAAAGGTAATACCAAAGACGATACTCTAAAACCATATTTGTCCAAATCTCGTGCTATTGATGGTTCACAGTGCAAGCCAAAGTACCCTTGTTTGATTTGTGATGAAGAGCACTACACTAGGGACTATCCTCGATGGGCCAAAGTTAGTAGATTGCTCAAAGGAACTCAGCAAACCCATATGGTAGATCACCCTCAGTCCTCTACCCCATTTGGCTCTCAGGTGTTCATGATGAAAGGTTCTACACCCGTTTCTATTTCCACTTAATCGAAGGATTATACCGAATTATGTCACGCGACAAGGAAGGAGATGGCTAATGGTCATCCTCCTCTACCTACTTCTGGCCCACTTCAGATTGAAAGTCTTGATCCTGAGCCTGTTGTCCGACCACCTTCCAAAGCTGTACTCTGCAAGTCTTCTTACAATCCAAACACTCATGCCACTCAACATTACAGTATTTTTGAGGACTTGGCTCAGGTGCCATCTGCCATGTCTACTCTAGAAGTTATTCAAAGTTGTCCCTCTCAACGGAAAGCTTTGTTATTTGCGATTGGTGGGGTTGATCCTGCTGATACTAGCCTTCCTTCATTCGATTTAGAAAATTTCATTCCACGACTACCACACCAAATTGCGCTCGTTATACTGGTTGTTATTAATAGTCTCGATATTCATCAAGAAGTTCTAGACAAAGGCACATCGACGTGTATCATGTCATCTTCATGTTGGAAAGCCATTGGTTCTCTAGCCTTGAATTCATTACCAAATGCCTTGGAAGCATTTGATGGAAGAGAATCAAAACCTTTGGGTGTTCTTGCTAGTTTACCGATTACATTGAAATGGAAGACAGTCAATGTCGAGGTAGAAGTAGTTGACGCCAAGCTCAATTACAATCTTCTTCTTGGTCACAGTTGGACTCACACTATGCTTTAAATTACATCCACTCTCTTTTGTGTCTTGAAATTCCCACACGAAGGAAAGGTTGTTACTGTTGATGAATTGTCCTTCTTCATCTATTCTTCCGAGAAAAATTCTCCATATGTGGATAATATCCCTACTCCTTACGAGATATTTGGGCTGGGTCTCTTCAAAGATCCCACCCTCATGGGTATTTTTCCTCTTCCTCCACCTCACACTATTCAGATCAATATGATCTCTCAGTTTGATGACCCTTGAATCATTCCTTTACCTGAACAAGTCAATTCTTTTGGAGATTCGATGCCTTTAAGTCTGATTGAGATTGATTATTGTGAACTTCTTGTAGCTTTGAATCCTCCACCTTCTCATCATGCTCCTTTGAGCATGTCTTTCGATGCTTATTCTCAATCCCCTTGGCTCGACAATTCAGATTCATCTGATCCCTTGTGAGAGAGATTTCCATCCAATGAAGCTATTGTGGAAACTATGTCTCTCGAGGATTTTCTATGGGACGATGGTCATCATCATTCCTCTTTCATGCCTGGCCTCGGGGCCATGTCTACGTGTCTTGAAAGGTTTACATCTCAAGTTCCTTCTCCTCTGCTTCAAATGCCTATTCTAACATATGAAGTCTTTATGGAGGGTAACTTGAGTAACATTATGCAAATGATGCTTATTGACATTTCCTTCAAACCAGGAATTGTCAAGAACATCCATCTTGGGGTCACCTATTCTTCTGATGAAGTTCAAGTTTATACTAGCCTTTTCCACGAGTTCCTCGACATCTTTGCATGGTCCTATGAAGAGATTCCTGGCATTGATCCTAGTATAGTGGTGCATGAGATTCCTACCTACCCTATTTCAAAGCTTGTTCGTCAACGCCTTCATCCTGTGAACCCTCGAAAGGTTCCCGCCATTAAAAGTGAAGTTGAAAAAATTCTCAACATTGGTTTCATCTACCCAATTCTCTTGACAGAATGGGTGTCTAACGTTGTCCCTGTAGATAAGAAACAGGGTACCATTCGCGTCTGTTTTGATTACCATGACATCAATCGGACTTGTCCTAAGGATAATTATCCTACTCCCTTTATCGATCATATCATTGAAGATTGCACTGGGAGTGAGATATTTTCCTTCATGGATAGATTTTCTGGCTATAACTAGATTAACATTCTCTTGACTAATTAGCATAAGATGAGCTTCATATGTCGTTGGGGTACTTTCGCGTATAAGAAGCTTCCTTTCAGCTTGAAGAATGTTGGGGCCACGTTTCAGTGAGTGATGTCATATGATTTTCACAATATTAATCACATTGTCTTGCCTTATCTGGATGATCTCTTAGCTCATTCAGCTAATCATAAGAACCATCCTGACCATATCCATCAAATTTTTCTTCATTATCGATGCTGCAACATACGGTTAAAATGCATAAATGCATCTTCTGAGTCGGTTCTGGTTGACTCTTAGGGTTTATCGTGTCCAAAGACAGTATTTTCCTTGATCCCCTCAAAGTCAAGGCTATTATTAATCTCCCCTATCCATCTTCACTACATCAGCTGCAGAGTGTGCAAGGGAAGGCTAATTTTCTACGACGCTTTATCTCTAACTATGCTGAAGTAGCTAAAGGATTCACATGATTATTAGAGTAGGGTCTCACATTCCTCTGGGATGATATTTCTCAGAAGTATTTCGACACATTGAAGACGTTTCTCGTCAATGCTCCTCTTTTGTGTCCTCCAAATTATCATCGCGATTTTTCCCTCTATTTAGCTACCGCTTTTAGCACAATTTCCATGGTTCTGGTTCAAGATGATGATAACGGTGATGAGCATGTTATTTACTACCTCTCTCGTAACCTTATTCATACCAAAACATGCTATGCCCATGTCGAGAAGTTAGCGTTAGCTGCAGTTCAAGCAGTGCAACATTTTTGTCATTATATCATGTTTCGTATTGTGACTGTTATTTCTAAATGCAACCCCATGACTTACATATTGTCTCGACAATTGCTGGAGGGAGAATACTCAAAGTGGATTCTTATCCTCCAAGAGTTTTATTTGGAGTTCACTACTGCCAAGTCAAAGAAGTCGCTATTCTTTGATGATTTGATCTGCTCCCTTCCTCTTGACTCTTCTCCATCTGGTTCTGAACGACACATTCGAGATGATACGATTTTTCTGATCTCCACCCTCAATCCTTGGTATGGTGATATCATCGTATATCTTCAGATTGCCACTTTCATATTTGGGTTGACAAAGGATGATAGCCAACCCATATGCCATCAATTGCAACATTATCATATAGCTAGGGATATAATATACCGCATCAGAGTAGATTCCATTCTCCGACAATGTTTGACTCTCGAGGAGGCTGAGAAAGTACTGAATGATTTCCATAGTGGCGCCTGTGGAGGTCACATGTCTAGTTATGTCACTGCATAGAAGATTCTTCGTGTTGGGTATTTATGGCCCTCTTGTAGGTTTTATCCCTGTACAAAAATGATCTACAAATGAATTTTAAGGACAGGAAAAAAATAGTAGTAAGAGCATAAAACATAAAGCAGATAAATGTAGAGATTTTCCCCTGGATCCCAAATCAAGACGACCAGCTTGATTTTTCATTATATTCCTTTTAGTGTTACAACACACATATATATACATGTTGAAGCATACATAAACCCTAATCCATTAACCCTAGATTAGAACATAACCGTAGTTCCCTTGACCAGATCTACAAAATACCAGTGCCCAGAAACCATCATGCCCCAAAATTGTGTGCAAACCCATGCACAAAACCATGGGCAGGTCCGCCAACCAGAAAATAATGACCAATTTTTTTTTCAGGGGCACTTCCCTAGACCCCGATAGGGGGGCTACTGTCCCCCCTGTGACCCCCTGATGTTGCACCCAGCACAACGTACAAGGGGGGCTATCGCCCCCTGCGCATGATTAGTCATGGAAAGAATATAACAGAAACCCACCACCTCTATCTTCAAGGACTGCATTAATACTATTTGTAAATGTCATGATTACTATATCTATCAGCGCAAGATGCACACGCCACCTGAATTAGCTATTGAATTACTGCCCAACACTTCACCTAAAGAACAATGTCTTCTCTACTTAAAGAGGTTGGATGAAACTTGCCACTTTTTTTCTTTTGTAATCGAGGCACATAAAAATCGTGTCAAAGCACATCTTGACCAGTCAGTTTCCCCTCCCTCCTTTATAGAAAAGGGCCTCATCCTCCAGTATGACCAAGCTCATGATAAGCTGGGGGCAGGAAAATTTCAACCTATGTGGCATGGGCCTAAAATCATTAAACGTGTCTTGAAGAACGGGGCCTATGATCTTATTGATTACAAAGGTAATCCTTCAGATTAGCCCAGAAATCGGTTGTATCTAAAAAATTATTATGCATGAGTCATTTGTGCATATTTTGTTTACATAGGTATTTTTTAATTTTTTTACATTTTGGCTTGGTGTTTTTTGTGAATATTTTCCTACTTATTGGGTTGTTGATTATTGTGCAGATGTTTATTACCCATTATGTCACTTTTTTGAATGGTGCTTCCCGTAGTACCTAGAATTTGTCTTCCACCTCCTACGTGATTTATGATCCTGCTAGTGAGTTGATAAATCCCCAAGGTATTTTTCTATGATGAACTACAAACAATGTCGTTGAGTGTAGTGATGTCATTGAATTGTTAACCAAGGCAGTTACCCTCGACATTAGTGCATTGGTTGTAAATATAGACTCACAACTTGTTGTTCTTCAACTTAATGGGCATTAATTAGTTAGAAACCCTCACATTTTAAGATACTACTTACGTGTTCATTTTCTAGAAGGAAATTTTGATTATATCGCATATCAACATATTCCTAGACAAATGAATGCATTAACCGATATAGTGGCTAACATTGTATTAGATAGACATTTGCGTAATCTATAAAATCATCATCACATGAGAGACTTAGATCAAATAGGAATATATATATATATATATATATATATATATATATATCGGATGTTTTGCATCAATGTGCACCATAAGTTTCAAAAATGATACATGTGTGTTTTTGTTACATCCCGAGACACGATGTCTCTCGTCAAAATGTAGAAATAAAAGCCTAGGTGTCTAATCAACATGATGATCATGATAACATGTCACTTCTTGGAGAAGCCACCTCAGCAAGAAGTGAACTCGGTTTGACACCCCTACATCGTGTCTCTGATATGCACGAGGAACATCATCAAATCATGTATAGTTTGGAACTTCGCGAGCGATTCCCTCTAAGTTGTGTGCAATCTCCTCTTCCTCACCTTGAGGGGAAACATCAAAATCGCGAGGTATTCACCTTACTATTGGATACATCCCTCTTGGTCTCTCTAGGCCTACATCTGCAAATATATGGATTAATTTTCAGAACATGCATACCAAAAAAATCATAATACTCTCCAAATCCTTCATCTAAATCCTCTCCTTCTGGGAGTGGGTGGTCTGGATCACTAATGAAATCTGTGCCAGAATAGGGCTAGTCCTCCATGACAATCAACTCTCGGCAAAGGCAATCATAGAACTCCGGTCTCTAGGAAATTTGTTGACCGGCCCCTAATCTTGGCATAAGAGCTACCCATCAAGCCATTCATGGTTCTAGTGCTGGTGGTGTCAGGACTAGCACCTCCTGATATTGAAATATTGGTAATCATTCTGGGATGAACGATACCAAGATAAACCTATAACCAAACTGCTTTAATTTGGTCTTCTTGCACTTTATTAGCTGACATTTTATATTAATTGTTACTACCTCTGCCCAGTTGTAGATAGTCGATGTCAAGTAGTCTATAGCAAGAAGTAACATTGTTTTTTTGTCTTCGTGTGGTGCTTGTGATCCCGCAGCTCGTGTGATCATGTGTAGCACTACCTTTAGTGCTAAATCCATGATGGTCTAGATATCCACCTTCCCGCTTTTTGATCCTTTCCGTGCCCCTAGACATACCCTATCAATTACCATTCTCATTTTCTCCATGGTGGGCCAGGTGCCAGTTAAGATTGGTGCTACTCCCCTTCGCGACAATCCCGTTATGAAATAGATATTAGAAACATCAATCTCGAGCTCTTGATCCCCAAGAATGAATTTTTCCTGATCCTCATCCCAGATATTAATCAAGTATTGCATCAGCTTCGACTGAGCTCTTAGACATGGTGTCATGAAGAACTTTTTTAGTCCACAATCTCTGATAGATTCCATGCATCTCTCATTCTCCATGGCAAGCTCATCTTCTTCGCTATGTTCCTGTTTCTTCCATTCGATCATCGTTTTTCCACTCTTTCACTTGCAAACATGTTCATAAGGACATTATTAGCTAAATCACAAGCTACGATTTGTGAAAATTGAGGATTTTTTACTTGCATTTCACGTTTTAAAAGGTCTATGGGGTTCATACGACTGTTTGGGAAATATTTTCCCCAATGGGCGTGCCCCAGTTTAAAAAATTTTGTGGTTGCCATGAGTTCATGCCCGAAACCTGCGACGACCGCCATGCCCTAGTTTTCACAATTTCCTCCTCAAAAATCCAAACTAAATGTTGAAGGTAATGAAAGAGGACATAAAATATGGGGAAGGATGACAACTCTTACCTAGAACTGATGGATTTGATATTGGTATACCGGATTGCCCGCTATCGCTGCCACAAAATTGCAATGTAAAATGGGTAACTAATGCTCCACAAGAGGTAAAAGAGAAAAGTAATTATTTTTTACCATTTTTGGCATTTTATATCTTTTTAAAACCCTAATTAGATTTTAATACATGTTTTTTTTATTATTACATTATATTATTTTTATAAATGGTTTTTACCTTTGTTGCTTGTGCAACGACAGGTCTTTAATGTGATAGCTATGAAGTCACGACTTATATTTTATACTTTTTTGGACTCGGGAAAAACACGAAAAAATCATTACTGGAGTCATATTTTAGCTATTTTCTGACTCTATAAAAATGAAAAGATTTCCGAGACCCTTTTCATTTTGAACTCGTTAAATGGCTGCGAAACGGTATCTACCCAGTATTTTTTTACCCCTTTTTCGGGCTAGGATAGATTATTTAAGAAAAAGGAATACCTTAGCCTATCACGATTAAGAGGTTCTTTCAAAAACAAAATTCTACATTTTCGGATATGAGAGAATACTTATGAAAAGGGACTTGATGGAGTTTTATTTTCTATTTCTTTTCAAATTCTCTAAACATGAAAATATGCCGAGTTCTCCTTGTGTCATACTCGTTAAAATCTGATGACATTGGACATCATTGCCATGACGTTAATCGAGTTCCTCCTTCCTAGGGCTTGTAAAATGTAGTAGGTTGGATTTGTCCGAAGGAAAAACTTACAACACAAGCATATGCTATCCCCTTCAAGCTTTTTAAAAAAAATAATTGGGTTACTCATCAGAAATGGTGGGGGAAAATTGAACCATTTAGTAGTTATGTTGGCAGTATGTCACTCTTGAACATGACACTCGTCTGCATTCGTGCTGGGTTGGGGACATCTCATTTCATCATTTTTTCTTCATGGGTTTGGGTAATATATTTTTACCTATCATCTGATCTTTGCCACTTCATCATGACCTCAGATCCCTTGATATCAAATGCTGCCAAATCCAGAGTCGTGTCGTTGATATGTTCAAGAGAATTTTTCCTCTACAGTTTTCAACCTCCCTCTGATTCTCTGTTGGTCTTGATTCGTTTCATCATATTCCTCTGTCTCGTGTCAATGATGTGGGAAAAATTATGACCCTCCTTCAACTAGGTCACTTCCTGTCAAATTGACTCATTATCTAGGAAGTTGATCTAGAGACTCCTCCGGTACCGACACACGTGCCTCATGTTAGAGTCGGTCTGTTCATCCCTCCGTCAGAGATCAAAATTCTCTTTCGTTGCATTTCATTTTTAGGTGTCCCATTCACTTCTATCATTTGCATTCCATTAGGAGCATAGGTCTTCTGACGGAAGGGTCTTGTCGCTCATTCCCCTCGTGTCATGTACCTGTTGGCTTAGGTCTGTTCATCAAAGTCCATCAAAATCATTTTACAGTCAATGACAGTCAGTGTTTGGTCTCTTGGTTAGCAAAGAGTCATTTCAGTCATTAGGTCTAGGGTTTCGCAAATTGTGTCTTCAAAGTGTCCAAAAATGCCAGAAGGCCAGAGGGAGGATCAAAATAAGTTTTTATCTCAAGAAATTTCATTGTCATATTGCTTGATCGTGACTTTTCTTCAAAACTTTGTTTTGAAGAAAATCGTCATTTTGTTCTTTGTAATAAATGTCATGTAATTTTCCAAAGTTTTTCAGTTGTAAAATCTTCAGGCGCAACCCTGGTCGCCTTTGCAAAAACATGCCAGTCACCCCTGCAAAAAATAGACAAGAGTTTCGTCATTCACGTCAAAAAAGATCAAAATGGAAACAAAAGCAGAGTTTGTATTAAAAATGTGAAAGTGCCAAAATTGAAACATTACAAAGTGGGTTGGTCAAAATGAAAAATCAAAATTCATTGATATACTAGATATTTTCCACATCCAAACTTCATTTGCACGCCAAGGATAGGAGAGAAGCTAAGTTGAAGTTTGGAGGAGCGAAGACAGGGTTTTGGAGGACCCACTATGTGTTGAATCTGCTGCGCGGCGCGTTGGGAAGTAGGCGCGACGCACCGAGAGGTCGCGACGCATATAGCCGACCTCTGCAGTGTATTTTTGCATGTGCGTGGCGCACTCACACGGTGTGGTGCATTGGGTTTTGTGCATGGCGCACAGAGCCGACAGGAAAAATTTCACCTCTGCCCAAACAAAATTCAAATTAACTTAGTCTTCTATGATCCAAGTAAGTGTGTGAGCCTTTGCCATTTCTATTAAACCGTGTTTGTTGTGATTTGAAGAGAAGAATATAAGAGTTGAATGGTAAAAATATAAACCCTACTCTCTTGTTAAAAATGGCTCTTATAGGGTTTAAAATTTGAGTTTTAAAGTTTGATCTTGGTGCCAATCCCCCACATTGTTCATTCTTTCCCATCACTGATATATAATCATTATAGTCCCTCCCCTATTCCCCTCCGTCCCAAAACCACTTATATCCCTTGTTCCCATTTTTCCTATCCCTAAACTCTACTATTCCTTATCACTCTCCCTCTCTCATTTCACTTATAAATTCCCAAAATCCCCAATTCCCAACAGTCAAGTGACTGTTAGCACACCTTAATTTCACTTAACAAACTCCACTTTTCCCCACTATTCCATTTTCCTCACAGTCCCTCATTTCCCTTTGGCACATTTTTATTTTCTAGAATATTCATTCTGGAAAAAGCAGGAACATGTGGACGGACCAAATGAGGCACCATATAGTTAGTGGAATAGAGGCAATTTGTTTCATGGCCTATTTTCTAGTTCCTAGTTTAGATATGGTTGAAACAACTCCTAGAATGATGAGCTCGACCCCTAGAGGCATGGGAATGGGTTAGGCTTGTCTATATTATGTATTTTCTCAGACATTTTCAGGGTTGGACATTTGGGATTGCTCAGCACTTCATTGTACATTCATTCTGCAATTTTGGCAAAGGAATAGACCAGGGTTTGCAGCCCTCTTTGGGATCCTTGTGGCTCTGTGTTTTGATGGTGTTTTTCTCCATGTATTTTTAAGTTCATTGATGTTTATGTGTACCATTTTCATTCTCCTTTCTTCTTAAATTAAGCAAATTAGTGTTAAAGGTAGAATTCAATAGCTTGCTTTGCTCTGCCTTTAGTTTTGCTTAATTTTACATGTTTTCATCTGTTTGAGGAGGACTCTTGAGACCCTCTTGCCCTCTTCATCTCCCCACCAATATTATCCATCCATTCAATCAATCTAAAGCATCAAAACACTTGCCTTCCTCGCCCCAATCAGAACTCTGCAAAAACTAGGCCTAATCCCCGCACCCAAAACTACCTTTCCCTTGATCCAACAAAAAACCCCAAAAACATAATCAAACTCCTTAAATTATATACCTAGCCTAAAATTAGCTTCCATTTCAGTCATCTCAAGCCCTATTGATTACTTTTCGCTGAGATTGACCCGGAGAGAGCCCTCTCCTGTTCTGGTAGGGCTAGCTACCAGACTGAGCGTGGTTTGATGTTACCCTGAACTTTGTCTTCCTTCAACCTGAGGTAGATTTAGGCAATAACATAGTGGTGACCATACTGGGGAAGAAAATGGTTTGATTTTTGGTGTTATTTGTTTTATAAGCTACAGATGGAGCCTGAAGTTATGCCAGGTAGCCTTTGAAATGATCTTGCTTTGCATTTGCGAAAGTAGATAAACTTTGCTTCAGTCAATCTCCGGTCTAGCTTGTAAACGTGACACTTGACTTGTAAATCACCCCATTATATCAGATCGTTCTAGACTTTTGGGTGATGAGTCTAGAATTTTATAGGCTGAACAAGTTGGTTTTGTCCCTTTGATTTTGAAATTAATCCAACACACTGGCTTCCAGAAGACATACTAGAGCAAATCCGGATCCCGATCCACCTCCAGTGTATGAGAATCCCAATCTGATTTCAAGAATCCTCCGTCGAGAAAGTCTCGTGATCCCTTTGTTTAAATCTCATTCATGCCCTACTGTATTTGAATTCCTTGAAGATATTGAGTTTGATGATCAATTTGAGTTGTCGTTGTTTGAAACTAAGTCTGAAAGTGCTATTGGTTCTACTGTCATAAATCCCGAGTTTATCAAGTATCTTGAGATTGAACAAGCTAATAGATCCATTGATAGCTACATATTGAATATACAAAACTCTATTGTGGCAACGAATATTCCTGAGTTTATCGAATCTGCTTCTGAAACTCTTGGTCCATCAGCAGTTACTTCTGATTCACAAGTTCACACCGAGCCTCCTTTCATTCCTACTATTCCCGTGCAATAATCAATATCTGATCAAAAATCTGTAGTAGTTTCTCCTCCTTCCCCACCACATACACCTTGTACATCTACTGCTCCTACTCCACCCGTTTCTCCAAGACAAATTATAAATCCACCAAGAGCAATGGTCGCTAGATTTGCACCTATTGTCTTGCCACAGAACTTGGATGCCATGCCCACTGATTATCAGAGTAAAATCCCATTGTTTTATGGAACTCCTCAGAGTGTTTATGCTCAACAACATATTGATAGAATGGCAGACTTCTTTGATCTCCTTGAAATTGATGAAGAAAATGTCACCATGAGATTGTTTGTGCAAACTTTTGGAGGTGAAGTACGTAAGTGGTTCAGAGCTTTGCAGCCTAGAAGTATTGCTACATTGGCCGAGCTTCAGAGAAAATTTTTAGATTGGTGGGAAATAAAGAAATATCCTCTTCAAATCACTTCAGAATATACCAAGATCAAGCGCAATCCTGGTGAGTCAGTCCAAGACTATTGTATCAGATTTAATGCGGTTTATAATGCAATTCCTGATGATTTGAGGCCATCTAAGAAGTCATATTTGCTTAAGTTTCCGGATGGTTTTGATCCGGACATGGCCTATTCATTACGCGAAAGAGATCCGCCCACTTTGGAGGACATGCAGAAAATTGCGGTGAGTGTTGAGGTGAATTTGAATGATAAGAGAGCTAGATTGAAAGCAGAAAAGAAAGTTATGATAAAGGAAGAAGCTTCTACTTCAGATCAACTACTTCGCAAAGTGGAAAAGATGTTTGAAAGAATGACACTTGATAAGCCCGAACCGCAGATCAGAAATCCCAACTTTCGTGGACAGCAGCAACCACAATTCAGGATCAAACAACGAGAGCAATGAGCACCAGAACCACCAGCACAACAACAGGTAAAGACTCCATTACAGCAGAATTTTGTTGGTCCGAAATCAGATGATGAAGACAATTTAATTGAAGAAGAAAATAAATTTTTTACACCTGATGACATGCCAACCTTTATCACCGAAGATGAAGAGTTTGCAGAAAGTTCAGCTGTACAAAAGGATGAGGATTTTATCTTGGCAAATGAGACAGCTCTTGAAGAAGAGTCGGATGAGTATCAAAGAGGTTATATGAATGCTTTGTCAGCCCAGCAGAAACAATATTCACTAAGAAACAGAGATGTGCCTATCAACCCAATCCAAAAGAGAAAAGAAGTTTCAGCACCAAATAATGATGCATCCATTGCACAAAAGAAGGGAAAATATGTAGTTGATCCTGATACAAGTAAGTCTCTATCAGCAAGTGAAAGATCAAATCAGTCAATTGTATCGAAGGAGAAAACTGAAAAGAAAGATGCTCCAGCCAAAGAGGTAGAAAAAACTTCAGCTTTTAACTTAGAAAGTGAGATTGCTAAGTTGAAAGTTTCCATTCCTTTGACTGAGTTAATGAAAAATAGCAGCTACAAGGGTCAAGTATCTAAAATTCTGAATTTCGATCCAATGTCTGATATGGTGAATGTGGAGGATGATCAACCTGAATTGATATTTGGACTAGCATTGGATGGTGAGTCTCCCGATAGTGATGTGCCGCCTTTTTATATCAGCCTTAGATTGCATGATTTTGTGTTACATAATGCCATGTTTCATTCTAGAGCTCCTCAAAATCTCATGCCGAAGGCGATTATGGAGAAATTGGGATTGGACATCACTCAGAAGTATCATGATCTATATTCTTTTGATTCCAGCAGAGTAAGATGCATTGGGATTATTAAAGTTTTGGTGGTAAGTTTAGATCAGATTCCGGCGAAGAATTTTTTGATGGATGTAGTTGTGGCAGACATTCCTCCTAGATTTGGCATGCTTCTTTCCAGATCTTGGGGAGCGAAGTTGAAGGGAACCATACAAATTGATTTCTCCTATGCTACCATTCCTGTGTTCAGTCAGATGAGAAAATTATATCGGGAACAGAAGATGAAGTATATGATCACCGGCAAGGAGAAACCAGTAAATCATCCGATTAATTATGTACATACAGATTTAGAGTCTTTTGTTTTGTATTCAGATAGTTTCAATGATGTAGATAGTTAGTTAATTGAAGCAGAGGACATTCCAGAGATCACAGAAAATTTTAGAGAAGTTTTGATGAAGGAAAGGAAAGAACTTGAGAGTTCCGCTGAGCAATCAGCCTTCCAACAACAGCAGAAAGTTGAGGGACAGCAAGAAAAAATAACAGAGCAAACAAAATTTCAGCACTTGGAAGAAGATGAAGAAGGTTTATGGACTATGGATTTCGATGGTGTCGTTGGGAGTGATGGTGCTGGAATCAGCATTTGGGTTCGTAGTCCTTTTTCCGCCCAAAACAAGGTACCTAGTAATGTGAGAGTTTGTTCATACAAGTTAGCATTTGATTGTTCGAATAATGAGGCAGAATATGAAGCTTTGATTGATGTTCTAAAAATACTTAGGAAGTTGAATGCTAAGAGAATTGCAGTCTATGGCGACTCTGAGTTGGTAATTAAGCAAGTGAAGGGTGAGTATCAAGCGAAGCATCCTCGGATGTGGGCTTATCGAAATGCTATTCTTGATATCTTGAAGTTATTTTCAGATTATACTTTGTCTTATATCCCTCGCATTCAAAATGGTATTGCGGATGCTCTTGCCAAGGCGGCTAGTAATTTGAAGATCCCAATGAACTCAAGTAACAAGTTCGAGATCCATGTGAAACATCGTCCAACTGTCCCGAATAATCAAAGGTTTTGGCAAGTATTCCAAGATGATGATGAGATTGATGAATTTCTGCAAAACAAAGGTATGTTCAAAGACACTTCAATTGACATGGAATATGATGATGGTGAGGCTGATGTGAAAATAAATCAGATGGAAGTGTTGCAGCTGAAAGATAATGTCATTCCTAAGGGTTTGATACCTTTAGAAGAGCTCTTTGATCAAGATGACGTAGCTAGAAAGCCAACCTTGCGGCCAACTGAAAAGGGAGTTGAAGACGTGAACATTGGAACAGCTGAAAATCCAAAGATGGTGAAGTTATCCAAATCATTGCCACCGGAGGTAAAAGCAAAATATGTTAGTTTGTTGTCTTCTTTTGCTGATGCTTTTGCTTGGGATTATTCAGATTTAAAGACATATGATACCAATATAATTCAGCACACCATTCCTATTAAGCCAAATCAGAAGCCTCTCAGGCAGAAGTTGAGAAGGATAAATCCGAAATTGTTGCCTTCGATTGAAAAGGAGGTGAATCGATTATACAAGGCTGGTATCATTGTTCCTAAAATATTTTCAGACTGGATTTCCAATTTGGTGCCCGTTCGCAAGAAGATAGGTGAGATTCGTTTGTGCATTGATTTTCGAAATTTGAACAAGGTTTCTTTGAAAGACAATTATCCATTGCCCAAAATGAATCACATATTGCAGCAAGTAGTTGGAGCATCTTGTATGTCACTACTCAATGGTTATTCCGGGTATAACAAAATTTTGGTCCATGAGGATGATAGGGACAAAACAACGTTCACCACTCCGTGGGGAACTTTCCATTATGCCAAAATTCCTTTCGGTCTAAAGAATTCTGGTGCGACATTTCAGCGTGCAATGGATATGGCATTTGCGAATGAGAAATATGTTTTCCTAGTTGTGTATCTTGATAATTTGACAGTCTTTTATAATTATGATGAAGAGCACCTTTACCATTTGAAAGTTGTTTTTTAGCGATGTAGAAAGTATGGTGTGTCACTTAATCCAAAGAAGAGTTTATTTGCCATGGATGAGGGTAAACTACTTGGTCACATTATTTCAAAATATGGCATCCGTATTGACCCAGCTCGAGTTGAAGCAATTCAGAAAATTGATCTTCCCCGAAATAAGAAGAAGATTCAGTATTTTAATGGTAAGATGAATTTTTTACGCCGCTTTGTGCCTAACCTTGTTGAACATCTAAGAGAGATTACATACATTCTTAAGAAGGATAGTGTAGTAAAGTGGAGTGAAGAGGCGGTAAAGTCTTTTAATTTAGTGAAGTTGGTTCTTTCATCAGCTCCGGTTTTGATCAGCCCGGATTACACTCAGGCTTTTATTTTGTTCTCTTTTGCTTCGGAACATACTATGGCAGCAGTATTAATGCAGAAAAGAGATAGGCATGAAAAACCAATTGCTTTTTTCAGCCGTACTATAAGAGATGCAGCCCTGAAATATAACATAATTGAGAAGCAAGCTCTTGCTCTTGTGAAGGCACTAAAATATTTTCGAGTATATATTCTGCATTCTCATATTATTGCTTATGTTCCTAACGCTACTGTGAAGGATGTTTTGGTGCAAACAGATCCGGAAGGGAGACGGGGTAGATGGATTGCAGCCTTGTTGGAGTATGACGTGGACATAAAGCCCACAAAGCTTATCAAAGGACAAGGGCTGGCAAAGCTAATGGTTGAATCGAATTTGCACGCTTTGGATATCAATCTTATTGCTGTTATGTCTGAACATAATGAGGAAAGTTCATCGGTTCAGGTATCAGAAATCTTTATGACATCTCCTTGGTATTCAGATATTTTATATGTGCTTCAAAATTTGTCACCGCCACCCGGCATGGCTAGAAAAAAAAGTAGAACTCTGAAATTAAAGGCTGCTAAGTTTTCTGTTTTGAATAATTCACTTTATTGGAAAGATCTCGGTGGTATGTTGCTGAATTTTTTGGTGGAAGAAGAAGCAAAGCGGGTTATGGAGGATTTTTACAAAGGAGATTGTGGCGGTCACCTTTTTTGGAAAACAACAGCCAATAAGATTTTGAGAGCGGGATACTATTGGCCGACATTGTTTGATGATGTGTATAGGACTATCAAAAGCTGCCATGAATGTCAGATTTTTGAAGGTAGGCAGAAATTGCAGCCTTTTCCACTTAAGCCCATTGAGGTGAGTGCCCCGTTTCAGCAGTGGGGTTTGGATTTCATTGGCGAAATTCATCTCGCTTCTTCAGGACAGCATAGATGGATCCTAACAACGACAGATTATTTCACAAAATGGATTGAAGCAGTTCCCAGCAGGCAAGCTACGGATGCGGTAATCATTTATTTCCTTGAGAATAACATTTTGTCTCGTTTTGGTTGCCCGAATAAGTTGATCACTGATAACGTAGCAGCTTTCAAATCAAAAAATATGATTGAGTTTTGTGACAAGTATAAAATCATTTTGGGGCACTCAACTGCCTATCATCCGCAAGGCAACGGATTGGCGGAGTCTTCCAACAAATCTTTGGTCAACATCATTAAAACGTTGCTGGAAATAAACAAGAAGAGTTGGCATAAGAAGCTGGTAAATGCACTTTGGGCAGATCAGGTGAGTCAGAAGAAATCTATTGGTATGTCCCCCTTTGAGTTAGTTTATGGAGTTGATACAGTGTTTCCTACGTCTCTCGCGGTTCCGGTGGTCAAATTTCTACAGGAAGCTGGCAGTGAAGAAGATCATATGCATAGACGAATAAATCAAATGATCCATTTGCAGAAGACGAGGGAAGAAGTTTTTCAAAACACATTCAAGCTGCAGGAGAGAATCAAGAAGATCTATGACAGGAAAGCAAAGGCGGAAAAATTTCAATTGGAGGAAGTGGTGCTGAAATGGGATGCCAGAAATGAGGATAAAGGTAAGCACGGTAAGTTCGAAAATCTCTGGAAAGGACCCTTTAAAATTGCTGCATATCGAGGTCAGAACGCTTTTCTTCTGAAGGAGATGAATGGGGAAGATTGTCCAGGAGGGCCGGTCAATGGTTGGCTGCTCAAGCAGTACCATTTCTAAGATGTTTTCTGCTGATTACATTGTCATTGTACATACCATTTATTTCAATTTCATTGCAAGAGTGCATTGTGATCTTTTCTTCAGTTTGGGGCCCAAAGTGAAGGCTATAATTCTGAATATGGATTGCAGTTTTAGTTTGAGTTTGTCGAGTTGGTTTTGTTCAGTCATTTCAGTTTCAAAGTTGAGTCATTTTGAGTCAGATTTTCAGTCAATAAATCAGTCAACAGTCTTGTGTTGATTTTTCAAAATAATGGACTCCATAGCCCAATGGACGAAGGCACTGCCTACTCTCCCAGAAATCTGTAGTTCTTGGCACCTCCCAGGAGCTACCATCCCCATTGGAGCCAATGTTAGAGTCGGTCTGTTCATCCCTTCGTCAGAGATCAAAACTCTCTTTGTTGCATTTCATTTTTAGGTGTCTCATTCAGTTCGATCATCTGCATTCCATTAGGAGCATTGGTCTTCTGACGGAAGGGTATTGTCGCTCATTCCCCTCGTGTCTTGTACCTGCTGGCTCAAGTCTGTTCATCGAAGTTCATCAAAATCATTTCCCACCACCCATAAATAATGTTTGTATTTGGTGGTCAAAGAGTCATTTTCAATCATTAGGTCTAGGTTTCATGAATTTCAAAGTGTCCAATAATGCCAAAGAAAGCAAAGAAAGGTGCAAAATAACTTTTTCATTTCAAATATTTGTCATATCGCTTTGATTGTGACTTTTCTTCAAAACTCTGTTTTGAAGAAAATTGTCATTTTTTTCTTTGCAATAAATTGCCATGTATATTTTCCAAGTTTTTCAGTTGTCAAAATATTTAGGCGCAGCCCTGGTCACCTTTGCCAAGTTCTGTTCCAATCATCCCTGCAAAAAATAGACAAGAGTTTCGTCATTTCACTAAAGGTCAAAATGGAAACAAGAGAGTTTACTAAAAAAATGTGAAAAGTGCCAAAGCCGAAACATAAGAAAGTGGGTTTTTGCAAACAAAAATAAAATCCATGAATATACAAGATATTTTCACCATCTAAACGTCATTTTCACACAAGGCCTTGTCAAAACCCAAAGGAAAATTGTGGAGGAGCCAAATTTATGTTTGAGAAGTCGGATCGTCACTGGGAGTGAGCACAACGCACAGAGCATCTCGCTTAAAAAACGCATTGGCATGTCGCAACGCATTACGCTTTTTTTCCACAAGTGTCACTCTGCTCTTGTGCGATGCATACAAGGAGCACGGTGGCACTGGTTTGTGGCGCACAGAGCGATGTGCAAAATTTCACCTCTGCCCAAACAAAATTCAAATCGACTCAGTCTTCTATGATCCAAGTAAGTGTGTGAGCCTTTTCCATTGCTATTAAACGGTGTTTGCTATGATTTGAAGAGAAGAATATAAGAGTTGAATGGTAAAAATATAAACCCTACTCTCTTGTTAAAAATGGCTCTTATAGGGTTTGAAATTTGAGTTTTAAAGTTTGATCTTGGTTCCAATCCCCCACATTGTTCATTCTTTCCCATCACTGATATATAATCATTATAATCCCTCCCCTATTCCCTTATATCCGAAAACCGCTTATATCATTTATTCCCATTTATCCATATCCCTCAATCCTTCCATTCCTTATCATTATCCCTTTCCCCATATCATTTGCAAAATCCCTAAATCCCTAATTCCCAACAGTCAAGTGACTATTAGCACACCTTAATTTCACTTAAACTCCAATTTTCCGACTGCCCATATTCTCATAGTGATCATAGTCCTCATTTCCCTTTGGGACATTTTCACTTTTTCTAGAAGATTCATTCACCAAAAAGCGTGTTCGGAGTGGAATGGATCGCTTTCCTAACATATAGAGGAAAGTTGTTTCATTGTCTATCTTTCAGCCTAGTTTAGATATGGTTGAAACTTCGTCTCCTATAATGATGAGCTCGAATTCTTAGAGGCAGCATGTGGGAATGTAAGTTAGGATTTTCTATATTATGTATTTTCTGTAAGAGCCAAAGGTTGAAATGATTTGGGATATCATAAAGACTTCATTGTACATTCATTCTGCAATTTTGGCAAAGGAATAGACCAGGGTTTGCAGCCCTCTTTGGGATCCTTGTGGCTCTGTGTTTTGATGGTGTTTTTCTCCATGTATTTTTAAGTTCATTGATGTTTATGTATACCATTTTCATTCTCCTTTCTTCTTAAATTAAGCAAATCAGTGTTAAAGGTAGAATTCAATAGCTTGCTTTGCTCTGCCTTTAGTTTCGCTTAATTTTACATGTTTTCATCTGTTTGAGGAGGACTCTTGAGACCCTCTTTTTCTCTTCATCTCCCCACCAGTCTGACCCATCCATTCAATCAAACTAAAGCATAAAAACACTTGCCTTCCTCGCCCCAATCAGAACTCTGCAGAAACTGGGCCTAATCCCCGCACCCAAAACTGTCTTTCCCTTTTTTCCAACGAAAACCCCCAAAATCAAACTCAAAATCCTGTATTTATATACCTAGCCTAAAATTAGCATTCATTTCAATCATCTCAAGCCCTATTGATTACTTTCCGTTGAGATTGACCCGGAGAGAGCCCTCTCCTGTTCTGGTAGAGCTAGCTACCAGACTGAGCGTGGTTTGATGTTACCCTGACTCTGCCTTCCTTCAGCCTGAGGTAGATTTAGGCAATAACACTCAATGGAAGGTTCTTTTTCGCATTGACAGTCCACGCCTTCAATCGAGAAAGTGATTTCAGGTGTTCACACTGCCACTATTCAAATTATGTGGATTGTACCTTATTGTTC
>JAXQQM020078532.1:0-160151 GCA_034641835.2 Pinus albicaulis | reverse complement strand
CTTCTCATTATATGACATGTTATCAATTCACCCTTCATGAGACATGATTATTGAATATTCTACTAAAAATGGAGGTGAATCTTCTAGTGGAAATTGTGGCAACTGTTCCCTCCTTCTCCTAGCTCCAGCTAGAGAACCTGCACCCACAACCTTGCCTTCTCCTCTCTTGAGCTTCAACCTTGTATGCATTTAAACACTTGCAAAAAAAATTGAATCCTCTTTGCACAAGTAAACCTAGTGCTCTGATACCAACTTGATCTGAATGGGAATATTAGTTTTGTTGTGCTAAGATCTAATTCATAATTTAGAGAAAGTTCTTGAGGACGATGACGTTTATTGCAAGCTTAAATTGATTTATTATGTGCTCTTATGTGAATTTAATGAGAAAATTAACATGAATAAAATGTTTAATAACAACATATATCAAACATGAACATCACCATAACAATCACACAATGCATAATATGATGAAGGAGTTCACCCCACATGGGCTACGTCTCCTTGGTCCAACTTCCAATGGCTTGGCCCTCTTCTATTATGGTCAAAAGTGTGATTACATGTGTTTATAATGCTCAAACAACTATGAAATATTTTACATCAACTCTAGAATGCCCAAAAATGTCTGTGTAGCCTCTTTCTACATCGAAATTGGTAAAAAATTGGAGAAGTTATGACTTCCCCTAGTTTCTCCACTATTCGTTCCACAAATTCCTCAAAATCCAACACAATCCTACAATTCTACCTGGAATCCAGCTAATTGAGCGCTGATTTTTACGAAAATTGGGTGAAATTGTCATCGCGCTAATTTTCGCAATGAGGCCTAAAAACCATATTTCTAACCATATACAATATGGCTGAATACATTGTTTTTAAATAGGCACCGAAAGTTAGGTTAACTTCTAGAATTAAGTCCAGTTGCGAGCACATGGCGGAGTCATGATATCTATGGCTATGTTGGCACCTAAAGGTTAGTTTCCTTAGTTCTGGCTTCGACTAGCAGTCTCCATGGTCATATCCGACAGTCACATCCAAATGTTACAGTTAATGGTTCTTAGTGGGGGCGCGGGGCTATCCTCCTGCCCATGGTCCTACCTCCAGTGGTGATTAGGGCGGGGGATAGACCACGACCCATCTGCCAATGCGCCATGTATTACATAATAAAATGATGTTGAAACCATAGGTTATTAAGGATAATGGTGCAAGGCACGACGGTAAGGTTGGTTGTTGTTTGTTATGTGGTCGCGGGTTCGACCCCTGCTTGCTCCATTCGAACTTAACCAAAAATTTTGTGGATTCCTATGCTACCATGTGGTGGCCTCAGGTTGGGCCACGTGGCAGCATGTGGTTGGCCACAAGCCCAACCAATCAAAAAATTCCAAAAATCAACCAATGATGACATGCAACTTGGCATCATCCCATTTGATGGAGAAAACTCTTTGACAAAGTCAACACACCACTGTGCATGCCCAGTGAGAAGTACGAACTATTGAATGGGTTGTCCCTGCAATTTGTTTTTCCAAAATTTTGTCTATTTGACAGAGTGGACATAATATATTTATCGGAGCATACAGTGTTGGTTTTCTGCGAAACGAGTTGCGCCAGATTTAGAACGACAAGATCTATGTGGTCATTCAGGTTCCACATTGATCTGATAGCTTTAAATTTTGAGCATAAATTTGAGCACTTAATAAGAAATGACCTGCAATAGACTCACATCAAATTGAGTGAGAAGGAGCAAGGGGAAAATTTTCAACAAACTCATAACTTAATGCTAAAATGATTCCATGGTCCTTGGAAGTTACCTCGCGGCATCCAATCTTCATGAAATGAGGGAACTTAAATGTAAAATTGTTCTCATGTTGCAAAGCTAGCCCCCGATGAGTGAAATATTAAATGAGACGGAGTCGTGTGAGAGAGGTGGAGGTAGTTACCTCCACAACTCATTTTCCTATCTCCACCATATATCTCAAACCCTAATATCTATAATGTTGATTCAAGTCTAACATAAAATCCAAGGATGGAGAAAATACCAAGAGAAATAATGCTATACAAATCAAAGGTCTGGAGAGTTCGTTGTAAGGATAATAATAACTCAAAAATTAATATCATAATCCAATCTATCATAAATTGACAGAGGAGTGTGAGCTAAAAGAAAATATTATTTCTGCATTTTCCATCATGACTAAGAGTCATATGTTGCACTCAACTAAACTTAATAATATTTCCCTAATTTCACACAACAGATGGGATTACACGTGAAATATATACCATACATGTCTATGTTAAAATTGAATGCTTAAATGAACAATCCAATCCACACACACACACACACACACACACACACACACACACACACACACACACATAAGTGTCGAAGGTTCGAATAACATGGAAAACCCCTTAGAATTAGGTAATATTTTTTTTATTTTTAAAGAAAAATACTTGTGATCAATGTTATTTTGTCTCATTATTCAGGAATGTGTTATTCTCACAAAAAAAATAGTAGTTATTTTGAGTGAAGGGAGATGTTTCAAGAGGTATAAGAGCCATAATTAACACATTGTGGCATTCAAGGAAAATTAATAACATAATGTATTTTCAATTCTACACAGAGAGAGGAATGAGAAGAGGTAGTGCTATGATGACCACACCACCTACAAGACCACCTACAGGGACTAGTTTGATATGATTTTCCGGACCCAATCTAGAAATGTGGGTCCAATTAGCGGAAGAACCTCAAACCACAACTGCAATTTTGTTGGAAATAATGCAATTTTCAAAGACAAAAATGAAAAATTTAAGGGCTAACAATAAGCGACTAATGCGAAAACAAGAAAGAATAATTTAAAGGTTAAATGATAGACAAAATGAGAGAAATTCAACCCCAACTTCTTATAATAGAAACATAGAAAAGTCACACATATGAAAAGAGTAAAACATACATGAGAAAGGAATTACATAAGAGTCATAGGGTGGCATGGAAATGTATGAGGAAGAATTTGGAAATGTTTCTTGGGAAAAGATGTGACAAGTGGAAAGGAAGAAAAAAAAATTACAAGGTGAGTTACATAAAATTAAGCCCCCAACATTTTATGGTGAATCTGAGGAAGCTTTTAAATCATGCTTAGTGAACATGAATAATTACTTCCAAATTTATGAATATGAAAACCACCTGAAGGCTCGTCTAACTATCTAGCAGCTCTAGGGAAAAGCAGCCCTATGGTGGAAAGCAGTTAAAGTAGTCCAAGTAGTTAATGAATAAGGGATAAAATGGGAAATTTTCTAGCAATACTTCATAAATAATTTCTTGACTGAGCGATTCTATGATGACAAAACTAAAGAATTTTATGACCTTAGGTTGGGTCAAATAACTATGGATGATTATGTGGAAAAATATATGTTCTTATTGAGGTACATATGAGAGGAAAAGACTAAGGTGTAGTGATTTATAAGTAGTCACCCTGTGTCTATGAAAGAACAATTGGAGTTTGATAACCCTAAGACAATGGATGATATTGTTCTTAAAGCAAACATATGCTATCAATAGATAAAATAGAAAGTAGATAATAACAAAGTATATGGTTAGGGACAAAAGAGTAGAAGTATGCTCAAAATTATAAGATTACAAAATCTACAAATCTTAAGAATTTGTACAGGAACTAGAAAAAGAAAATTTCAGGGAAAAATCAACAAAAACCCCTGATGTAGAAAGAATCTAAACTAACATAATCGTGAAACAAACTTGAATCTTCCCAACCATAGAAGCCACTATTACAGTGTTGGGGTTGCATAGAATCACATTATATTAAAAATTTCCCTTGTTGTGGAAGAACAAAATAGGTAGAAAATATTCAAGAGGCATCTGCCATAGGGGAAGTGGCGAGAAGTCTACTCAAGATCAATGCAACACTCGAGGACCATATTAACAACCTACAATGATTTAATTTGAAGGTAATATTTTCAATCATGTTATGTCAATTTTAATAGATCCTAGAGAAAAACAATGTAAACTATGAAACATAAACTATAAAATAAAAAAGAGAACTCTAGACAAAAAAAAACACAAACAAAAACATGAAAATGAAAATTGTCAAGTTTTATTCAAAAACACCTAGTGATAGCCAAAAAAATATAGTGATAGCACAAAGATGTCGATGATTCAATTTTTTTTTTAGAAATAATTTTAGATGATTCAATAACTTTTTTTTTTGTACGCTTGGTAGTTCCTTTCATTTTTCACTTTTTTCTCTCTTTTTTTCATCAACATGTCGATGATTCAATTTTTTTTTTTAGAAATAATTTTAGATGATTCAATAACTTTTTTTTTTTGTAAGCTTGGTAGTTCCTTTCATTTTTCACTTTTTTCTCTCTCTCTTTTTTTTTAACTCCATTTTCATCAACATGTCGAGATACATCACCCCCATCGGGGAATGGAATTGAACCTGTGATGAGTGCTATAATAGCCAGCCCCATCACCGTTTAACCAAACCCCAGAACGATGATTCAATAACTTTTATTTAGAAATAAATTTTTAATAATATAATATTCATAACAATATTCAATACAACAAAATATCTAATACTATGAAATTATATACCACAATATTCATTACATATCCACAATATCGTGCCAATAAAACTTTACATAAATCATCACTTACGCGCATCATCACTTATCCAGTTAAATATAGATTCGCCTTATCTAAACCCATGATGTAGAAATAATCTAAACCAACATAATCGTGAAACAAACTTGAATCTTCCCAACCATATAAGCCACTATTACAGTGTTGGGGTTGCATAGAATCACATTATATTAAAAATTTCCCTTGTTGTGGAAGAACAAAATAGGTAGAAAATATTCAAGAGGCATCTGCCATAGGGGAAGTGGCGAGAAGTCTACTCAAGATCAATGCGACACTCGAGGACCATATTAACAACCTACAATGATTGAATTTGAAGGTAATATTTTCAATCATGTTGTGTCAATTTTAATAGATCCTAGAGAAAAACAATGTAAACTATGAAACATAAACTATAAATTCAAAAAGAGAACTCTAGACAAAAAAAACACAAACAAAAACATGAAAATGAAAATGGTCAAGTTTTATTCAAAAACACCTAGTGATAGCCAAAAAAATATAGTGATAGCACAAAGATGTCGATGATTCAACTTTTTTTTAGAAATAATTTTAGATGATTCAATAACTTCTTTTTTTGTAAGCTTGGTAGTTCCTTTCATTTTTCACTTTTTTCTCTCTTTTTTTTTTTACTCCATTTTCATCAACATGTGGATGATTCAATTTTTTTTTAGAAATAATTTTAGATGATTCAATAACCTTTTTTTTTTGTAAGCTTGGTAGTTCCTTTCATTTTTCACTTTTCTCTCTCTTTCTCTCTCTCTTTTTAACTCCATTTTCATCAACAGGTCGAGATACATCACCCCCATCGGGGAATGGAATTGAACCTGTGATGAGTGCTATAACCGCCAGCCCCATCACCGTTTAACCAAAACCCCAAAACAATAATTCACTAACTTTTATTTAAAAATAAATTTTTAATAATATAATATTCATAACAATATTCAATACAACAAAATATCTAATACTATGAAATTATATAACAGAATATTCATTACAGATCCACAATACCGTGCCAATAAAACTTTACATAAATCATCACTTATCCAGTTAAATATAGATTCGCCTTATCCAGGTATAAAAAAATTCATCACCAGCATCATTCATTTGGTACTTTGTTGGCATATCTTTCCAAAAAGCCAGTGCAACTAACGATGTATCAACGCATACGTCCCAATGTTTTCAAAAATCATTTTCCTCCACCAAACGTTTTCCAAAGTCAAGTCTGCGTCGAAGATTGTATGGGATCTGCAGGTTTCAATCTTATCGCATAGGTGTACCAACTCTCATTGACCATGTCTAAAATACTGGAGTCGTGTAGCAAATGCGACACGGATATTGCTGGCATTGGGATCTAGAGATATTATAAACAATGGTGCCATAGAGATATTGATATGAGGACAATTTCAAGGTTTCAACCCTATAAATACACATTACAGCGCTGTACATCTACACAAGAAACTACAGTAATACATCGTTTCGTTTGTGAGCACATTTTCGTACTGAATTACAGTTATCGTTTCCTTATATCTTGCAAGTGAAGATGAATGCCAGCCCAGTCCTAATTTCAGTTGTGTTAGTTTTTGCAACTTTTCTTGGATCTGCTTACTCTGCGGATCCGGATCCCGTTAGAGATTTTGCCACGGGATTGAGAACCTTCACTCTGCGTAACATTTTCAAGAATGGAGATGTTAGTAGCGATACTGGCGGGATTCGAGCGGCAACCAATCCTCAAAACTTTCCGGCAGTCCAGTAATATTTTCAATATATTCATGTCATTCATATTCATTTATTGTTTGCACAATATTTGTCAATTATTTTGCTGGTATAGACAACATAGATTTTGATGATATATAATTAATGGTGTTAAATGATTTTACAGAACACAAGGGCTGTCTGTAGTGAGGTTCAAAATGGATCCCTGTGGAAGCAACCTTCCTCATACACATCCAAGAGCTTCAGAAGTTCTCTCCCTTTTGTCTGGTGGACCCCTTCAAGTTGGCTTTGTTGACACCACTGGTATTCATAGCATTGTCTTATTAGCAACCCCATGATGTGCAATCTCTTATTACTTATATATGATCTGATCATTCAAATTGATTTGCTGTAAATTAATAATTAATTAGGTGCGTCACACATCGATATTCTTTATCCGGGGGACGTTACCGTATTTCCTAGAGGAGTTCTCCATTTTGAACTCAACGTTGGAAGCGTGGAAGCTGAGTATTTGTCGGCACTTAACAGTGAAAATCCAGGAACTTTGGTATGCCTTCATCCCACCAATTATATCTTCATTATAATTTCAAACCTAGTGCTGCAATATATTTCAGATGGTTATTCATTATGTAATGTCATGCCCTCTATTATTGTTTTATATTTAATCAATTATATGATTTCAGACGAGCACCGAAGCTTTATTTCATATTCCCCTGAGAGCTTTGGCAACATCATTGAACGTGGACCAGAAGACAGTAAATTCGTTGAATTCAACAGTGCCCCGATACGCTCCTGGTCTGAAGAAAACTGCAAATAGTGGTTGCGTCCCCGGCAGAGATATTACCACATCCTTTTAGTCAGCAATGCCCTGCCTTATAGTTTACTGGAATAAACCTCGCCAGAATGACCTTTAGCTCTGGAAATTGAAAGAATAATAATGATGTTGTAAGAAAAATTGTTATGATGCAAAAATAAATGCTGTGTGATTGTGGATTTCTTCCATAATCGCTTCGACGCTTAGGTATAAAGTACTGTGTACTCAACCTTTGGATATATGGTTTGCTCATGTTTATTTCTACCATCTAGTATCTTGTTTTATGGTTTAATTAAATTCTCATATTCTTAATCATTAAAATCTATGAACATTGTAAAATATAAATAAATGGTTGATGTGAAATAAAATAATCTGCGGTAACGGAACCATCCTAATCAGTTTTCTTTCTTTCTTTTTTTTTTAATTGATGTTTTGAAATTTTTATTTATTTTTTAATATTTTATGCTTTGAAATTTTTATTTTGTTATGCATGATTATATTATTTTTTTATAAAAAATAAATTTAATGCTATGTACTATGATAATGATGGTTAATGTCCACTAAAACTGTAACGTATTTATCATATAAATGGAAAAATACAATATACTTTATTCATAAATACATTTATCACCAGCATCTCTCATATATATATATATATATATATATATATATATATATATATATATAATTGATTTCTTATAATTTAAATATAAATACCATTTAATTATTATCATTAATTTATTTATTTCTTATTTTATATGAGTCTTTTGTTTTAGTGGACATTAACCATCATCATGATCATCAACATTGTGATAAGAGAAATACATAATTTTAATGTTGAATTTAAAACTAACAATAAAAATATTTACTATATAATAAAGCTTTTTAATATTTAGTAAATTAAAATATTGACATTTCACAAATAAATAATATTTAATATATAAATAAAATTTACACATAAGACAAAGTGTATCTTTTCTGATAATTAAAATAGTCATAAATACATTTATGACTCTATATATATATATATATATATACCATTTAATTATTATTATTAATTAACTTATTTCTTATTTTATATGGTCTTTTGTAAAGTTGTGATAACATTGTGATAAGGGAGATGCATAATTTCTTAATGTTGAATTTAAAATTAACAATAATAATATTTATTATATAGTAAATTTTTTTAATATTTAGTGACTTAAAATATTTTTATATGATCTTTATATATAAATAGTTGAAAATTAAAACATTTCACTAATAAATAATATTTAATATATAAATAAAATTTACATCTATGAAGAAGTGTATTTCTTCTAATAATTAAAATAAAGTTAACATAGAATATTTAAAATATCAATAATAAAAAAAATTGTCTCAATATTTATTATCAATAAAATATCTCTTTATTTAAATTAATTAATTAATTTGGCATCAAGGACTTATCGGATTCCTCCAAGCACATTATTAGGCAGGATTATGCAATCTTATTAAGGAAAACCAAGCCCCCAATAGAAATCTCAGTAAGCCCGAATTTGAGGCCTTAAAATCCTTAAATAATAATAAGGATATTGTTGTTCTTAAGGTTCACAAAGGAGGTGCAACTGTCATTCTTAATAGACATGATTATAGAAAGAAAATGTTAGACCATTTGGAGAATAGTGGAAGCTACAAAAAACATTCTAAAAATCTTTTAAAAAAAGTCTCAAGAGCAGTCGATCATGCCATTAAATCAAGCAGCTCCGTGAGTTCTTTAAGTAAGAAGTTGATTGAAAGCAACACCCTTACTCCTAGAATCTATGGTCTTACAAAAATCCATAAGGATGGTTCTCCCCTTCGTCCCATTGTTAACACCATTGGTGGTCTGAATTATCTTCTAACCAAATATTTAGCCTTCAAGCTTAAGCCTCTCGTAGGTCGTACCGACTCCTTTGTTAAATATTTTTCCTCTTTTGTTAATGAGTTAAAGGGCGTTAGAATGGGTCCTGAAGATAGGATTGTCAGTTTTGATGTTGTCTCTCTTTACACCAATATCCTTATTAATGAGGCCATTGAAGTCATTAATCACATCACTCATCCCGATACGGCCCATTTAGTTGTGATTTGCTTAACCTCTACTTTCTTTAGTTTTGAAGGTGAGTTCTATGAGAAAACATGTGGTGTTGCCATGAGTTCTCCCATTTCCCCAATTTTTGCTAATATGTTTATGGCGGACTTTGAATCCAAGGCTCTTTCCTCAGCTCTATACCAACGAAAGCTTTGGAAAAGGTTTGTTGATGAAACTTGTGTTGTCTGGCCTCATGGTAAATAAGAGTTAGATCGTTTCTTACTTTATCTTAACAGTCAATATTGCTCCATAAAATTCACCATGTATTATGAGGTGGATGGTAACCTTCCTTTCCTTGATGTTCTTATCTCTAGAAATGATGGTGGTTCTTTCTCCCATCAATTTTTTTGAAAGAATACCCATACTGAGAAATATCTTCATGCCAGTTCTCATCATTTCCCTGCTCAAAAATTCGTCCTCCTCAATACTTTATCCACCAAGGCATTGAGAATCTCTGATGAGTCTCACCTTGAGAGAGAAAATACCCATCTCCTTAATGTCTTTTGTAAAAATGGTAATAGTAAGTCGCAACGCCTTAAGGCTTTTCTTAAAGCAGAAAGAGGCTATTGAGTTAAAAATAAAAATATTAATGAACCTAATCAGTGGTCGTATAGTGTACAACTTCCTTTCATTCAGGGCACCACTGATAGGATTGCTAGGATCCTTAAGAAACATAATGTTTCTTCTTCCTTCAAGCCCCTTAACACGATTCACAGCTCTCTCAAATCGGTTAAAGATCCAGTAAACCCTAGGGATGGGAAAGGTGTCTACATTATTCCTTGTTCTTGTGGGACACCTTACATTGGTGAAAATGGTCGTTCTATAAACAAAAGGATCTGTGAACATGCTGCTGACATTAAACATGGAATATCTTGCACCTCCGCCCTAGCTGAGCATGTGGAAAAAACTAACCATCATATTTGCATCGAAGAGGCAAGAGCCATACCTAGGTTTGACCATTTCCGTCATAGTAAGTTGAGAGAGGCCTTAGAAATTGAAAAAAGATCCATAAATCTCAATAGAGATGACGGCTGGAATATAAGCAAGTGTTGGATCCCTGCCCTATATTCTTAATGGTCTAATGGTTTCAACTTGTTTATATATATATATATATATATAATATTTATTTATTTATTGATTGATTTTATAGAAAGGAAATTAATATAAATAAATAAATAGAATAGAATAAAATAATAATAATAATAATAAATTAAATAAATAAAATAAAATAAAAAATCTATATATTTTATTAAATAATTAAATAATTTTCTAATTAAATAAAACTAGTAGTTATTAATCTATTTGAATTTTTAAAGTCAAACTAGCCGTTATATTAACGGTTAGTTTAGTTATTTTTGCATCTATTTAAACTCAACGTTTAGATCATTTCACTTAGTCTTAATGATGAACCATACTAGTAAATTTTAAAAGGGTCAACAAAGTTCATTTAAATGTGATTATTATCCAAAAAAATTATACAACTAATTAAATTGTTTTCATATTAATTTGATATTATTTTAAAATAATTAAAATATAAATATTTTTATAATTAAAAATATAAAAAATATAAAAATAATTAAAATCTATTTATATTCTACATACACATAAATAAAAGATAATTGTTTAAAAATATTTATTTTTCTCAAAATATAGTTAGATTCGAAATCATTAAAGAATCTCATATAGCTTCACATTACTCAAATAGTTTAAATGAAATTATAAACATAAACATCTTCACCATCCAATATAATTGTGTCTCTTAAATAAATGTGTTTTGTTTGTATGAAGATAAATTTTGAATTTGATGATATATAATAAAGGGTGTCTAGTTATTTTATAGAGTATGATTGCTGAGGTTTAAAATGGTTATTGTATTTGACCATATAACTTTTGGAATATTTAGAAGTTTCAGAGTTTTTTTGTCGGCCCCCTCAAGTTGGCTTTGTTCACACCGTTGGTAATCTTAGCGTGAACACATTTTCTTCTTATTTAAAAGGCATTTTAGTGCAATCAAATATCAGATACTAGATCTGTCCATATAAATTAATTTAATTGGTTTTTATCCGGGGAACCTTACCGTCTTTCCTAGAAGCGTGCGCAATTTTGAACTCAACTTTGGAAAGCTTGAGTACGTCTTCGCACTTAACATTGGAAATCTTGACTTTCTCGTACGCTGCATGTTAGCGACAGCATCCAAACTATAATTTTAAGCGTAGTGCTTCAGCATTTCAGATGGTCATTGGTCGAGTAACGTTATGCTTTCTCGTATCATTTTATATTCGATAGGTGGTTGATTACGTATTTAGATATTCTGTAAAATGTGACCCTTACAATTAAATTTCTAATTTAAATGAAACTTTCAGATTTTTATATTTGAGATTAGATATATATTAATATAAATATGGGTAAAAGGATGCAATTAAATGTTTCATGTGTCTATAATCAGTTTAGATTCATTTTAATGTTGGATTTATAAAGTGCAGAGAGGGATCAAATCTCTCGAGGTGCGATTAGAAACAAACATCAAATCAATGCATCTAGTGCAAGTTGATGCAGGAGCATCATAGCTTCCAAAGCCATCGAAATTTTGGACACAAAAACCGAAAAGAGGGGTCTTGACATTGAAGAGGAATTCCAATTCTCAAATAAAAATTATGTATTTTCCTAAGTCATTAAAAGATTTCTATAAGTGATGAGTCATAGGACACCTATTTATAAGTCATGAAGGTTTACTCATTTAAGATAAATATAGTTAGATGAGTCGTCAAACATGAATGTAATGAAACTACTTTACTAGCGGAATTCAATGATATGTGATGACTCATACAAGTGTTTGTAGGATCTTAGAGATCTGTAGGAGTGATTGTACGATCTGAACCAATTATGGTTCTAGACTCCTTCGTTTTTATTATGTACACTTGAGAAGAATTGAAAAAGGGGGAAAAACAGAAAGTAAGTGGGAGGAAAAGAAGAAAGGGTAGAGCTAGATGCCTACATTGTATATCCGGTCAAGCTTTTGTACATTTAAATTCAATTAAATGAATAGAATTTGGTACATTCATTCTGGGTTGTGAATTCTCTACCTATATGAAGATTGTTGTCTCTGTTATGTATAAATGATGATTTGGCATTGTTCGGGAAATTGTGATGATATATAAGCATGTGTATCGATTGATGATAATTATAGGAATGTTGGTATATGGTTTGAAATTCCATTAAGGACTAAGGTCGATGTGTTTTGGTTTGAATGTACTTGTGATATTCGCTATATTATATACTTCATTTCTTTAATTAGTTTTATGGGCATGACAAAACATAGCCACAATAAGGGACAAAGAAATGAGATTGCACCTTAATTTGTTTGAAATTTGAGTCTGGCATATGAGATGTTTTCTGCATGTGTACAAGTAATCTCAAGAGAGGGACCAACTTCCTGGACAATGTAGTCAACTTTCGAGAAATAACATATGGATCGATATCAGGGATAATAAAAGAAGGAAGTCTTATTATATATGCTTTGTTTCAGATACTTTGTATTTTAGTATTGTAGATTAAATCTTAGGGAAGAACCTTTTCTTTTGGCTGATCTAATAGATGATGTATAAAAAATATAATGGCCAATGTTGGATTGAAGGAGATTCGAAGAAGGGTCGAAGATGGAACACATTTCCTTTGAATGTGCCTTCGGAGTGATATCTATATATATATAAAAAAGGAGTTTCAGATTTGCATACATCATCAGAATTGATAAATCAATGGTCTTCATTTGTTTGAGTATCAAAGCTGTGGTTTCATTGAGCAATGTAATCTTAAACAACAAGGAAGGAGTTATGCAGGTTCTTGTAATCGGAGCCATCCATTTGCCAATCGACAGTCTAGAGGGGAATATGTTGAAGATTGTAACAAGAAACAGTGAAAGTGGCATCCGGAAACATCATTCCTTGATCCTAGTGAAAAATAATCACCTAAACTAGGTGGGGCCCACACAAACTATTTTTAGGTGTATGTCTATTTTTAGAATGGTGAGCATATTCTAAAATTAGTTGGATGTTGATTCTATATGTTTGAGTAAATTCTATCTTTGGATGAATTTCTATTTTTAGAAGGTGGATGAAGTCTAGCTATAGATCACAATCTAAAATAGAATGCATGTCGATTATTATTAGCCATTAATAATAATCAGATAATAAATAGTAACTTATTCTCTTGGAGTGCTTTATTTCAGGGAACAGATGTGGCACATCAGTGGGCTAAAAGAATTATGCAATTCCTAGGGCAGTTGGTGACTCATGCATGGAGGACTTTGTTATAACTGATAGTGGCAAGTTGTAACAGAGTTGGAAGAGTAGTTATGTGAGTTGTTATTTAGTTTAACTCAGTTCAGTGAGTTAAACTCAGTTGTGCTAGTTGTAACTGAGCATACACTAGTGAAATATGAGTGAATTAATTAGTTAACTAATTCACAAGCATTGTCTTACTTGCAACTGAAGAAATACAACAGTTAACTACTTGCATGTCAGATCTAGTGGAGACCCAGTGGAGAGATAGGTGAAAGGGTGAGATGGACTATTAGTTGTGACTATTGTGATGCATTCAATGCATTTACACACACATTGGAGATGCTTATGAGGCTTACACAGTGAAATCAAGGCAAGCACGAATTCATTCAAGGTTCTTCTTCAGCAGGGATTGCGCAGTTGAGGCAGGCTGTCAGGAGGCAAGAAATTAGTGCACGGAGGTGCAAATTTCTGCAAGACAGTGTGAGACGATTGTATATTGTACTGAGAGCTCTATGAGATGAGATTTGTATGAGATATATGAGATTGTTTCACGATCCATTGATATACATAATATATGATAGTTGGGGTTTTTATCTTTAAGTTTTCCTGGTAAAACATATTGTTATGTGCGATTGATTTTGCTTCATATGTGTTTTGCAATTGGCGATTTAATTTCTGCAAATAACTATGTGGAAGGATTTTGTGTTTAAAATAAGATTATTTCTATCAAGAGAATCCAAAATACATTATTGTGTTTATGAATTTCTACAGAAGAATCGGTGGACCCGTTATTGTCAATTGCCTTACGATTCAAACTAAAGCCAAACAGAACCAAGATAATAAGCTCTTGGATTTAGCGTTGATCACAGATAATACCACTTGGGTTTCAAAGGCATTGACGAAATGAGTATTGAATTTGAAAAATGAGATGGGGAACTCGTTATTAATATAAATGGTTGTTTATAAAATTAGGCACACAAGTTTTGTAGAATACTCTAGGGAAGAGAAATCACCTCTGTATTTTGGCTGGAAAAACACTCCTATTGTGAAGAAACAACATACTCTATTTATTCAAGAAATGAGAGGAAACTTGCCTTCAGGTTGAGAAGGAAGGCATTGTGAAAGGAGTGTGTCACTTCCAAAAGAATATCAAGAAGGAAATTTGGATATTAGATATTAATATTCATTAGTTGCATCAGTCTCTTTGAAGAATTGCAGGTTGAGCCTGCATCACAAGAAATCAAATAGGATTAGCAATCACCATTTACACTGAAATCAATGCATTTAGTGCAAACAATTAAATAGGATTAGAAATCATCTCCATTGAAGTCAATGCATCTAGTGCAAGCAATCAAATATAATTAGAAGTAGACATCTACATTGAAATTAATGCATATAGTGCAAGAAATCTCTCTCTCTCTCTCTCTCTCTCTCTCTCTCTCTCTCTCTCTCTCTCTCTCACTCTAATCCTCTCTCTTCCCCTATCACTATATCTCTCTCTCCAACTATGTTACAATATCCCTCCCTTTCTCCTTTTCTTTCCTTCTCTCCCCCCTTGTTTCCATCTCTCCTTCTATACCTTTTTATATCACCCGTAAACATACATAATCTCTCTCCTTCTTTCCCTTTTCACCCCCTCTCTCTCCACTTCTCACTCTCTATGTATTTCTTCTTTCCTCCCTCTCTCCCCATCCAAATCCATCTCTCTATACCTCCCTCTCTCCTCCTCCTCTCATCCTTCCTCTCTCTCCCTTTCTCTCCTACCTCCCTCTTTCTTCCCCCTTATTTGTCTCTCCCTCTCTCTACCCTCCAATCCTCTCTCCTTCACCCTCCCTCCCTCCTACCTCCATATTTATGTCTCCCTTTCTATCTCTTACCCTTCTCTACCTCTCTCACTCCTCTCCCTCCCTCTCTCGATTTCGTAGCTGTCGAGCTCTTGTTTCTGTGACTGCTTCAATTTCCAATATGATTTTTCCTTCCTCATCAAGTTCCGGAAATATTTTTTGAAGTGGAATTTTGTCACATATAACCTTCTTTAAGCATGAAACATGGAAAATGAGGTGTAGTAGAGAAGAAGTAGGAAGCTCCAATTTGTATGCCATAGTACCAATATTTTTCAACACCTTGTAATGGCCATAGTACTTTGGTGATAATTTATTATCCTTATTAGCTTGTTTGAGGGAAATTTGTTTGCAAATATTAATATAAAATTTTTGATTTAAAATTACATGAACAGATGCACAACGAGGAAAAAAACGGAAACATTTAAAACAGAGAAAAGCACAACACCATTTTAAGACAGCTCAAGAATCCTGTAAACAGTCTTGATTATTGATATCTAGCTCCAAAATTACAGTGCTCCAATATAATAATTCTTGCAATGTAGGGTCTAACAATCTCCAACCCTTGATAATGATCCTGCATTATTTAACTGAAAACCGTGTCGGTTTCCCTATCTACTACAGTGATGATCGTTTATTACATTGAATTAGAAATTTGGACAAGTGGAAACATGTAGGCGGTGATAAGATAACACTGGAAAGTGGTGGTCGTATTTACTCTGACAGTCTGATATTGATTGTGAAATGATCAGCATTCGGCTTGCCTGATGCTGAAGAGGAAATGGAGGCTTTGACATCTTGGCTCTACCATGGTGGAAAGGATTTGACATTTTGGCTCTACCATGGTGCAAAACGGTTGGCTGTAATGATGGCTATTATGTGTCTAAGTACCTTTGACTCTTCTGTGTCGGTTATTGTTGCAGTGAAGCTTAGAAATGGAAAACCCATTTCTTTCCTCTTGAAACGCACAACACTGATTTGAAACTTTGGATGGAAATGGTGTGGAACGGTTACATGAGGAAATGGTGGTGGTAATCAGCATGGCATAGCGGTGGCGAGCGTTGGTTGGTGGACGTGGAACAATGGGGTGGTTTTTTTTTAACAAAAAAAACCATTTTTGGAGGGCGATGAGGGCAGTAAGTGGTATCGGAGAAGGGGGTGTGAATTAGCAGAGGGGTGACACGTAGCGGAGATGGTGGTAAGGGATACTGCCCATTCCAAAGCCCCCCCCCCCCCTGCCCACCATGGGTAAAGTTCGAAGGCTACGTGTGGGCCAAAACAAAATAGGGACCAGCGGATGTGGGGAGATGCGTGGGAGTGACAGAGAGGTGAGGGATTGTTTAGCGAGATATGAGTGGATGGGATGGTAGGAGGCGACATGGCAATGAGGTGGGCACACCCACAGCCCACTGATCGCAACTTTGAACATCTTCCTTAGCGCTCACCTATTTGAACCCGTGAGGTCGATATGCGATTGCATCTCACCGACGTCGTACGTCGCACTTCGACCACTGTATCATGAACCCTCCACACTTACCTCTAAAACTTGTGGCTTGAAACTTGTGATTGGGCCCCACCGACGTCATGCATCACAAATTTTTCCTTTTATCGCACATCGCGACTTTTCTTGTTTATCACACATCGTGACTTTTGACGTTTATCGCAACATTTATTGCTTACAGCACATGGAAAGGTTTACTGCTTACCACACATCGCAACTTCTAACTTTTATTGCACACCGCAGTGAATAACTTTTTGCATCTCCACTTAAACCAACCGACCCGCAATGTGTTAACATGTAAACATAAAGAACGTCAATTGCGATGTGCGATGAGCAGTGGAGAGAACAGTAACATGACGAGGAAAGGCCCGAACCATAATATAAATATTTCCAAGCATTTAGGGCACATAAAAGGGAAATATGGGTCTCATTGTATTACGTGAGTGGATTTTTAAGGTGGAAAAATTAGCTACGAAATGATAAAGGGTGCGAAGTGCGGATGCGAAAAAGGTAAGGAAGGGGTAAGGTTTCTTTGTGGTTTATAACATGTATGATATATATGTATGTATCGAGTGGCCTAAAGTGGGCGTAGAGCTACAAATAAGGTGAGTTTTAGGGGACATATGATACGGATGTTAGTGGGTGGGCAGAGCTACTTATTAAACTTAAATTCTAATAGTTAAAAATGGATTTCGAGAGAAAATGAAGTGTTGGACTTTATAAAATGGAAAAATGAACGGCAAAAGAGGGTAAATGGGATGAATGAGGGCAGAAATGAAGTTTTCTCACCATTACACCTTATCAGTAACACTTTCCTATTTCAATTAAACTGAGAAGGTAGATTGATTCCTTTTAAGCTTGACAATCAGGATTTCATTTCCCTTTTCTTCTTGGAAATAAATGAAAGCCATGGAATATTATTTTCAAAAGATCTTAGAATTAATCAGTCACCTTGAGATCATGTATATTATAGTATACTAACAAGGGCTCTAGCTGGGGATGGCATCTCCTTCAGGAGGTGTCAAGAACATCATAGACTAGTAGCTTGATCCATTGGGCTGCTCCCAAATCTGCTACAAAACCTCTGTGGTTTAAATTATTCAAGCTAAAATCAACACTCTCTACAACCTATAGTCTGGGACACACTTGAACTAAAAACTAGAAATAAAACTAAAACTAAAACTGGAAATATGCTCAGAGTCCTCAGCTTATTTTCACACCTACCTACCCTACCCTACTGAAATTACTGTTGTTCTAAATAATAAAATAATGCTAGTGTAGTCAATCAAGAAATTTCTCTAATATCTTTTCTCTTCACCATCTTCAGAGAAAAACATGATAATGGCATTTGATAGAAATTCCCAGCATGATCTTGTTTACATGGCTCTTGGTATATTCAAAAAACAATTGAAATGCCAGAAATATGTGATGGCTTTGTAAAGAACAATATCTCCATATAGATAGCCACTAGATCAAGCTACTCTTGAATTATTTCTGGGTATTATTACTCGGCCAACACAACTTCATATCCTGGTACTACAGATGTGCTCTCCAGGTCTTCAATCAACTCAGAACATGTTTGCATGATACCTGATGAATGTTGTGTCAATACTTCTACTAAATCAGATAATGGGGAAAAATTTCTGATCATATCCATATCATAACAGATTTTGAGAGCATTATGAATACAAGAAGATTGACTTTGAAAGCAGAAACCATCCAATGCGTCTGCTATTGTGTCATGTAGTGCTCTAGATGGTAGTGTTGGTTCTTCTGAGACGTCATAATTTCTCCTGTGATTATCAACCAAAATGTGATCCAAATTCCCTTTAAAAATATGAAATGAATTCAAACATAAAGGTAGAGAATCAAACTTGATCAATTCATTATCTGTTTCAGACTCTATGACTTCATCTAATACTTGACATTCAAAAGGACTCAAGGGGTGAACCCTTGGATCTAAAACAGATTCTTCATCATCCATGATTTCCTCATCTGATTGGTGAGTGAGTTATCTTCTCCTGTGATTATCAACCAATTTTCTTTCACAATATAAAATGCATTAAAGCATAAGGGCAAAGAATCAATAGGGATCAATTAATCACATGTTTCAGGTTCAATGACTTCAAGATGGTTCAGGGACCGAATTTATTGATCTAAAATAGGGTTTGTATCATCCCTTTTTTCCTCGACTGATCCATTGGAGCATTCCTCCTCCTTCATATTAACCACCTGCTTATAATACTCTCTTAGGAATTAGGCAAAAAAGAGAGGAACACATTCAAAACTTACTTGAAATTTTTTTTTATTTCCCTCTTTACAATCTTGCTCAACATGCAGAGTTTGATTGTCATATTTGCACTGTAATGATTGGGCTTCTTCTGTCCTTGAATATAGTGTTGGTTGCTCTGTACAGCTAGTCTCAATCTCAATCATATAGTCTTCCTTTCGATAATCACATTCGAGATGGTTATCTTTGTATGAAAGGTCATCTATTATGTACATTGTTTCTGAGGATTTTCTTGCCTCCCTCTAATTCAGGACTTCATCTTTGGCTATGTTGTGGATAGAGTACATGAAACAATAATTTTCTGTTTTAGGGTGTCTAGGATGGGCTGCGAAATTCTTGGGTACATTGATGCTTTTCTTTTCCGGAACTAATGGAACATGAGGTATTGAAACAACAAGTTCCTCTTTCCTGCTAATCATAAGCATCATTTCATTTATTTTGTTTGTCAAAACATCTAGTTTTATCTCTAAAGATATCAATTTCTCTTTTTCTAATTTATCCTTCTCCACAGCCTTTAATTTTTCCTCTCTTTTCATCAAGTTTTCTTCCACATCAACTGCCATATTTTGCATCTCTTCAAGGGATTCGGGGTCCCTTTCTCTTAATTGGAATGCCATCTCTAAGTAAAATGCATCTGCGTAGTGCCAGAGAGCTAATCCTGGGGGTGGCTTTATCTTAGTAGGCATAAAATGGTATACCTTATTGAACCTGGCTGAAAATTTTGTACTGTCTCCCTTGGCTGTGTTTTTAAATGGTTATACTCTTGTATGATGAGAAAAACATTTCCCATGTCTACCCATCTATCCAGGAAAACTCGAGTGAATTGGTGAAAATTGCTAATGCTTGTAGCTAGAATATCTTTAAACCAATTTTTTACTTTACCTTGCAATGATAGGGAAAACATTCTGATACATGCATCATCACCTCCCACCTCAAACAGATCAAGAAAATCCTCAATATTTTGAATGTTATTTTCAGCAGTGATATTTGCATTTCTTCTATCAAATCTAGCTAGATTATTGCTAAAATTTGCAGGGAGGTCATGGAGAATAGGAGGCAAAACCAGAGGTAAAGTTCTTTATCTTTCTTCATGTGGAAAGATGCACCACTATCCAGCTACCACAATGATCCACTTTCACTTGACACCATGCATGAAATGAGCAAGAAGTCAAGCTCAAATTGCGAGGCCAAAGCCTCACCAGCTTTAGATCTTGAAGACTTCTTATTCTTATTCTTTTGTGGACAATCAGTGGCATAATATCCATGCTCGTGACAATAAAAACACTTCACTCTAGACATGTCATGCTTCTTGCCATCTTTGCTGGACTCATATTTGGAATAGGATTTCTTTCCTTTCCCCTTCTTCGCCTTGGCCTCCAAAGTGAAATTTTCTTCATCATCTATCTTAGATGAAGATCCATCCCTTATATTCTGCTTTAATTATTCTTGCACCAAATCTGACCAAATTCGTTCCCAATCTAGCAGCTTCTCCCTCTCATTGAAAAAGTCCTGATAAATATGCTAACTCTCGGGAAGTCATACCAAGTCATCATCTGTGATATTACTTCCGACGATCCCAAGTTCATCCCGACATTGGAAAAACTTTTTTAAATATTTCAGAATGGTGTCACCTTTCTCCATTTTGATTTTCCTGAGCTTGTCCTTCAGTGCCAATTTTCTATGATCACTGCTGCTCTGAAAAAGATCTTCCAAAGCTTTCCACATTGCATATGGTGTCTCTTTTGTATGGATACTTGAGATAATTTGGTCTTGTACTCCCTCCAATAATATTCTCCTCACCTTTGCAACCTTCTTTTTCCAAGCACCAAGATTTGTGGCATTTGCTGTAGTGGGTTTGGGAATGTCATTATCAATGAATTCCTTAAGACCATTGTCCTCCAATGCTGCCTCTATTCTATCTTTCCATGCAATATATTTATATTTTCCCTCAAGTTCATACTCCAATCTCAGGCTATTGAAAGCCATTTTGATCCTGATCTTTGTGTCGCATCAAGAATAATTTTGAAAATTTGAATTCTATTCAATCACAAACTCAATTTCTTCTCCACTATAGTGTTTTCCTGTGCTCTAATACCGTGTATAAATTATACAAAGATATGTATATCAATAGATTAAATCCGATCAAGAAATTTAATAAATCTAGATATTGAATCCTTCTACAACTAAATTGCAGAAAATAAACATGATTGTCAATCACAACAAGTAAAGAAAGAGGAAAATCAAACCACAACACAATTTTTTTTGCAGGGAAAGCTTATTGCTCAAAAAACCTCTATCTTCTATTGTATATCACCATGGAATCATGAAACAATTACAATGCACTCTTCCTACAAGAGTCTCATGCACTCTCACAACTGTCTCACACTGACCCAGACAAAATCAACCAACACTTAGCCAATTTCCTGCCTCTAATCAGCCTTCCTTTCTTGCAAAATTCATGTGTAATTCAATCCCTATTCTCTAGGAATTTCAGCCTTCCAAAACTCCCCAAGCATCATGGGAAATCCAATGGATGTGTGGCTGCATGCAGGAAACCTACTAATGATACAACTGATAGTTAACATCCCTTTAACCTTTGTCTCAATTGGGTGTCCACTGAAACTGACATGCATGAAACTATTAATAGTAAATCATCAGTTGCATGATAGATCACTGCATGTGAATTAAATCTAATTTAATTCACTTTATCTCTCACTAGTGCAACAAGCATTTACAACTAGTTCAACTGAATTTAACTAAATAAATTAAGTTAACTGATTTCTCATGCATTGAACTAATGCACTAACTGCAATTCGAACTCCATAACTAATATAATCATTCTGCGTGCCTCACCAACCACCCTCTACTCAAAATTCATGATATAATTCAGTTTATCACACTCAGTTAACTATTACAAGTGATTATGAGATAAGATTACATTTTATTGTCCAATTTAATTAAGGGAAAATTAAATTAGACACACATTTATTTTTACTTTTCAACAACATGTTTGTTCAGCTGTAATTTTCTTTTTACATGGCATTAGTATACACATCTTGCTGAACCTATCCACAACTACATAAAAATAATCATGACCTATTTTTGACAAAGGAAGACCTCCTATAAAATCCATAGAAACACTCTCCCATTGACATGAATGTACATTAATTGGTGTGTACAATCCTAACTTCCTATTGCTAGGCTTACTAACTACACATAATGAACAACCTTTAATGAAACGTGACCCACTTTCAAGCATACAAAGCCAATAAAAATACCTCTTAAGACGTGCCATTTTTTTTCTTACACTGAAATGCTCGACAATAAGAGAAGTGTGCACTTCCCTTATGACATTCATTCTCTCCCCTTGTGGAATACAAAGCTTTCCCAAATGATACAACAAGTTATTATGTGCATGGTAATCCAATTCCTCTACTTGGTTGTCTTGAATCAAGTTTGCATAAACATCTTGAAGTACACCTCAACTCCTCCAACAATATGCACCAAGTACACCAAGGAAGTTTTATGAAACTCACATTTTGACATCTTCAAAAACAATTGTTCTTTCCTTAAGACATCAAGTACTTTTCTTACATGCATGACATGTTCATCAATTTATTTACTAAAATTAAGATATCGTCTAATTAGACGATGAAAAAATCATCAAGAAAATGGCCTTAAAACATCATTCATAAAACACATGAAAGTAGCAGGAGAATTACATAAACCAAAAGGCATAACAAGCCATTCAAACAAACCTTGATTTTTTTTGAATGTCATCTTCCAAATATCTCCTTCAGCAAATCTAATTTGATGGTAATCACTCCTTAAGTCAAACTTAGTAAAATACTTTGCATCTTTCAATTAATCAAGTAAATCGCCTATTCTAGGAAGTGAATAATGGCTCTTTACCGTAATCTTGTTCAATGCATGAAAATCTAAGCACATGCTCCATGTTCCATCCTTCTTTGGCACCAAAACAATAGGTGACCCACATGGCAAAGTAATTGGTCGAATGATCCCTTTTTCCAACAACTCTTGCATTTCATTTTTTATTTCAGCACTCTCCATCACCGACATCATATACACGCCAATGTAAGGAAGAGGAAAATCTTGCTGCAATTGTATCTCATGCTGGATTCCCCTCTGAGGAGGTAACGCCTTTAGCTCCTGAAACATCTCATTATTTTTATTAACCACTTCAATCAAATCAGATTTAAACGTTGGATCACAACCTTGGAATGCTTCATAATCAACATCATTCTTTGGTTTAATCATAAGAATAAAAAATTGTTTTCTTGAATTCACTAGTCTTTTCATTTGCCTTGCATTAACTATTGAAAGATTTAGTTTATTGCAATGAGCTCTCACAATATACTCCACACAATTTTTGAAAAAGTGGTACTTTTTTTCATGGTGATAGAATATAGCTTTTCTATCCTATAGGTAAGGACTATCCAAAACAATTCCTGAAAATATCAAGTGGCACAACATCAAATTCAACTTCGTCAATGAAGGTTGTTGTGATTGCGAACTGAAGAATACACCTTCTTGTAACCTGCAAATTTGTGTTCTTGCATATCCAACCTAATGGATATGGTTCGTTATGAGGAATGGTTTCAAAATTAAGTTTCTTGACTAATTCTTTAGATATTAAGTTTTCTTGAGACCCACTATCAAATAGTGTGTTGATTTTTATATGATTTTATATAACCCTCACATGAAACAATTCAATTCATGTTTCTTCATTTGGAGTACTAGTGTGACAATTTGATGAACTAGTGCTAGCAATGGATTCTTTTCCCTTCATACCCATGGTTTCAATTTTAGTTTCATCACTCCATTTAGATCCCAAATCTTGTTGATTTGTTGCAACAATTTATTTTTCCTTTATTGTTGAATTTCTTGGGTCTCATCTCTGGATGAAGCTTCCCATAGTGGTATTCATCATCACCCTCTTTGCAACAATGTTTGCATGTCATTTTGTATCCTTCCTTTTTAATGGATGTGTTTTTCTTTCCATTTCCTTTGATACCCTTTCCTTTATCTCCACCCTTAAATGACTTCCTTTTAACCTATTTTGGAATATTTTTTTCTCTTGACTCAAGGTTGGTGGCTTTCACACAAGCGTCATCTAGGCTAGTGGGATTGAACAAAAGGATAGTATGCCTTCGGTAGATATGTAAACTCCCTATATACTTCAACAATGTGTCTAGTGAATTAAAATTAACATAAGAGCTCTTATCCTAAATTCTTGGGTGTAATCTTGCACACTTTGACCCTTAATTTGTATGAAGTTCTGCCAATTCATGATGGATTTTTGCATATATGCTAGAGGGTAAAATTTTATTTTAATTGTGGCAATGAAATTATACCAAGAGAGTGAGATCTTACCATGTTTTTTAATCTCCTCTTGTGTCTTGGCTTCCCACCATACCCATGTTGCACCCTCCAGTCTCAAGGAAGCTAGATGTATCTTTGTATCATCATCTTGAAGGTTTTGGATTCAACAATACACCTCCAACTAACAAATCCAATTTTCCAACTTCTCTGCATTCACTTCACCATTATACATAAGTAGATCAAATTTGATATCAAGTTTGAACAAGGGTTATTTACCAATTCCTTTTGAGGTAGGTTGATGAGTATGTGTAAGGGTTGTAGTAGTGAAAGAGGATTAAGATGAAGGTAAATATGGCGGCGAGGATGATGGTGGAGTATATGGTGGCTTATCACCATTTCTATTACCTCCTCCTCTTGGAGAACCCTCTCCTCTTGGAGGCCTGGAGTTTTCGCCCTGCAACCTTGTGTTCCTCTCTTCATAGAGGACCTTCACAATATCTATCATGTCAAATAAAGCCTTCTTAAAATCCTTCTCATCATATGACATGTTATAAATTCTTCCTTCATGAGACATGATTATTGAATATTCTACTAAAACTGGACGTGAATCTTGTGGTGGAAATTGTGGCAATTGTGCCCTCCTTCTCCTAGCTCCAGCTAGATAACCTGCACCCACAACCTTGCCTTCTCCTCTCTTGACTTTCAAACTTGTATGCATTTAAACACTTAAAAAAAATTGAATCCTCTTTGCACAAGGAAACCTAGTGCTCTGATACCAACTTGATCTGAATGGGAATATTAGTTTTTTTGTGGTAAGATCCAATTCATAATTTAAAGAAAGTGCTTGAGGATGATGAGGTTTATTGCAAGTTTAAATTGAGTTATTATGTGTTTTTATGTGGGTTACGTCTCCTTGGTACGGCTTCCAATGGCTTGGCCCTCTTCTATTATGGTCAAAAGTGTGATTACATGTGTTTACAATGCTCAAAAAACTCTAAAATATGTTACATCAACTCCAGTATGCCCAAAAATGTCTGTGTAGCCTCTTTCTACATCGAAACTGGTAAAAAACTAGAGAAGTTATGACTTCCCCTAGTTTCTCCACTATTTGTACCACAAATTCCTCAAAATCTGACACAATCTTACAATTATGCCTGGAATCCAACTAAGTGCCGATTTTTCCGAAAATTGGGTGAAATTGTTGTCGCGCTAATTTTCGCAATGAGGCCTAAAAACCGAATTTCTAACCATTTACAATATGGTTGAATAATTTGTTTTTTTAAATAGGCACTGGCAGTTAGGCTAACTTCCAGAATTAACTCGAGTTGTGGGCACATGGTGGAGTCATGGTTTCTATGGTGGTGTTAGCACCTAACAGTTAGGCTCCCCGGTTTTGGCTTTGACTAGCGATCTTCGTGGTCATATCCGGTGGTCACATCCAAATGTTATAGTTAACGTTTCTGAGTGGGGGCACGGGGCTATCCTCCTGCTTGTGGTCCTGCTTCCGAAGGTGATCAAGGTTGGGGATAGACCACGCCCCATCCGCCAATGTGCCATGCATTATATAATAAAATGATGTTGAAACCATAGGTTATTAAGGATCATGGTGTAGGGCAAGACTGTAAGGGTTGTTTTTGTTTGTTATATGGTCTTGGGTTTGACCCCTGTTTGCTCCATTCAGACTTAACCAAATATTTTGTGGCTTCTCGTGTTGCCACATGGCAGCCTCTGGTTGGGCCATGTGGCAGCATGAGGATGGCCACAAGCCCAACCAATCAAAAAATATCACAAACAAACCAATGACGACATGAAACTTGGCATCACCCCATTTTACGGAGAAAACTCTTCGACCAAGTCAACACGCCACTATGCATGCCTAGTCAGTAGTATGGACTATTGACTGGTTTGTCCCTGCAATTTTTTTTTCAAAATTTTGTCTGTTTCACAGAGTGGACAAAATACATTTCTCTGAGCATACATTGTTGGTTTTCCGCAAAAGGAGTTGCACTAGATTTAGAATGACAAGATCTACGTGGTAATTTAGGTTCCACACTGATCCGATAGCTTTAAATTTTCAGCATAAATTTGAGCACCTAATAAAAAATGACCCGCAATAGACTCACATAAAATTGAGTGAGAATGATCAAAGGGAAAATTTTCAACAAACTTAGAACTTAATGCTAAAATGATTCCATGGTCCTTGGAAGTTACCTCGCGACATCTAATCTTCATGAAATAAGGAAACTTAAAGGTAAAATTGTTCTCATGTTGCAAAGCTAGCCCTCGATGAGTGAAAGATTAAATAAGACAGAGTGGTGTGGGAGAGATGGAGGTAGTTACCTCCACAACTCCTTTTCCTATCTCCACCATACATCTCAAACCCTATTATCTATAACATTGATTCAAGTCTAACATAAAATCCAAGGATGGAGAAAATACCAAGAGTCATAATGTTATACAACTCGAAGGTTTGGAGAGTTCGTTGTAGGGCTCACGATAACTCAAAAATTAATATCATAATCCAATCTATCATAAATTGACAAAGAAGTGCAAGCTAAAAGAAAATATTATTTCCGCATTTTCCATCACGACTAAGAGTCATATGTTGAACTCAACTAAACTTAATAATATTCCCCTAAGTTCACACAACAAATGGGATTAAAATATATAACATATTTGTATATGATAAAACTGAATGCTTAAATGAACGATCAAATCCACACACACACATTCACATATAAGTGTCGAAGGTTCAAATAACATGGAAAAACCCTTAGAATTAGGTAAGAATTTTTTTTTTTTTTTTTTTTTTTTAAAGAACAAGACTTGTGATCAATGTTATTTTGTCTCATTATTCAGGAATGTGTTATTCTCACAAAAAAATAGGAGTTATTTTGAGTGAATGGAGATGTTTCAAGCGGTATAAGAGCCACAATTAATACATTGTAGCATTCAAGGAAAATAAACAAAAAAATATATTTTCCATTCTACATAGAGAGAGGAATGAGAAGAGGTAGTGCTATGATGACCACACCACCTACAAGACCACATACAGGGCCTAGTTTGACACAATTTTCCATACCAAATCTAGAAATGTGGGTCCAATAAGTGGAAGAACCTCAAACCACAACTACAATGTTGCTGGAAATAATGCAATAGTCGAAGACAAAAATGACAACTTTAAGGGCTAACAATGAGCGACTGATGTGAGAACAGGAAAGAATAATTTAAAGGTTAAATAACACGCAAAATGAGAGAAATTCAACCGCAAATTTTTATAATGGAAACACAACAAATTCACACAGATGAAGAGAGAAAAAAATACCCGAGAAAGGACTTACACAAGAGTTAGAGGGTGGCATGGAAATGTATGATGAAGAATCTAGAAATGTTTCTTGCGAAAAATGAGACAAGGGGAAAAAGGATAGAAAAAAAATTACAAGGCAAGTTTCATAAAATTAAGCCCCCAAATTTTGATGGTGAATCGAAGGAAGCCTTTAAAGCATGCTTAGTGAACATTAATAAGTACTTCCAAATTTATGAATATAAAAACCACCTGAAATCTCGTCTAATTGTCTACCAGATCTAGGGAAAAGAAACCTTATGGTGGGAAGAAGTTAAAGTAGTCCAAGGAGTTAATAAATAAGGGATAAAATGGGAGATCTTCCAGCAATACTTAAAAAATAAGTTCTTGACTGAGCGATTCTATGATGACAAAACTAAAGAATTTCATGACCTTAGATTGGGTCAAATAACTATGGACGAGTATGTGGAAAAAAATATAGTGATTTATAAGTAGCCACCCTGGTATTCATAGCACTGTCTTATTAGCAATCCCAGGATGTGCATTCTCTTATTATGTATATATGATCTGATCATTCAAATTGATTTGCTGTAAATTAATAATTAATTAGGTGCGTCACACATCGATATTCTTTATCCGGGCGACGTTACCGTATTCCCTAGAGGAGTTCTCCATTTTGAACTCAACGTTGGAAGCGTGGAAGCTGAGTATTTGTCGGCACTTAACAGTGAAAATCCAGGAACTTTGGTATGCCTTCATCCCACCAATTATATCTTCATTATAATTTCAAACCTAGTGCTGCAATATATTTCAGATGGTTATTCATTATGTAATGTCATGCCCTCTAATATTGTTTTATATTTAATCAATTATATGATTTCAGACGAGCACCGAAGCTTTTTAATCAATTATATGATTTCAGACGAGCACCGAAGCTTTATTTCATATTCCCCTGAGAGCTTTGGCAACATCATTGAACGTGGACCAGAAGACAGTAAATTCGCTGAATTCAACAGTGCCCCGATACGCTCCTGGTCTGAAGAAAACTGCAAATAGTGGTTGTGTCCCCGGCAGAGATATTACCACATCCTTTTAGTCACCATTCTCCTGCCTTATAATTTACTGGAATAAACCTCGCCAGAATGACCTTTAGCTCTGGAAATTGAAGGAATAATATTGATGTTGTAAAAAAAATTTGTTATGATGCAAAAATAAATGCTGTATGATTGTGGATTTCTTCCATTATCGCTTCGACGGTTAGGTATAAAGTACTGTGTACTCAACCTTTGTATATATGGTTTGCTCATGTGTTTATTTCTACCATCTAAATACAGTATCTTGTTTTATGGTTTAATTAAATTCCCACATATTCTTAATCACTAAAATCTATGAACATTGTAAAATATAAGTAAATGGTTGATGTGAAATAAAATGATCTGCGGTAACGGAATCATCCTAATCAGTTTTTTTTTTTTTTTTTAATATTTTATGTTTCAAAATTTTTATTTTCTTATGGAGGATTATAAAGTTATTATTTTCGTATAAAAAATAAATTTAATGTTATGTATGATAATTATGGTTAAAGTCTAATGAGAATGTAATGTATTTATCATATAAATGGAAAAATACAATATAATCTATTCATAAATACATTTATCACTTTCTTATAATTTAAATATAAATACCATTTAATTATTATTATTAATTAACTTATTTCTTATTTTATATGGGTCCTTTGTAACATTGTTAAGAGAGATGCATAATGTTTTAATGTTGAATTTAAAATTAACAATAAAAATATCTATTACGTATTAAAGCTTTTTAATATTTAGTTAAGTAAAGTATTTTATATTATAAATAAAATTTACAGTGTATTTTTTTCTAATAATTAAAATAATCATAAATACATTTATCACAAAATATATATATATATATATTTGTTGATTTCTTATAATGTAAATATAGATACCATTTAATTATTATTAATAATTTATTTTTTTTATATGGTCCTTTGTAACGTTGTGATAACATTGTGATAAAGGAGATGCATAATTTGAATTTAAAATTAACAATAATATAACATAATAATTAATAAAGACAATAATATATTAATTAATTAACATAATTTTTTTAATATATTAAGCAAATTTACATTTATGAAGAAGTGTATTTCTTCTAATAATTAAAATAAAGTTAACATATAACATTAAAAAGTGTCAATAATAAAAAAAAATTATCTCAATATTTATTATAAATAAAATATTTCTTTATTTAAATTAATTAATTAATTTGGCATCAAGGAATTATCAGATTCTTCTAAGGACATTATTAGGCGGGATTATGCAGTCTTATTAAGGAAAGCCAAGCCCCCAATAGCAACCTCAGTAACTCCGAGTTTGAGGCCTTAAAATCCTTAAATAATAATAAGGATATTGTTTTTCTTAGGGCTTACAAAGGAGGTGCAGCTGTCATTCTTAATAAACATGATTATAGGGAGAAAATGTTAGACCATTTGGAGAATAGTGGAAGCTACAAAAAAATTTCTAAAAATCCTTCAAAAAAGTCTCAAGAGCAGTTGCTTATGCCATTAAATCAAGCAGCTTTGTGAGTTCTTTAAGTAAGAAGTTGATTGAAAGCAACACCCTTACTCCTAGAATCTATGGTCTTCCAAAAATCCATAAATATGGTGCTCCTCTTCGTCCTATTGTTAACACCATTGATGGTCTGACTTATCTTCTAACCAAATATTTAGTCGTTAAGCTTAAGCCTGTCGTAGGTCGTACCGACTCCTTTGTTAAATATTCTTCCTCTTTTGTTAATGAGTTAAAGGGTGTTAGAATGGGTCCTGAAGATACGATTGTCAGTTTTGACGTTGTCTCTCTTTACACAAATATCCCCATTAATGAGGCCATTGAAGTCATTAATCGCATCACTGATCACGATACGGCCCATTTAGTCGGGATTTTCTTAACCTCTACTTTCTTTAGTTTTGAAGGTGAGTTCTATGAGCAAACATGTGGTGTTTCCATGAGTTCTCCCCTTTATCTGATTTTTGCTAATCTGTTTATGGAGGAATTTGAATCCAAGGCTCTTTCCTTAGCTCTATACCAACCAAAGCTTTGGAGAAGGTTTGTCGATGATACTTGTGTCATCTGGCCTCATGGTAAAGAAGAGTTAGATCGTTTCTTACTTCATCTTAATAGTCAATCTTGCTCCATAAAATTCATCATGGATTATGAGGTGGATGGTAAGCTTCCTTTCTTTGACATTCTTATCTCTAGAAATGATGATGGTTATTTCTCCCATCAAATTTTTCGAAAGAAAACCCATACTGAGAAATATCTTCATGCTAGTTCTCATCATTTCCCTGCTCAAAAATTCGGCGTCCTCAATACCGTAGCCACCAGGACATTGATAATCTCTGACGAGTCTCACCTTGAGGAAGAAAAGACCCATCTCCTTAATGTCTTTTGTAAAAATGGTTATAGTAAGTGGCAATGCCTTAAGGCTTTTCTTAAAGTAGAAAGAGGCCCTTTAGTTAAAAAAAAAAAAATTTAATGAACTTAATCAGTGGTCGTGCAGTGTACGACTTCCTTTCATTCAGGGAACCACTGATAGGATTTCTAGGATCCTTAAGAAGCATAATTTTTCTTCTTCCTTCAAGCCCCTTAACATGATTCATAGGTCTCTCAAATCGGTTAAAGATCCATTAAACCCTAGGGATGGGAAAGGTGTCTACATTATTTTTGTTCTTGTGGGACACCTTACATTGGTGAAACTTGTCGGTTTATAAACCAAAGGATCTGTGAACATGCTGTTGTCATTACACATGGAAGATCTTGCACCTCCACCCTAGCTGAGCATGTGGAAAAAACTAACCATCATATTTGCATCGATGAGGTGAGGGTCATAGCTAGTATTGATCATTTCCATCATCATAAGTTGAGAGAGGCCTTAGAAATCGAAAAAAAGACCCATAAATCTCAATAGAGATGATGGCTGGAATATAAGCAGGTGTTGGATCCCTACCCTATATTGTTAATGGTATGGTGGTTTCAGCTTGTTTTTATATTTTTTATATTTTTATATATTTATATATATAACATTTATTTATTTATTTTATAGAAAGGAAATTAATATAAATAAATATAATATAATAAGTAATAAATAATAATAATAATAATAATAAATAAAATAAAATAAAAAAAATCTATATATTTTATTAAATAATTAAATAATTTTCTAATTAAATAAAACTAGTTGTTATTAATCTATTTGAATTTTTAAATTCAAACTAGTTGTTATCTTAACCGTTAGTTTAACCATTTTTCCATCTATTTAAACTCAACGTCTAGATCATCTCACCTAATCGTGACTGGTTGGTTCTAAACGGGCCAACAAATTTCGTTTGAATGTAATTATTACCGAAATTTTTTTATACAATTAATTAAATTACTTTCATATTAATTTTATTTTATTTTAAAATAATTAAAAATATAAATATTTCTATAATTAAAACATTTTATTAATAAATATAAAAATAGATTAAAATCTATTTATACTCTACATAAAAATAAATAAAAGATAATTGTTTAAGACCATTTATTTTTTTCAAAATAGAGTTAGATTTGAAATCATAAAAGAATCTCATATAGCTTCACATTACTCAAACAGTATTAAGTGAAATTATAAATATAAACATCTTCACCATCCAATATAAACCTAAACATTTTCACCCACATTGGCTTCTGGATTTCGAAAAAGCCTTTAACGATACGAGAGGGAGTCGTGCTGCAAACAATCCTCAAAAAATAATAATTGTTTGCTTCTCAAAACATTCTTGTATTGTTGGTTGGATATTCATATATTACCTCCTTCTCGATGCGCCATGTGCCTGTTACATAAATGTGTTTTGTTTGTATGTGATAAATTTTGAATTTGATGATATATAATAAAGGGTGTTTAGTTATTTTATAGAATATGATTGCTGAGGTTTAAAATGGTTATTGTATTTGACCATATAACTTTTGGAAGATTTAAAAGCTTCAGAGTTACTTTTGTCGAGGGTTGGCTTTCTTCACACCGTTGGTAATCTTAGCGTGAACACATTTTCTTATTAAAAAAGGCATTTTAGTGCAATCAAATATCAGATATATTAGATCTGTTCATATAAATTAATTAATTGGTGCGCCACACATTGATATATTTTTTATCCGGGGAATCTGACCGTATTTCCTAGATGCGTGCGCAATTTTGAACTCAACGTTGGAAGCTTGAGTATGTCTTCGCACTTAACCATGGAAATCTTGACTTTCTGGTACGCTGCATGTTACCGACAGCATCCAAATTATAAATTTAAGGGTAGTGCTTCAGCATTTCAGATGGTCATTGGTCGAGTAACGTTATGCTTTCTCGTATCATTTTATATTCGATAGGTGGTTGACTACGTATTTAGATATTCTGTAAAATGTCACCATTACAATTAAATTTCTAATTCTATTTGAGAACAGATATATTTTAATATAAATATAGGTAAAAGGATGCAATTAAATGTTTCATGTGTATATATAATCAGTTTAGATTCATTTTAACGTTGGATTTTAATCTCTCGAGGTGGGATTAGAAGCAAACATCAAATTAACGCATCTAGTGCAAGTTGATGTAGGAGCATCATAGCTTCCAAAACCATCGAAATTTTGGACACAAAAAACGAAAAAGAGGGGTCTTGACATTTGATGAGGAATTCCAATTCTCCAATAAAAATTATGTATTTTCCTAAGTCATTAAATGATTTCTATAAGTGATGAGTCATAGGACAACTATGTATAAGTCATGAAGGTTTAGTCATTTAAGATAAATATAGTTAGATGAGTTGTCAAACATGAATGCAACAAAAAGCTCGCTTTACTAGCGGAATTCGATGATATGCGATGACTCATACTAGTGTTTGTAGGATCTTAGAGATCCGTAGGAGTGATTGTACGATCTCGAACCAATTATGGTTCTAGACTCTTTTGTTTTAATTATGTACACCCGAGAAGCATTGAAAAAAGGGGGAAAAACAAAAAAGTAAGAGGGAGGAAAAGAAAAACGGGCGAGGGGATGGATGCCTATATTGTATATCCGGTCAAGATTTTGTACATTTAAATTCAATTAAATGAATAGAATTTGGTCCATTCATTCTAGGTTGTGAATTCTCTACCTATATGAGGATGAGTGTCTCCGTTATGTATAAACGATGATTTGGCATTGTTCGGGAAATTGTGATGATATATAAGCATGTGTATCGATTGATGATAATTACAGGGAATGTCGGTATATGGTTCGAAATTCCATTAAGGACCGAGGTCGATGTGTTTTGGTTTGAATGTACTTGTAATATTCGGTATATTATATACTTTGTTTCTTTAATTAGTTTTACGGGCATGACAAAACATAGCCACAATAAGGGACAAAGAAATGAGATTGCACCTTGTTAATTTGTTTGAAATTTGAGTCCGGCATATTAGATGTTTTCTCGCATGTGTACAAGTAATCTCAAGAGAGGGACCAAATTCTTGGACAATTTAGTCAACTTTCAAGAAATAACCTATGGATCGATATCGGGGATATTAAGAGAAGGAAGTCTTATTATATATGCTTTGTTTAATATACTTTTGTATTTTAATATTGTATATTAAATATTAGGGAAGAACCTTTTCTTTTTGGCCGATTTAATAGATGATGTATAAAAAATATATTGGCCAATGTTGGATTGAAGGAGATTCGAAGAAGGGTCGAATTTGGAATGCATTTCCTTTGAATGTGCCTTTGGAGTGATAGCCAATGCATCCCTATAAGTTGCAACTCAAACTCTATTTTGAAGCTTTGTGTAAAGAATTAATTTTCAGATTTAACGCCCATCGTCGGATTTCATAAATCAATGGTCTTCTTTTGTTTGACCATCAAATCCGTGGGTTTCATTGAGCAACATAGTCTTAAACAACAAGGAATGAGTTATGCGTGTTCTTGTAATCGGAGCCATCCATTTGCCAATTGATAGTCTAGAGGGGAAGATGTTGAAGGTTGCAACAAGAAACAACGAAAGTGGCATCCGAAAACATCATTCCTTGATCCTAGTGAAAAATAATCACCTAAACTAGGTGGGGCCCCCACGAGCTATTTTGAGGTGTATGTCTATTTTTATAATGGTGAGCATATTCTAAAATTAGCAGGATGTTGATTCTAGATGGTTGAGAAAATTCTATGTTTGTGAATTGCTATTTTTTAAAAGATGGGCGAAGTCTAGCTATAGATCGCTAATCTAAAAATAGAATGCATGTCGATTGTTATTAGCCCTTAATAATAATAAGACAATAAATATTAACTTATTCTCTTGGAGCACTTTATTGCGGTGAACAAATGTGGCACATCGGTGGGATAAAGGAATTATGCAATTCCTTGGGTGGTTGGTGACTCATGCATGGAGGACTTCGTTATAACCGATAGTGGCAAGTTGTAACGAGAGTTGGAAGAGTAGTTATGTGAGTTTTTATTTAGTTTAACTCGGTTCGGTGAGTTAAACTCGGTTGTGCTAGTTGTAAGTGAACATACACTAGTGAAATATGAGTGAATTAATTAGTTAATTAATTCACAAGTAGTGTCTTACTTGTAATCGAAGAAATACAACGAGTTAACTACCCGCATGTCGGATCCGAGTGCGGACCCATTGGAGAGATATGTGAAAGGGTGAGATGGACTATCGGTTGTGACGATAGTGATGCATTCAATGCATTTACACACACATTGGAGATGCTTATGAGGATTGTGCGGTGAAAGCAAGGCAAGGTCAATTTCATTCAAGGTTATTCTTCGACGGGGATTGCACGATGGAGGCGGTGCGTCGTGGAGGCAAGAAATTGGTGCATGGAGGTGCAAATTTATGCAAGAAAGTGTGAGACAATTGTATATTGTACCGAGAGCTCTATGAGAGGAGCTTTGTATGAGATATATGAGACTTTGTTTCATGATCCATTGATATACATAATATATGATAGTTGGGGTTTTTAGCTTTAATCTTTCCCGATAAATCATCTTGTTATGTGCAATTGATTTTGCTTCATATGTGTTTTGAAATTGGCGATTTAATTTCCACAAAGAATTAAGTGGAAGGATTATGTATTTAAAATAAGATTAATTTTTTATATCAGGGAGAATCCCAGAAATACATTGTTGTCTTTATAAATTTCTACAGAAGAATTGGTGGACTCGTTATTTTCAATCTCCTTACGATTCAAACTAAAGCCAAAGGGAACCAAGATAATAAGCTCTTAGATTTAGCGTTGATCACAAATAATACCACTTGGGTTTCGAAGGCATTGATGAAAGGAGTATTGAATTTGAAAAACGATACGGGGGAACTTGTTATTAATATAAATGGTTGTTTATAAAATTAGGCACACAAGTTTTGTAGAAGAATCCAGGGGAAGAGAATTCACGTCCGTATTTTGGCTAGCAAACCACTTCTATTGTGAAGAAACAACATACTCTATTTATTCAAGAAATGAGAGGAAAACTATGCCTTCGAGGTTGAGGAGGAAGGCATTGTGAAAGGAGTGTGTCGCTTCTAGAAGAATATCAAGAAGGAAATTCGGGATATTTGATATTAATATTCCATAGTTGCATCGGTCTCTTTGAAGAATTGCAGAGTTGAACTCCGCATCACAAGAAATCAAATAGGATTAGAAATCACCATCTCAACTAAAATCAATGCATTTAGTGCAAACAATTAAATAGTATTAGAAATCATCTACATTGAAGTTAGTGCATCTAGTGCAAGCGATCAAATATAATTAGAAGTAGACATCTACATTGAAATTAATGCATATAGTGCAAGCAATCTCTCTCTCTATCTCTCTCATCCTCTCTCTCTCTCTCTCTCTCTCTCTCTCTCTCTCTCTCTTCCATTCAATCCTCTCTCTCTCTCTCACTTTAATCCTCTCTCTTCCCCTATCACTCTATCTCTCTCTCCAACTATGTTACAATATCCCTTCCTTTCTCCTTCTCTTTCCTTCTCTCCCCCCTTGTTTCCATCTCTCCTTCTATATCTCTTTATCTCACCGAGTAAACATACATAATATCTCTCCTTATTTCCCTTTTCACCCCCCTCTCTCTCCACTTCTCACTCTCTATGTATTTCTTCTTTCCTCCCTCTCTCCCCCATCCAAATCCATCTCTCTATATCTCCCTCTCTCCTCCTCCTCTCATCCTTCTTCTCTCTCCCTTTCTCTCCTACCTCCCTCTCTCTTCCCCCCTTATTTGTCTCTCCCTCTCTCTACCCTTAAATCCTATCTCCTTCTCCCTCCCTCTCTCCTACTTGCATATTTATGTCTCCCTCTCTGTCTCTTACCCCCCTCTACCTCTCTCACTCCTCTTCCTCCCTCTCTTGATTTCATAGTCATCGAGTTCTTGTTTACGTGATCGCTCCATTTTCCAATATGATTTTTCCTTCCTCATCAAGTTCTAGAAATATTTTTTTGAAGTGGAAGTTTGTCACCTATAACCTTCTTTAAGCATGAAACATGGAAAACTAGGTGCGCTCGAGAAGAAGCAAGAAGCTCCAATTTCTATGCCATAGTACCAATCTTTTGCAACACCTTGTAGGGACCATAGTACTTTGGTGATAATTTATTATCCTTATTAGCTTGCTTGAGGGAGATTTGTTAGAAAATATTAATCTAAAATTTCTGATTTACAATTACATGAACATATGCACAGTGAGGAAAATGATAGAAACATTTAAAACAGAGAAAAGCACATCACCATTTTAAGACAACTCAAGAATCCCGTAAAGCAGGTCTTGATTATTGATATCCAACTCCAAAATTATAGTGCTCCAATATAGTAATTCTTACAATGCAGGGGTCTAACAATATCCAACCCCCGATTGAAAATCCATGCAATATTTAACTAAAAAAATGTGTCGGTTCCCTATCTACTATAGTGATGATCATTTATTACATTCAAGAAGAAATTTGGACAAGTGGAAACATGCGGACGGTGATAAGATAACGTCGGCAAGTGATGGTTGTATTTACTTTGATAGTTCGATATTGATTGTGAAATGATCGGCATTCGGCCTCTACGAGGCCGAAGAGGAAATGGAGGCTTTGACATCTTGGCTCTACCATGGTGGAAAGGCTCGATATCTTTAGCTTTACCATGGTTCAAAACGGTTGGTCGTAATGATGGCCATTTTGTCTCTAACTTCCTCTAACTATTCTGTGCTAGATATTGTTGCAGTGAAGCTTGGAAATGGAAAACCTCATCGCTTTCCTCTTGAAACGCACAACATTGATTCAAAAAATTTGGACGAGAATGTTGTGGAATGATTACATGAGGCAATGGTGGTGGGATTCAGCGCGGCGTAGCATTGGCGAGCATCGGTTGGCGGATGTGGAACAACGGGGGTGGTTTTGTTTTAACGGGAAAAAAACCCATTTTTCGGAGGGGGGTGAGGGAAATAAGTGGTATCGGAGAAGGGTGGTTGCAAATTAGTCGAGGGATGACACGTAGTAGAGATGGTGGTAAGGGATACTTGCTCGTTTCGGACCCCCCGCCATGGTTAAAGTTCGAAGGCTACGCAGGGGGCCAAAACAAAATAAGGACCATTAGATGCGGGGAGATGCGCGGGTGTGACGGAGAGGTGAGGTACCATTTAGCGAGATATGAGTAGATGGTATGGTAGGAGGTGGCATGGAAATGAGGTGGGCCCGCCCATAGCCCATTGATCGCAAATTTTAACATATTCCTTAGCGCTCACCTTTTTGAACCCACGAGGTGCGATATGCGATTGCATCCCACCGACGTCGCGCATCACACTTCGACGAATGTATCATGAACCCTCTACACTTACCTCTAAAACTTGTGACTTGTGATCGGGCCCCACCGATGTCGCACATCAAAAATTTTTCCTTTCATCGCACATCGTGACTTTTGTTGTTTATCGCACATCATGACTTTTAACGTTTATCGCAACATTTATTGCTTACCACACATCACAACTTCGATGTTTATTGCACATTGCGGAGAATAAATTTTCGTATCTCCACTTAAACCAATCGACCCACGATGTGTTAACATGTAAACATAAAGAACGTCGATTGTGATGTGCGATGGGGGGGTGGAGAAAACGGTAACGCGGTGGGGCAAGGCCCGAACCATAATATAAATATTTCCAAGCATTTAGGGCACATAAAAGGGCAATATGGGTTCCACTATATCGCATCGATGGAGTTTTAAGGTGGAAAAATTAGCTACGAAATTATAAAGGGTGCAAAGTGCGGATGCAAAAAAGGTAAGGAAGGGGTAAGGTTTCTTTCCAGTTTATAACATGTATGATATATATGTATGTATCAAGCGACCTAAAGTGGGGCGGAGCTATGAATAAGGTGAGTTTTAGGGGACATATGATATGGTTGTTAGTGGGTGGGCGGAGCTTCTTATAAAACTTAAATTTCGATAGTTAAAAAGGGATTTCAAAAGAAAATGAAGTGTTGGACTTTAGAAAATGGAAAAAATGAACGAGAAAAGAGGGTAAATGGGATGAATGAGGACAGAAATGAAGTTTTCTCACCATTACACCTTATCGACAACACTTTCCTCTTTCAATTGAACTAAGAAGGAATATTGATTCCTTCGAAGCTTGACAATCAAGATTTCCTTTCCCTTTTCTTCTCGGGAAATAAATGACGACCATGGAATATTATTTTCAAAAGATCTGAGAATTAATCAAACACCTTGAGATCCTGTAAATTATAGGATACTAACAATGGCTCTAGTTGGGGATGGCAACTCCTTCAGGGAGGTGTCAAGAACATCGTAGACTAGTAGCTCTGATCCATTGGGGTCGCTCCCAAATCTGCTACAAAACCTCTCGTGGTTGAAATTATTCAAGCTGAAATCAACACTCTCTGAAACCCTGTAGTCCGGGACACACTTGAACCGAAAACTAGAAAGAAAACTAAAACTAAAACTAGAAAGATGCTCGAGTGCCCCTGAGCTTATTTGCACACCTACCTACCCTACCCTACCGAAATTACTTTTGTTATAACTAATAAAATAATGCCGAGTGCATTCGAACGAGTAAATTTCTCTAATATATTTGCTCTTTCATTTCTCTTCACCATGTTCGGAGACAAACACGATAATGGTGTTTGATAGAAAATTCCCGGCATGATTTTATTTACATGGCTCTTGGTATATTCAAAAAAACAATCGACATGCCAGTAAATATGTGTTGGCTTTGTAAAGAAAAATTTCTCCATATAGATAGCCACTAGATCAAGGTACTCTTGAATTTTTTACGGGTATTATGACTCAGCCAACACAACTTCATATCCCGGTACTACGGATGTTCTCTCCAGGTCTTCAATCAACGCGAACATGTTTGCATGCTATCTCGATGACTGTTGTGTCAATACTTCTACTAAATCAAACAATGGGGCGAATGTTTCGATCATATCCATATCATAAAAGCTTTTGAGAGCATTATGAATACGGGGAAGATTGACTTTGAAAGCGTAAACCATCCAATGCATCCGCTTTATTGGGACATGTAGTGCTTTAGATGACGAGTGTTGGTTCTTCTAAGATGTCATAATTTCATCTATGATTATCAACCAAAATGTGATCCAGATTCCCTTTAACAATCTGAAATGCATTAAAAAATAAAGGTATCGAATCAAACTTGATCAATTCATCATATGTTTCGGACTACTGTGACTTCATCTAATACTTGACATTCAAAAGGACTCAAGGGGTGAACCCCTGGATCTAAAAGCAGATTCTTTATCATCCATGATTTCCTCATCGATTGGTGAGTGAGTTCTCTTCTCCTGTGATTATCAACCAAAATGTGATCCAAATTTTCTTTCACAATATAAAATGCATTAAATCATAAGGGAAAAGAATCAATATGGATCAATTCATCACATGTTTCAGAGTTCAATGACTTCAAGATGGTTCGTGGGACCGAATTTCTTGATCTAAAACATGGTTTGTATCATCCCTTTTTTTCCTCGACTGATTCATTCGAGCATTCCTCCTCCTTCATATTAACCACATGCTTATAATTCTCTCTTAGGAATTAGGCAAAAAAGAGAGGAACACATTCAGAACTTACTTGAAAAAAATTATGTATTTCTCTCTTTACAGTCTTGCTCAACATGCGAGTTTGATTGTAATATTTGCATTGTAATGATTGGGCTTTTTCTTTCCCCGAAGATAGTGTTGGTTGCTTTGTATAGCCAGCCTCTATCTCAATCATATAGTCTTCCTTTCGATAATCACATTCGAGATGGTTATATTTGTATGAAAGGTCATATATTATGTACATTGTTGCTAAGGATTTTCTCGCCTCCCTCTAATTTCCGGACTTTATCTTTGGCTTTGTTGTGGATAGAGTACATGAAACAATCATTTTATGTTTTAGGGTTGTCTAGGATGAGGGCTGTGAACTTGCTTGGGTACATTGATGCTTGTCTTTTCCGGAACTAATGGAACATCGAGGTATTGAAACAACAAGTTCCTCTTTCCTGCTAATCATATGCATCATTTCATTGATTGTGTTTGTCAAAACATATATTTTTATCTCCGAATACATCAATTGCTCTTTTTCTAATTTATCCTTCTCCCCAGATCCTTTAATTTTGCCTCTATATTCATCGAGTTCTCTTCCTCATCAACTACCATATTTTGGATATTTTCAAGGGTTTCGTGGGTCCCTTTCTCTTAATTGCAACACCATCTCTAGGTGAAATGCATTTGGGTAGTGCCGAAAGAGCTAATATTGGGGGTGGCTTTATCTTAAAGCAGGGCATCGAATGGTATACCTTATTGAACCTCGGGTTGAAAAATTTTGTACTGTCTCCCCTGGGTTGTCTTTTTAAATGGTTATACTCTTCTATGATGAGAAAAAATATTTCCCATTTCTACCCATCTATCTAGGAAAAACTCGAGTGAATTGTTGAAAATTGCTAATGCTTGCGGCTAGAAGATATTTAAACCAATTTTTTAACTTTACCTTGTAATGATAGGGAAAACATTCCGATACACGCACCATCTTCTCCCACCTCAAACGGATCAAGAAAATCCTCAATATTTTGAATGTGCTTTTCGGAAGTGATATTTGCATTTCTTCTATCAAATCTGGGTATATTATTGCTAAAATTTGCGGGGAGGTCATGGAGAATAGGAGGCAAAAACTAGAGGCTTGTATCCGTCCGGGAATTTTACGAGTATTGGCGGTAAAGCGGGAGGCTTATAACCATTTGGGAATTTAGTAAGAGCAGGGGAGATGTAGCATGAGGCTCATGTTTTACTCGGGTTTTCCACAAGTGCATTTGGGATGCGCATAGGGTGTATGAGTATGTACCGATCCGCAATTTGGGACTTAGCTTCTTGAGGCTTATCAATTTGAAAATTATCAATGTAAACCTTAGCGAGTTTACTCTTGATCAAGCTTAAAGTAAGATAGAACATAGTTACGAGATCAAACCAAAAAATTTCTTGAATCCAATTTGGGCTTGAATACTTTCTCTTTCTAGAGTTGATTGGTCATGTTTTAGGTCCTTCCTCCCGGTGGATTCTTTGAATGGAACCCGATCTAGATTGGAGTTTCCAAGTGGATGATTTAAAACTTCTTGTGTCTAGCTATTTGTCCACCATCAACAACCGGGATACCAATCTTGGAAAATACTTGAATCACACAATGTTTTTTACTATGGTTTTTGAGTTTTGATGAAATAATAAGCTTTTCAATAGCTCTCCCAGTATGGTCGTCATTATTTTGTTTCCCTATAATTTATAATATTCGAAAGAATAAACGGTAGAGGACAACATAAAACTTCTTTGGAATCTAGGACCTATCCCTCCTAGACTCGAGAGGGCTCTCTCTATTTATGATTTAATCTTTCCTTAATATTATAAGTGGTGATGTTAGGCTAGTTACGGTGATGATAATATGGGTTTTTTTTGAATGATTTTCTTGGTTAGATGAGCGAGGTCTACGAGGGATTAATCCATTGGGATATGGGGTCAAAGGTTGGACTGGAACATCAATGTTCAAGAGCATCACCATGCAAGATAATTGTGCTAAATGGATCTCTAGAGCAGAGTATGAATTATGAGGTGAAAGAAATAGTAAGTTTCGAGTAATGACTAAAGAGTAGTTAAGAATTGTTTGATCGGACTTCAACATGAAAAACATTCGATTGTGAATGAAAACCGAATTAAGGTGCTTCGACAACAAATCTTAATCGAAATTTTTTTTATTTACAATTAGATGAATAGATGCACAACTAGGAAAACAACGAAAAAATTTAAAATAGAGAAAATCACATCACCATTTTAATATAGCTCAATAATTTGTAAACGGTCTTGATTATTGATATCCAGACTCCAAAATTACAATGCTCCAATATAATAATTCTTACAATGAAGGGTCTAACAATATCCAATCCTTGATAATGAAAATTCATGCGGTATTTAATCGAAAACTTTGTCGGTTTCCCTATCTATAGCAATGATGATCATTTATTACATTCAAGCGGAAATTTGGACAAGTGGAAACATGCAGGTGGTGATAAGATAACACCGAAAAGCTGGTGGTTGTATTTACTCTAACATTCGATATTGATTGTGAAATGATCAACATTCGGCTTGTCGAATCGTCGAAGAGGCAATGGTAGCTCGACATCTTGGCTCTACCTTGGTGTAAAATGGTTGGTCAGTAAAGATGGCTATTTTATCTCTAACTCGCCTCGACTCTTCCGTGCCGCTTTCGATTATTGCAACGGAGATTGGAAATGGAAAACCCATTGTTTTCCTCTTGAAATGAACAAAACTAATTAAAAAAATTGGATGGGAATGGTGTGGAATGGTTACATGAGGAAATGGTTGCAGGGAGTCGGCGCGGCGTCAGTTGTGGCGGGTGTTGGTTGGCGGATGTGGAACAACGGGGGTGGTTTTGTTTAAACAAAAAACCGTTTTCATAAGGGGGTGAGGGAAGTAAGTGGTATCGCAGAAGGGGGGTTCGAATTAGCGGAGGGGGCGACACGTAGCGAGAGATGGTGGTAAGGGATATTGCTCGTTTCGGACCCCCCGCATGGTTAGAGTTTGAAGGCTACGGGGGGAACAAAATAAGGACCATTGGATGCTTGGGAGATGTGCGGGGGTGACAGAGAGCCGAGGGACCATTTAGCAAGATATGAGTGGATGGTATGGTAGGAGGAGGCGTGGAAATGAGGTGGGCGACCCACAACCCACGAGATCACAACTTTTAACATATTCCTTAGTGCTCACCTTTTTGAACCCATGACGTGCAATATACGATTGGGTCCCACCGACATCGCACATCACACTTCAACGACTCTATCATAAACCCTCCACACTTACCTCTAAAACTTGCAACTTGTGACTTTTGATCGACGTCGCGCATTACAACTATTGCCTTTTATTTCACATCGTGAATTTTGCAATTTATCGCACATCGTGACTTTTTCCCTTTATCACAACATTTACGACTTACTATACATCACAAATTTTGACGTTTATTGCACATCACAGCGAATAACTTGTCGCGTCGCCACTTAAAACCAACGGACCCACGATGTGTTAACATATAAACATAAAGAAACGCCAATTGCGATGTGCAATGGGCGGTGGAGAAAAAGGTAATGCTACGGGGAAAGGAATGAACCATAATATAAGGATTTCCAAGAATTTAGGGTGCATAAAAGGGCAATATGGGTCCCACTATATCGCATCGTTGAAATTTTAAAGTGGCAAAGTTAGCTACAAAATGCTAAAGGGTGTGAAGTGTGGATGCAAAAAAAGGTAAGGACAAGGTAAGGTTTCTTTTCGATTTATAACATGTATGATATATATGTATGTATCAAGCGGCCTAATCATGTATGATATATATGATTTATTTTCTTTGCATTAACTATTGAAAGGTTTAGTTTCTTGCGATGAGCTCTCATAATATACTCCACACAATTTTTGAAAAAAGTGGTACTTGTTTTCATGGCGATAGAATATAGCTTTTCTATCATATAGATAAAATATAGATTTTTCCTTCTTGTAACTCGCAAATTTGTGTTCTTGCATATCCAACCTAATGGATATGGTTTGTGATGAGGAATGGTTTCAAGATTAATTTTCTTGACTATGTCTTTAGATATTAAGTTTTCTTGAGACCCACTATCAAATAGTGTGTCGATTTTTGTATGTTTTTATATAACCCTCACATGAAATAATTCAATTCGTGTTTCTTCATTTGGAGTACAAGTGTGACAATTTGATGAACTAGTGCTAGCAATGGATTATTTTCCCTTCATACCCATGGTTTGCAATTTTAGTTTCATCATCCGAGTTAGATCCCAAATCATGTTGAGTGGTTGCAATAGTTTTTTTTTCCTTTGTTGTTGAATTTCTTGGGCCTCATCTCTAGATGAAGCTTCCCATAGTGGTATTCATCATGACCCTCTTTGCAACAATGTTTTCATTTCATTTTATATCCTTCTTTTTTTAATGGATGCATTTTTTCTTTCCCTTTCCTTTGATACCCTTTCCTTTCTCTCCACCCGTTAAATGAATTATTTTTTGCCCTATTCTGGAATATTTTTCCCTCTTGACTCAAGGTGGGTGGCTTGCACACAAGCGTCATCTAGGCTAGTGGGATTGAACATAAGGATAGTATGCCTTAGGTATATATGTAAACCCCCTATACAATTCAATAATGTGTCTAGTGAATTAAAATTAACATAAGAGCTCTTTTCCTAAATTCTTGGGTGTAATATTTCACACTTTGACCCTTAAGTTGTATGAAGTTTTGCCAATTCATGATAGATTTTTTCCATATATTCTAGAGGGTAAAAATTTTATTTTAATTGTGGCAATGAAATTAGACCAAGAGAGTGAGATCTTACCACGTTTTTTTAATCTCCTCTTGTGTCTTGGCTTCCCACCATACCCTGTGTTGCACCCTCCGGTCTCAAGGAAGCTAGATGTATCTTTGTATCATCATATTGAAGGTTTTGAATTCTGCAATAGACCTCTAATGGAAAAATCCAATTTTCCAACTTCTCCGCATTTATTTCACCATTATACATAAGCGAGATCAAATTTGATATCAACTTTGAACAAGGGTTATTTACCAATTCCTTTTGAAGTAGGTTGATGAGTATGTGTAAGGGTTGTAGTAGTGGAAGAGGATTAAGATGAAGGTGAATATGGAGGTGAGGATGATGGTGGAGTATATGTTGGCTTATCACCATTTTTATTACCTCCTACTCCTGGAGAACTCTCTCCTCTTGGAGGCCTAGAGCTTTCACCCTGTAAACTTGTGTCCCTCTCTTCATAGAGTACCTTCACATTCTCTGTCATGACAAATAAAGCCTTCCTAAATGCCTTCTCATTATATTACATGTTATCAATTCACCCTTCATGAGAAATGATTATTGAATATTCTACTAAAACTGGAGGCGAATCTTGTGGTGGAAATTGTGGCAATTATTCCCTCCTTCTCCTAGCTCCAGCTAGAGAACCTGCACCCACAACCTTGCCTTCTCCTCTCTTGAGCTTCAACCTTGTATGCGTTTAAACACTTGCAAAAAAAATTGAATCCTCTTTGCACAAGTAAACCTAGTGCTCTGATACCAATGATTCCATGGTCCTTGGAAGTTACCTCGCAACATCCAATCTTCATGAAATGAGGGAAATTAAAGGTAAAATTGTTCTCATGTTGCAAAGCTAGCCCCCAATGAGTGAAATATTAAATGAGACGGAGTGGTGTGGGAGAGGTAGAGGTAGTTACCTCCACAACTCCTTTTCCTATCTCCACCATACATCTCAAACACTAATATCTATAACGTTGATTCAAGTCTAACATAAAATCCAAGGGTTGAGAAAATACCAACAGAAATAATGTTATACAAATCGAAGGTCTGGAGAGTTTGTTGTAAGGATCACAATAACTCAAAAATTAATATCATAATCCAATCTATCATAAATTGACAGAGGAGTGCAAGCTAAAAGAAAATATTATTTCTGCATTTTCCATCATGACTAAGAGTCATATGTTGCACTCAACTAAACTTAATAATATTTCCCTAAGTTCACACAACAAATGGGATTACACGTGAAATATATACCATATATGTATATGTTAAAATTGAATTCTTAAATGAACGATCCAATCCACACACACACACACACACACACACACAGATATATATATATATATATATATAAGTGTTGAAGGTTCGAATAACATGGAAAAACCCTTAGAATTAGGTAAGATATATTTTTTTTAAAGAACAATACTTGTGATCAATGTTATTTTGTCTCATTATTCAAGAATGTGTTATTCTCACAAAAAAAATAGTAGTTATTTTGAGTGAATGGAGATGTTTCAAGAGGTATAAGAGCGACAATTAACACATTGTGGCATTCAAGGAAAATTAATAACATAATTTATTTTCCATTCTGTATAGAGAGAGGAATGAGAAGAGGTAGTGCTATGATGACCACACCACCTACAAGACCATCTACAGGGCCTAGTTCGATATGATTTGTTGGATCCAATCTAGAAATGTGGGTCCAATTAGCAGAAGAACCTCAAACCACAACTGCAATTTTGTTGGAAATAATGCCATTGTCAAAGACAAAAATGAAAAATTTAATGGCTAACAATAAGCGACTAATGAAAAAACAGGAAAGAATAATTTAAAGGTTAAATGATAGACAAAATGCGAGAAATTCAACCCCAACTTCTTATAATAGAAACATAGAAAAGTCACACAGATGAAAAGAGTAAAACATACATGAGAAAGGACTTACACAAGAGTCAGAGGGTGGCATGTAAATGTATGAGGAAGAATTTGGAAATGTTTCTTGGGAAAATATGCGACAAGTGGAAAGCAGATAGAAAAAAAAAATTACAAGGCGAGTTACATAAAATTAAGCCCCCAACATTTTATGGTGAATCCGAGGAAGCTTTTAAATCATGATTAGTGAACACTAATACTTACTTCCAAATTTATGAATATGAAAACCACCTGAAGGCTCGTCTAACTGTCTAGCAGCTCTAGGGAAAAGCAGCCCTATGGTGGAAAGCAGTTAAAGTAGTCCAAGTAGTTAATGAATAAGAGATAAAATGGGAGATCTTCTAGGAATACTTCATAAATAAGTTCTTGACTGAGCGATTCTATGATGACAAAAATAAATAATTTTATGACCTTAGGTTGGGTCAAATAACTATGGATGATTATGTGGAAAAATATATGTTCTTATTGAGGTACATATGAGAGGAAAAGACTAAGGTGTAGTGATTTATAAGTAGTCACCCTGTGTCTATGAAAGAACAATTGGAGTTTGATAACCCTAAGACAATGGATGATATTGTTCTTAAAGCACACATATGCTATCAATAGATAAAATAGAAAGTAGATAATAACAAAGTATGGTTAGGGACAAAAGAGTAGAAGTACGCTAAAGATTATAAGATTACAAAATCTACAAATCTTAAGAATTTGTACAGGAACTAGAAAAAGAAAATTTCAGGGAAAAATCAACAAAAACCCCCGATGTAGAAAGAATCTAAACTAACATAATTGTGAAACAAACTTGAATCTTCCCAACCATAGAAGCCACTATTACAGTGTTGGGGTTGCATAGAATCACATTATATTAAAAATTTCCCTTGTTGTGGAAGAACAAAATAGGTAGAAAATATTCAAGAGGCATCTGCCATAGGGGAAGTGGCGAGAAGTCTACTCAAGATCAATGTGACACTCGAGGACCATATTAAAAACCTACAATGATTGAATTTGAAGGTAATATTTTCAATCATGTTATGTCAATTTTAATAGATCCTAGAGATAAACAATGTAAACTATGAAACATAAACTATAAAGTCAAAAAGAGAACTCTAGACAAAAAAAAACACAAACAAAAACATGAAAATGAAAATTGTCAAGTTTTATTCAAAAACACCTAGTGATAGCCAAAAAAAAATAGTGATAGCACAAAGATGTCGATGATTCAATTTTTTTTTTAGAAATAATTTTAGATGATTCAATAACTTCTTCTTTTTTGTAAGCTTGGTAGTTCCTTTCATTTTTCACTTTTTTCTCTCTTTTTTTTTACTACATTTTCATCAACATGTCGATGATTAAATTTTTTTTAGAAATAATTTTAGTTTATTCAATAACTTTTTTTTTTGTAACCTTGGTAGTTCCTTTCATTTTTCACTTTTTTCTCTCTCTTTTTTTTGTAACTCCATTTTCATCAACATGTCCAAATACATCACCCCGATCAGGGAATGGAATTGAACCTGTGATGAGTGCTATAATAGCCATCCCCATCATTGTTTAACCAAAACCACCCTGGAACGATGATTCAATAACTTTTATTTAGAAATAAATTTTTAATAATATAATATTCATAACAATATTCAATACAACAAAATATCTAATACTATGAAATTATATACCACAATATTCATTACATATCAGCAATACCGTGCCAATAAAAATTTACATAAATCATCACTTACCCACATCATCACTTATCCAGTTAAATATAGATTCGCCTTATCGAGGTATAAAAAAATTCATCACCAACATCATTCATTTGGTACTTTGTTGGCATATATTTCCAAAAAGCCAGTGCAACTAATGATGTAACAACGCATACGTCCCAATGTTTTCAAAAATAATTTTCGTCCACCAAACGTTTTCCAAAGTCAAGTCTGCGTCAAAGATTGTATGGGATCTGCAGGTTTCAATCTTATCGCATAAGTGAACCCACTCTCATTGATCATGTCTAAAATACTGGAGTCGTGTAGCAAATGCGACACGGATTTCAGGTTTTAATAAAAGTAGTTGTTGGCATTGGTATCTAGAGATATTATAAACAATGGTGCCATTGTTGGAATTTTGGGAAATTCCAAAACAACAAAAATGGAGAGAATAAAAACTCCCCTTTACAACACAGAGAAATTAAGATCAAGTTTTGCTTGCAGACAGAGATGGAATGAAAATACTTCCTGTTTCATTAACAGAACTTAAAAACTATTACAGAAATGTCTTCCTCAATACAGAGGGATTCACAAATACTATCAAGACTGCTACACACGCAGTGCTCCAAAATAAAACTTCTCTTTGTCTCTCAAGAAGGCACGAAATAGTGCTCTGTTCTTCTTACTAAGCTTTTCTTGCCTGCGGGCTCACACAGCAATTACAACAACACTACATTACAATTACAATGCAACAAAAAAAAAATACAAGCCTCACGGGCTTTTTCACTTTATATAAGGTGCGGCGGGAACAAAACCCAAAACAAAGAAAATAAACAATTTACAAAGGAAAATCTTTGCGGAACAATAAAATATAACATAGCGTGACATACGAGCGAGGACCACATCGCAGTCGGCTATTTTGCGACGGTGCGATATTGCGATGGTGGAAAAACAAATGGACTTGCGATTGTGACAACTTGCGATATGCAATATGCGATCCGCGCGATGGCGCAATCGCATCGCAAAACATTTCAATGCGATATGTGATATTGTGATATCGCGGTGATCGCATAATCAACAGAACTCTGGCTTGGGTGGAGGGAGATTTTGCGACATTACGATGTTGTGATCGTGCGATGGCGCAATGATCACACATTGCAAATAATCCACATCAACAAGACACTTAACACTTCAAAACTGCGATCTGCGATTTGTGATTTGGCGCTTAAGTGGTAGGGACCACTTGTCCTGCCACTTTTCAGAACTTTAATTCTTTCCACTATTTTAAACACATTTTCATTCATTTTGGTTGTTGAGGGCTTAAACGCCCGAAATGACTATTTTAATTAAACTATGCTCCTCCATAGTCTTGAACTACGAAAATTCTTCATTCTTCTGCTGAAATGACTTCGCCCATATCAAAATTAATTCTCTTCTGCAATACTTGGTTGCGGCCCAAAAACATTTAATTCTTCTCCTTACAGTTCTCCATTCCTCTTGAATGCGTATTGTAGTACACCCAATCTTTGTTGCTGCTGTTGCTGCTGTACTCTTTCTTCTGCTCAAATACATGGCAGGTGACTTTAATATTTCAACACTCCCCCTTAAAGTCAGCTGCTGGGTTATCCATCATACCCAAACATTTCCTTAAAAATTCAAATGTCTTATGCGCCAATGGCTTTGTTAAAATATTTGCGTATTTCTCCTTTGTTTTACAATGTTGTAAAACAATTTTTCCATTGTTCACCAATTCTCTGATATAATGAAATTTTGTATCTATGTGTTTTGTCCTTTTATGAAACACTGAATTCTTTGACAATGCAATAGCTGAGCTATTGTCACAATAAATCACTGTCCCTTTTTCCTGTTCTTGGCATAAACTTCTCAACATTCTTCTCATCCAAATTGCTTGACACGCTGCTGCTATAGCTACCACATACTCTGCCTCGGTTGTAGATAATGCTACAATCGGTTGTTTCTTAGAAGCCCATGAAATGGCTCCTAAACCCATATGAAAAACATAACCGGAAGTTCTCTTCCAATCATCCACACTTCCAGCCCAATCACTGTCAGTGTATCCAACTAATTCTGATTTTTTTGAAGTAGTATATAAAATACCAAATGTTTTAGTTCCTTTCACATACCTCAGAATTCTCTTTGCAACTTGCCAATGTGCTTCTTTTGGCTTCTCCATAAATCTGGAAATTAAACTAACAACATGCATAATATCCGGCCTAGTTGCAGTCAAATACATGAGGCTGCCAACAATGATTTTATACAAACTTGGATCAAAATCCTTGCTGTTGTCATCTTTACTCAACTTCAATCCCATTACTGTGGGAGTAATTGCAACTTTGCACTCCTGCATATTAAATCTTTCCAAAACTTGATTCACATACTTTGCTTGAGATATAAAAATCCTTTTTTCATTTTGTTCTACTTCTATTCCTAAGAAGTATCTCAACAAACCCATGTCAGTCATTTCAAATTCATCTTTCATGACTGTTTTAAAATTCTCAATAAGGCAATTATCATTACCTGAAAAAATTAGATCATCAACATATAAAAAAACGAGTATTTTACCATCCTTTTCTTTGATGTAGAGGGTGGGTTCTCCCTCACACTTTTCAAATCCATTTTCCAGTAGATAGGAGTCTATCCTACTGTACCATGCTCTTGGTGCTTGCTTCAGCCCATCAAGAGCTTTCTTCAATTTTCAGACCTTATGCTCTTGGCCTTTCTTCTCATATCCGAGAGGTTGTTCCACATATACCTCTTCAATTAAAACTCCATTTAAAAATGCAGATTTTACATCCATCTGGTATACTTTCCATTTGTTTTGTGCTGCTATTGACAACACTGTTCTTACTGTCTCCATTCTTGCAGTTGGTGCAAAAGTTTCTTCATAGTCTATCCCTTTCTTCTGCTTATATCCCTTGACAACAAGTCTGGCCTTGTGTCTCTCTATTTTTCCTCCAGCATTTCTCTTGGTCTTATAGACCCATTTTACACCAATAACTTCTTTACCTTCTGGGAGATTAACCATGATCCAGGTGGATATTGGTGGTCACCCGCCTATTCCACTTGGGGCTCCACCATGGTCTATTTCAGTTTTTCAATTTCGGCACAGTTTACTATTTTTAGCAGTTTTTCGGGTCCTAAACTTCCGGAGCCGTTTTGAGGCCCTAAACAACGTTTTTTGGGAAAACGGAGGGCAACATGGGTCCAAGGATCAATGTTTCCCGTTCCAAATTTGTAGTCCTCAGATAGATCTTTCTAATGAGGTATGGTACGCATCAAACGGAGATCGTATGCCAAAGTTACGCCCCTGGGAAGTTGAAACACCAATTTACCCAAACGGGGCCCATAGTTTTGGCGCTTCATCTCCTAGGGTTAGGGTTTTGGCTGTTTAGGATTTCCCATTGTTTCTAAATGATAAATAGGCCCTCGAGCCTCATTTTAACTCAGTTCAGAGGCCTGTAGCCACCACATCTCTTCTCAGAGATAGCTACCAGTGCCCTAGCTAGTTTTATTTCCATTCTGTCTGTAAGAAAATTTCAGTTCTTTGATATTAATGAAATGAAGTGTTATTTCCTCTACATCTCTGTATTTATGTTTATATGTTTATTCTGTTGCGTTCCTGCATAAATCCGGATAAGTGGTATCAGAGCGGTCTACTTTTTCTCGATCCTTCTTTGCATGTCCCCAACGAGGTCGGGGTATAAGGAGCTAGGGCTCGATTTGGTGGAGCCTTTGCAAGATCAGCCTCGCAAACCTCGACGGACGCCCATGGGGGACGAAAAGAAAGATGAGGGAGCAGGAGATCCTATCAAAATATTGCTCGAGGAGGCCCTCGAAAAACAAAGGAACGCGATGATGGATAAATTTGCTCAGATCCTTCAACGGCTGCCCACCGGCGGCGCATCTGCATCCAGTAGCCACTCTGGAGTTGCGACTCCCTTTAAGGTACAAGTAAATTTTGACATTCTCATATTTGAGGGTCAAATAGACGCAGATGCCGTAGATAGATGGTTGAATCTATTAGAAGGATATTTCTCTGTTCATGACTTTTCAGACCGGGAGAAGATTATTTTTGCACTCCTCAAAGCTACCCCCCATGTTAAGGACTCGTGGGAAACCTACTGTGAGAACAAGGACCAGACAGAACCCTCTCTGTTCTCGGCCGTACCAACTTGGAATTCTTTCCGAGACGCCGTCAAGGAACAGTACTATCCCGTGGGGAGCCATGAGGACAAGTACATACAATGGACCACGCTGCGACAACAAAGGGATCAAGATGTGCACGAGCTGACGAATCTGTTCCATACCCTACGCACAAAGTTGGGTATCAAAGATTCGGAGAAACATTTGGTGCTAAAGTATCGCAGCTGTCTGCACAGATACATTCAGGAGGAAATGGAGTTCCTCGACATCTCCTCGCTTGGTACGGCATACCGGTATGCTGCCAAGATTGAGAAGAAATTCAAATAGAAGAAGCGAGACTTTGGATCTGCGAATCAAAAGCAAGGGAAAGGTGCTTCGAAACCGCAGAACAAAGGACAGAGCCAAGGCATGGTGGCTAAAGACAACCCGTCAAAGCCACAAGAAAATAACAAGACCGCAAAGCCAAAGAAGGACACGGGAAAGTGGTGTGAGTTCCATAAGAGCTCCACTCACAACACAAGTGAGTGTCGGGCCAAGCAGTCGCTAGTGGCCGAGATGAGGGCTTCTGAGTCAGATGCATGCTCTGACTCCGAATCAGAACCTAAAAGGTGAATGAAAAAGGGAAACAGATTATTGATGCGGAGCCCAACGCCACTGTTGCCACTACAAAGGTCCAGAAGGAGGAACCGGAAGATCCAGAGGAGGAGGAACGTCTCTTCCACTCCCAGATGTGGGTAAAGGGCTCCCCTGTACAGTTCATTGTCGACAATGGGAGCTAAAAGAACCTCATTTCAGCAGACGTCGTGAAGCGGTTGGGCTTGCCGACCACAGCTCACCCACATCCATACACCATCGGGTGGCTTCACCAAGGACGAGATCTCCGCGTCAGCCAGCAGTGTCGCCTCCCCTATAGCATCAAGCCCTTCACGGATGAGGTATTATGTGATGTTGCTCCTATTGATGTTTCTGATGTATTATTAGGACAACCATACTTGTGGAAGCGTCATGCTGTGTATGAGTCTCGACCTCGTGCTGTTATTATTACTTTGGGAAATAAGTTGTACAGAATACCAGAGGTACCACCTCCTACGACTATCTCTTTGGTTACTGCAAAACAATGTAGTAAGCTCATTTCCCAAACCAGGAAATTCGTTTTCCTGATGATCCGCCCCCAGGGCAAGAAGAAGACTGTGGCCACGACCTCCAGACAGGGCTCCTCCGCACAACAACAACAAATGGATAAGGTTGTGGAGGAGTACGGGGACATATTCACCTCACCCACAGGGGTTCCTCTGCACTGTCAGGTCAAGCACCCGATTGATCTGACCCCCGGTGCGCCGCTACCTAATGGACCGATCTATCGGCGCTCTGTTCTGGAGAATGATGAAATCAAGAGGCAGATTCAGAAGCTGTTGCAGAAAGGTCACATCAGACCAAGTTCATCGCCCTGTGGGAGCCCGATCGTGTTGGTACAGAAGAAGGATGGGACGTGGAGACTCTGTATTGACTATCGGGCGCCGAACAAGATCACTGTCCGGAATAGGTACCCAATCCCACGGATTGATGACCTTCTGGACCAACTCAAAGGTGCAAAATATTTCAGCAAGATCGACCTGAAGTCTGGGTATCACCAGGTACCAATTGAACCCTCCGATGTGTGGAAGATTGCCTTCAAAGCCAAGGAAGGCCTTTTCGAATGGCTGGTCATGCCTTTCGGGTTGACGAATGCTCCCGCCACCTTCATGAGGATGATGGATGACATCTTGCGGCCATTCACCAACTCATTTGTAGTGGGGTACTTGGATGATATTCTGATCTTCAGCCAGACTTGGGAAGAGCACCTTCACCACATCCGACAAGTCCTCCAAACACTGCGGCAACACAAGTTGTGTGCCAATTTGGAGAAGTGCACTTTTGGCATGACCCAGGTTCAATATCCGGGATACATTATTGATGAAAGGGGGGTGCATGTGGATCCAGCCAAGATCCAAGTCATTCGGGATTGGCCAGACCCAACCACTATAACAGAGCTTCGCAGCTTTCTGGGTCTTGCTAATTTCTATCGGAGGTTCGTGTTGGGATTCTCTCATATCACTTGGCCCTTGAGTCAAGTCACCAAGGGAGGAGCGAGAGAAATTTTTTTTTGGTCGGAACCTCAACAGAAGGCGTTCACAGAACTGAAAAACCGCCTCTGTTCTGCCCCAGTGCTCACTTTACCAGACTTGCAACAGCCATTTGAGATCGAGACAGATGCCTCTGACTATGCTATTGGGGCAGTTCTTACTCAACAGGGACGTCCAGTGGCATTTCACAGTGAGACATTGTCTGACACAGTTCGCAAGTACCCCACATATGACAAAGAAATGTACTCCATTGTGGAAGCTTGTCGACAATGGAAGCATTACATTTTGGGGAAGGAAACAATCATCCACACAGACCACAGGCCCCTGCAGTTCATACAGACACAAGGGAAGTTGCAGAATGATCGCCATCAGAAGTGGTCTACATATCTGCAACAGTTTCATTTGAACATCAAGTATAAGAAGGGTAGCACCAATCATGTTGCATACTGCCTCAGCCGACCACCGATCGTGGCGCTCACCACTGTGCTCAACTCTTGTGGGCACGAGACTTCTGATTGGCCGCTTCTCTATGAGAGTGACCCAGAATTCGGCCAAACTTACAAGGCACTCTTGGGGGGTACGCAAGTTCCAAATTTTCACCTCCAAGATGCACTTTTATGTCACATGGGACACCTTTGTATTCCTTCAAGCGAGCGTGCCAAGATGATATGGGAAGCACACTACAGTCGAGTCGCTGGGCATTTCGGGGTCGAGAAAACAGTAGCAATACTACAGAAGTATTTCTATTGGCCGAACCTTCAAAAGGATGTCGAGAAGCACATCAGATCCTGCACTGCTTGTGCCATTGCCAAACCGACCATCAAGAAGCAAGGCCTATATACTCCACTACCTACCCCTAGTCGACCGTGGGAATCCATCTCCATGGATTACATGCCGGGCCTGCCTTCTACTAAGAATGGAAATGACTGTGTTTTCGTGGTCGTTGACAGATTCTCGAAGATGGCCATCATGGCGGCCTGTAAGAAGAATATCACAGCAGAAGCCACTGCTAAACTCTTCTTTGAACGAGGGTGGGTGCACTTTGGGATCCCACAGTCTATCATATCAGATCGAGATAGCAGGTTCCTCAGCACATTTTGGTCCAGCCTCTGGTCAATGTTGGACACAAAGCTCACCAAGTCCACAAATTTCCATCCCCAAACAGATGGCCAGACAGAGGTCGTCAACAGAATGATTGTACACATTCTGCGCATGTACAATTCAAAGCATCCACGCACATGGGACGAGAGCCTCCCTTATGTACAACATAGTTATAACCGGGCTCTCCATAGTTCAATTGGCCATAGCCCCTTTTAGGTGGGCTTGGGATTCCAGCCACTATGTCCCATTGACGTAGCCATGCCATTTGCAGCTACTCAGGCTGATTCAGCTCATGTCCAGTCTGAAGTTGACAAAGCAAGTAGCTTCATCGAGCGCATTCAACACATCCGCCAACAGGTTCATGATATATTGGACAGAGCCAATGCTAAGTACAAGCAACGCCATGATCAACACCGGGTGCCACACAACTTCCAGGTGGGCGACAAAGTATGGCTACATTTGCAGAAGGAGCAACTCATTAGACCCCACCGCAAGCTTCGCCCGCTCCGATACGGGCCGTACACCATCACCAAGGCTGTAGGAAACAATGCCTTCGAGCTCAGTATTCCACCATTCCTTGGTCTGCACCCAGTCTTCAATGTGGATCGCCTTCGTCCTTACTTCCCACCTCTACTGGACACCTCGGACATTGCAGAACAACTCACACCAACCGAGTTAAATCCAGACTGCATGGAACAGGCCACCACAGATTGCATCATGGACATGCAAATCAAGAACACTCGCCAGCAGAAGATCCAACTATATCGGGTTGTCAAAGCTGGCCAACTCCCGCACCAAGGAAAGTGGTTCACCAGGGACCAAGTTCAGCAGAAATTTCCTCATCTCATGGAGGAACTTAACGCAATGGGGACCATTGCTTCCTAAGGGGGGAGGAATGATCCAGGTGGATATTGGTGGTCACCCGCCTATTCTCTAAATGATAAATAGGCCCTCGAGCCTCATTGTAACACAGTTCAGAGGCCTGTAGCCGCCACATCTCTTCTCAGAGATAGCTACCAGCGCCCTAGCTAGTTTTATTTCCATTCTGTCTGTAAGCAAAATTCAGTTCGTTGATATTAATGAAATGAAGTGTTATTTCCGCTACATCTCTGTATTTATGTTTATATGTTTATTCTGTTGTGTTCCTGCATAAATCCGGATCAAACCAACTCCCATGTTTTGTTCTTCTCTATGGCATTAATTTCATCATCCATAGATTCTATCCATTTTCTATCTTTAATAACATCTTCAAAATGAATATGATCATCTACTTGACAATACAAATAAAATAAGGAGTTCAAACCTTCATTTTCCGCTCCTTGCTCATAGATTTGTCTAATGCTTCTGAACCTTGTTCCACTTTCACTTGGTGTATTCGTGCTTGAAGAAGCACTCGAATCTGCTCCATGTGGTGTGCTTGGAGATGCACTCCCACTTCTTCTCAAGGATGTTCTCACTGCCGCTTGAGGCATCCCTTACTGTCCCTGTGTTGGTGGAGGTTGTACTACAGATGGGTTGTTAATTTTAACCACATCTTCCTCATCTTCATCATGCGATAAAGAGCTTTTAACATTGATTGTTTTCTCAATGCTTCCATCCCATGCTTCCTCCTCAATAAATTGCACATCTTTTCTTGTCACAAATTTCTTTGTGGATGGGTTATACAATCTGTATCCTTTGGAATCTTCACAATATCCAAGGAAAATGCACTTCTCCCCCTTACTATCCAACTTCTTCCTCAACTTGTCAGGAATGTGTGCATATGCCACACATCCAAAAACTCTCATGTGGGTGACTCCTTGTTTTCTTCCACTCCACGCTTCTTCTGGAACTTTGTTCATTACAGCTTTTGTAGGGCATCTATTTAAAATATATACAACACAATTTGTTGCTTTTGCCCAATACTCATTCGGCAATTGTTTTTCCTTTAGCATACTTCTCACCATTTCCATTATGGTTTGATTCTTCCTTTCAGCAACTCCATTCTGTTGCGGTGTATACCTTGTGGTAAACTGCTTGTGTATGCCATTCTCTCTGCAGAAACACAGAAATTCCTTTGAGATATATTCTCCTCCTCTATCAGTTCTGAGGACTTTAATGTACTACCCACTCTGTTTCTCTACAAGAGCTTTAAAGTGGCAAAATTTCTGAAAGACTTCACTCGTATATTTCAGAAAATAAACCCATACTTCTCTTTTGAAATCATCTATGAAGGTCAGCACGTAGTTGCTGCCTGAAACTAATGTTGTCTGCATTGGCACACATAAATCTGAGTGGATGATTTCTAAGAGTGCTTTCGCCCTTATGCTTTTCCCTGATGGAAAATTTTCTCTGTGTTGCTTTCCCAAGATGCAGCCTTCACATAGGCTGTCAGGCTTCTCAATCAATGGCAAACCTATTACCATTCCTTTTCCGTGCAGCAAATTTAATCCTCCGAAATTGAGATGTCCAAATCTCAGGTGCCATAACCAATTCTCATCTTTTTCTTCCTTCTGGAAGGCTTCTTGTGTTATGGTTGCTATGCTCTTTCCTTTTCCTTTCAAGTAAATATTGAGCTTGAGCAGAAACATTCTATTGTTGTTCATTTAAATTTCAGCAATGATTTTCTTGCTTGGAGGTATATCTTTTATTGTGCACACATCATCCTTAAATATTACATTGTAACCTTTGTTTAGAAGCTGCCCAACGCTCAAAAGATTACATTTCAAACCTGGAACATAATACACATTAGGAACAAATTTCTGCTCCCCATTTCTTGCTCGAATACTAACTTTGCCTTTTCCTTTGACAAAGATCTTAGTATCAGTCCCTGTGGTCACTTCAGATTTTCCTTCTTCATATAGATTGGCAAACATTGCTTTGTTGCCAGTCATATGATTACTACAACCTAAATCTAAGAACCAAACACCATCTTCTCTATCTTGTGCTACATTACAAGCTAACAGCACATTACTTGGGTTTTTTTCTTCTTTTACTACATTAGCATTCTGCTTATTTTTCATGTCATTTTGCTTCTTTCTACATTCATTGGCATAATACCCATATTTCTTGCAATAATGACATTAGACATTGGATTTGTCATACCTCTGTCCATGAGCATGTTGGTATTGATGTCCACCTTGCTGGCTGTTGCCTTGGCTGTGGCTCTGACTTTGACTGTAGCTCCTTCCATGTGAATGTGAAGGGTTGTTCCTTCCACCTCTGTTTTGGCTTCTGCCTCTTCCTTTTCCTTTTCCTTGACCTCTTCCTCTTCCTAAAGGCATCTGGGTCTTGAAGGCATGCTCAAGAGATGAGTGTTCATCTCTGCTCAATCTTTGTTCATGAGTTATTAGTGAGGCATGATTTTCATCCACTGTGAACTGTGAGAGATCTTTGGTCTCTTCTATGGTGGTAACAATAACATCAAACTTTGAGGGTAAGCATCTCAAAAGTTTCTCCACAATCCTTATTTCTTCAAGAGTTTCCCCATGGGATCTTATCTGATTTACAATCCTAATCACATGTGTAAAAAATGTGACTACATTATCTAACTCTTTCATGCAAAGAGTTTCAAAATCTCTTCTCAGCAACTGAAGTTTTACTGTCTTAACTTTCTCCATACCTTGATAGGCTACTTTCAGAGTTTCCCATGCCTCCTTGGATCTCTTAGCTGTTTCTATCCTTAGAAACACACTCTCATTTACTGCTTGATACAAATAGAAGAGGGCTTTAGAGTCCTTCTTTCTATTATTCTTCAATAGGTCCTTCTCTGCTTGAGTTAAGGCATTAAAATCCTGCTCATCTGCTGGTTCAACAAAACCATCTTCTACAAATTCCCATAAGTCTTGTGAGACAAATAGGGCTCTCATGGTAATGGCCCAATAATCATAGTTCTTTCCATTAAATTGTGGAAGTTGAACATTTCCAATGTTCATACCAGTGCTTGGTCCAGCCATTGCTCTTAAACTGAACTCTGAACTTAAACAAAATGTCTTTCCTTTCTTGAAAGAACAAACTCCTTTTAAAACAAAACAACAACTTTGATTTCTTTGAGAAATACCTGAACTTTGACTTCTGTTGAGCTTTCACATTGCTGGAGAAAACGCTGCAACAAGTCTTGTTCTTCTTCAGCTTCTTTGAAAAATTCAAAGAGCCTGAACTAGCTCCTATACCATGTGGGAATTTTGGGAAATTCCAAAACAACAGAAATGGAGAGAATAAAAACTCCCCTTTACAACACAGAGAAATTAAGATCAAGTTTTTCTTGCAAACAGAGATGGCATGAAAATACTTTCTATTTCATTAACAGAACTTAAAAACTATTACAGAAATGTCTTCCTCAATCCAGAGGGATTCACAAATACTATCAAGACTGCTACACACGCAGTGCTCCAAAATAAAAATTCTCTCTGTCTCTCAAGAATGCACGAAACAGTGCTCTGTTCTTCTTACTGTGCTTTTCTTGCCTGCAGGCTCACACAGCAATTACAAAAACACTACATTACAATTATAATGCAACAAAAAAAAATACAAGCCTCATGGGATTTTTCACTTTATATAAGGCGCGGTGGGAACAAAACCCAAAACAAATAAAATAAACAATTTACAAAGGAAAATCTTTGCGGAACAATAAAATATAACATAGCGCGACGTACGAGTGGGGACCACATCGCAGTCGACTATTTTGCGACAGTGCGATATTGCGATGGCGGAAAAACAAACGGACTTGCGATTGTGACAACTTGCGATATGCAATATGCGATCCGCGCGATGGCGCGATCGCATCGCAAAACCTTTCAATGCGATATGCGATATTGCGATATCGCAGTGATCGCATAATCAACGGAACTCTGGCTTGGGCGGAGGGCGACATTGCGATGTTGCGATGGTGCGATGGTGCGATGATCACACATCGCAAATAATCCACATCAACAAGACACTTAACACTTCAAAACTGCGATCTGTGATTTGCGATTTGGCGCTTAAGTGGTAGGGACCACTTGTCCTGCCGCTTTTCAGAACTTTAATTCTTTCCACTATTTTAAACACATTTTCATTCATTTTGGTTGTTGAGGGCTTAAACGCCCGAAATGACTGTTTTAATTAAACTCTGCTCCTCCGTAGTCTTGAACTATGAAAATTCTTCATTCTTCTGCTAAAATGACTTCGCCCATATCAAAATTAGTTCTCTTCTGCAATACTTGGCTGCAACCCAACAAAATTTAATTCTTCTCCTTACAGTTCTCCATTCCTCTTGAATGCGTATTGCAGTACACCCAATCTCTGCTACTGCTGCTGTTGTACTCTTTCTTCTGCTCAAAGACACGGCAGGTGACTTTAATATTTCAACAACCATAGAGATATTGATATGACGACAATTTCAAGGTTTCAACCCTATAAATACACATTACAGTGATGTACATCTACACAAGAAACTACACTAATACATCGTTTCGTTTGTGAGCACATTTTCGTACTGAATTACAGTTATCGTTTCCTTATATCTTGCAAGTGAAGATGAATGCCAGCCCAGTCCTAATTTCGGTTGTGTTAGCTTTTGCAACTTTTCTTGGGTCTGCTTACTCTGCGGATCCGGATCTCGTTAGAGATTTTGCCACGGGATTGAGAACCTTCACTCTGGGTAAAATTTTCAAGAATGGAGATGTTAGTAGCGATACTGGCGGGATTTGAGCAGCAACCAATCCTCAAAACTTTCCGGCAGTCCAGTAATATTTTCAATATATTCATGTCATTCATATTCATTTATTTTTTGCACAATATTTGTCATTTATTTTGCTGGTATAGACTACATACATTTTGATGATATATAATTAATGGTGTTAAATGAATTTACAGAACACAAGGGCTGTCTGTAGTGAGGTTCAAAATGGTTCCCTGTGGAAGCAACCTTCCTCATACACATCCAAGAGCTTCAGAAGTTCTCTCCCTTTTGTCTGGTGGACCCCTTCAAGTTGGCTTTGTTGACACCACTGGTATTCATAGCATTGTCTTATTAGCAATCCCATGATGTGCATTCTCTTATTATGTATATATGATCTGATCATTCAAATTGATTTGCTGTAAATTAATAATTAATTAGGTGCATCACACATCGATATTCTTTATCCGGGCGACGTTACCGTATTTCCTAGAGGGGTTCTCCATTTTGAACTCAACGTTGGAAGCGTGGAAGCTGAGTATTTGTCGGCACTTAACAGTGAAAATCCAGGAACTTTGGTATGCCTTCATCCCACCAATTATATATTCATTATAATTTCAAACCTAGTGCTGCAATATATTTCCGATGGTTATTCATTATGTAATGTCATGCCCTCTAATATTGTTTTATATTTAATCAATTATATGATTTCAGACGAGCACCGAAGCTTTATTTCATATTCCCCTGAGAGATTTGGCAACATCATTGAACGTGGACCAGAAGACAGTAAATTCGCTGAATTCAACAGTGCCCCGATACGCTCCTGGTCTGAAGAAAACTGCAAATAGTGGTTGTGTCCCCGGCAGAGATATTACCACATCCTTTTAGTCACCATTGCCCTGCCTTATAATTTACTGGAATAAACCTCGCCAGAATGACCTTTAGCTCTAGAAATTGAAAGAATAATAATGATGTTGTAAAAAAAAAATTGTTATGATGCAAAAATAAATGTTGTATGATTGTGGATTTCTTCGATAATCGCTTCGACGCTTAGGTATAAAGTACCGTGTACTCAACCTTTGTATATATGGTTTGCTCATATGTTTATTTCTACCATCTAAATACAGTGTCTTGTTATATGGTTTAATTAAATTTCCACATATTCTTAATCACTATGATGGTTAACGTCCAATGATAATGAAAAATACAATATAATTTATTCATAAATATATTTAATTAATTATTATTATTAATTAACTTATTTCTTATTTTATAGGGGTCCTTTGTAACATTGTGATAAGAGAGATGCATAATTTTTTAATGTTGAATTTAAAATTAAGAATAAAAATATTTATTATATAATAAAGCTTTTTAATATTTAGTTAAGCAAAATATTTTATATTATAAATAAAATTTACACATATGACCGAGTGTATTTTTTCTACTAAATACATTTATCACTAATTAATATATATATATATATATATATTGATTTCTTATAATGTAAATATAGATACCATTTAATTATTATTATTAATTTAGCTTATTTCTTATTTTATATGGTCCTTTGTAACGTTGTGATAACATTGTGATAAGGGAGATGCATAATTTCTTAATCTTAAATTAAAAAATAACAATAATAATATTTATTATATAGTATTTTTTTTTAATATTTAAGATATAAAGAAAATTTACATCTATGAAGAAGTGTATTTTTTCTAATAATTAAAATAAAGTTAACGTAGAACATTAAAAAGTATCAATAAAAAAAAAAAATATCTCAATATTTATTATAAATAAAATATTTCTTTATTTAAATTAATTAATTAATTTGGTATCAGAGACTTATTGGATTCTTCCAAGGACATTATGAGGTGAGATTATGTAATCTTATTAAGGAAAGTCAAGCCCCCAATAGCAATGTCCTTAAGCCCAAGTTTATGGCCTTAAAATCCTTAAATAATAATAAGGATATTGTTGTTCTTAAGGCTCACAAAGGAGGTGCAACTGTCATTCTTAAAAAACATGATTATAGGAAGAAAATGTTAGACCATTTGGAGAATAGTGGAAGCTACAAAAAACTTTCTAAAAATCCTTTAAAAAAAGTCTCAAGAGCAGTAGATCATGCCATTAAATCAAGCAGCTCCGTGAGTTCTTTAAGTAAGAAGTTGATTGAAAGCAACACCCTTACTCCTAGAATCTATGGTCTTCCAAAAATCCATAAGGATGGTGCTCCCCTTCATCCCATTGTTAACACCATTGGTGGTCTGACTTATCTTCTAACCAAATATTTAGCCCTTAAGCTTAAGCCTCTCGTAGGTCGTACCGACTCCTTTGTTAAAGATTCTTCCTCTTTTGTTAATGAGTTAAAGGGCGTTAGAATGGGTCCTGAAGATAGGATTGTTAGCTTTGATGTTGTCTCTCTTTACACCAATATCCCCATTAATGAGGCCATTGAAGTCATTAATCGCATCACTGATCCTGATATGGCCCATTTAGTCGGGATTTGCTTAACCTCTACTTTCTTTAGTTTTGAAGGTGAGTTATACGAGCAAACATGTGGTGTTTCCATGAGTTCTCCCATTTCCTTGATTGTTGCTAATTTGTTTATGGAGGACTTTGAATCCAATGCTCTTTCCTCAACTTTATACCAACCAAAGCTTTGGAAAAGGTTTGTTGATGATACTTGTGTTGTTTTGCCTCATGGTAAAGAAGAGTTAGATCGTTTCTTACTTCATTTTAATAGTCAATCTTGCTCCATAAAATTCACCATGGATTATGAGGTGGATGGTAACTTTCCTTTCCTTGACGTTCTTATCTCTAGAAATGATGATGGTTCTTTCTCCCATCAAGTTTTTTGAAATAAAACCCATACTGAGCAATATCTTCGCACCAGTTCTCATCATTTCCCTGCTAAAAAATTCAACGTCGGCAATACCTTAGCCACCAAGGCGTTGAGAATCTCTGATGAGTCTCACCTTGAGGGAGAAAATACCCATCTCCTTAATGTCTTTTGTAAAAATGGTTATAGTAAGTCGCAACGCCTTAAGGCTTTTCTTAAAGCAGAAAGAGGCCATTGAGTTAAAAATAAAAATATTAATGAACCTAATCAGTGGTCGTGTAGTGTACGACTTCCTTTCATTCAGGGAACCACTGATAGGATTGCTATGATCCTTAAGAATCATAATGTTTCGTCTTCCTTCAAGCCCCTTCACACGATTCACAACTCTCTCAAATCGGTTAAAGATCTAGTAAACCCTATGGATGGGAAAGGTGTCTACATTATTCCTTGTTGTTGTGGGACACCTTACATTGGTGAAACTAGTCGGTCTATAAACCAAAGGATCTGTGAACATGCTGCTGACATTAAACATGGAATATCTTGCACCTTTGCCCTAGTTGAGCACGTGGAAAAAACTAACCATCATATTTGCATCGAAGAGGCGAGAGTCATAGCTATAGCTAGGATTGACCATTTCCATCATCGTAAGTTGAGAGAGGCCTTAGAAATTGAAAAAAGACCCATAAATCTCAATAGAGATGACGGCTGGAATATAAGCAGGTGTTGGATCCCTGCCCTATATTCTGAGTGGTCTGCTGGTTTCAACTTGTTTATATATATATATATATATATATATATATTTATTTATTTATTTTATAGAAAGGAAATAAATATAATATAATATAATATAATAAGTAATAAAGAATTAAATAATAATAATAATAACCAAAATAAATAAATAAATAAAATAAAATAAAAAATCTATATATTTTATTAAATAATTAAATAAAACTAGTTTTTATTAATCTATTTAAATTTTTAAAGTCAAATTAGTTTAGCTATTTTTATATCTATTTAAACTCAACGCCCAAATCATCTCACCTAGTTTTATTGATGAATTATACTTATTGTTTCAAAAGAAATTGACAAAATTCATTTAAATGTGATTATTAAATTATTTTCATATTAATTTAAAATAATTAAAAATATAAATAATTTTATAATTAAAACATTTTATTAGTAAATATAACAAATATAAAAATAAATTAAAATCTATTTATATTCTAGATACAAATAAATAAAAGATAATTGTTTAAGAATATTTATTTTTTCAAAATAGAGTTAGATTTTAAATCATAAAAGAATCTCATATAGCTTCACATTACTCAAACGGTATTAAGTGAAATTATAAACATGAACATCTTCACCATCCAATATAAACATAAACATTTTCACCCACATTGGCTTTTGGATTTCGAAAAAACCTTTAACGATACGAGAGGGAGTCGTGCTGCAAACAATCTTCAAAAAATAATAGTTGTTTGCCGAAGAAGCTAAAGCTGGGACAAACCGGAGTTGATTTGACAGCCTCCGGCGTCCCCCTTCCAGCGAGTTTCTATTTACGGGTCTCCGCCTCTCCATGCCATTGCATCACATACAGGTTTGTATCAGTCATCATAACGAGGCAGCATGGATGGGCATAGCAATACGGACGAGGAAGAATTTGATGGCCATCGCCACCACTACGATGTCGTTAACGCTGGGTATACAATACGGTATATACAAAATATGACATTTAATGAGACACACATTTGAATTTGAAACCCACGCAATTTTTGGTATGAATTTGAAACCCGCCCAAACGAAATTTCAATTTCTATCATAATAACCGCTCAGCCCGATGTTTGCTAAGGCGATGCTTAGATCAGGACGCAACGAAAGGAAATGCGGCGAAGCACAGAACGAGAGAGATGGAAGTTGTTCCATCGCTATACATGTATTGTATTCTATATTAATGAAAAATAGTATTAATTAATATAAATGTATCGTAGCTTATGTATTTTAATTTTGATTTTGTTTTTTTATATTATAAATATTTTATGAAAAAATATATTTTACATTTGTTTAATAAAAATTAACTTAAATTAAATTTATACTGATTTATTTTATTATAATTATTTTTATTTTTTATTATTATAATAATATTTTTATTTTCATAATTATATTTTATCTATTATCTCTAACTTAATTTATTAATTAATGTAATTTTCATGTTATTTTCTATACAATATCTAGAAAGATGTCATATATAATTCATTAAATGTATTAATTAATGTAATTTTCATGTTATTTTCTATACACTATCTTGAAAGATGTTATATTTAGTTCATTAAATATAAAAATAAGATAAACATATAGGTAGTTTGTCTATTCAAAATTGACTAAAAATAATAAAGTATGATTGAATCAAAATTAATGGTGTGATTGAATTTCTTCTTTTTTTATTTTTTTGTTATTGCAAACATATATATCTATACTTTACAGTTTGTCTACTCAATGTTGTAAAAAATTAATTATACTTTACAATTTGTTTACTCAATATTGTTAAAAATTAATTAACTTTTATTGAAGGTTTTGGTTTTTGTTTTTATTTGAATATACTATATATCATGCCAAGTAGATTTAATATTTTTAAATTAATTTATATAATAATGCTTATTAATTTATTGTAATTTTAAAGTGGAGTTGTTTTTAGTGTAATTTTTTGGACTTTCTAGTGCTGGAATCCTGCGAAAAAATTGAGGTGAAATTTTGTTTTGTGATATTTAAATTGGTTTATTTACTATATATATGGATTCAGCACCCTCAAAAAATCTCTAGGGCACTTCCATTGTGCAGCACCCTAAAAAACCCCTAGAGCACTTCCATTCTGCATATATGGATTCAGCACTCTAAATAACCCCTAGGGCACTTCCATTGTGCATATATGGATTGAGCACCCTAAAAAACCCTAGGTCACTTCCATTGTGTTGGGGTTACCCATCAAGCTTGTGATTTCAATAAATTCCTGCGGGATTTTAGAAAAATTAGAGGGAAAAACTTTCAAAAACTTTCATTAAAGACAACTTGTTTTAAAAATATCTTAATTTAAAATTTATTAAGCAAAAATAATATTAAAAATATAAATTAAATCATGTGAGAAAATTAATGTAATGGAGCAAGTAGTGTGCAATTTAATTTTTGATTAAAAAAATTAATTAAAAAAATTAATTATTAATAAAAAATATGGAGAAGATTCCCTATCAAGTTTTCTTTAATGTGACTTTTCGAAAAAGTTTTCAAGGTTATTTTTCCGATCTAATTTTTGTGAGGAAATTATTGAAATCACAAATTTAATGGGTAAACTCTCCACAATAGAAGAACCAGCAGCCCGCCTGACATGTAAACCTCTGGGAGAATACCAATTGTCCTCCTCCACATTATATTAACTATATATATAGATTAAAATGAATATTACAATATTTTCAAATTGAGGCGATAGAAATCAATATAAATTACATTTCACTTCTTTATAATATATAAAACACATTTTTATGAATTTGAATATAAAAAACATCTCTAATATACTAATAAATTGTATTTAATTATTTAATTATTAAATTCAAAATATTACAATTTTATTATTAATAAATTTTATATAAAATAATTATTGATAAATACTAAATTTTAAATTAGATTAATTTAAAAAATATGATTTTATTATTTGAAATTATTTAAATTTTAAAATAACAAGTGAATTTATATATAGAAAACATTGAAACTAATAAAGAAATCATAATATCTTTTAGATTAATCACATCATTAAGATTTGGTTTATGTATAGAACAAACCAAAAATCAATAAAAGAAATAAAGTTTTTCTCTTTCACATGTTATGATTTTAAACCTTTTAAGATTATTAAATTTAATTAAAATAATATTTTTGTTATATATATATATATATATATATTTTTTTTGTTAATATAATTAAAAATAATAATATATTTTTATTATACTAATAAATGTTTAATCAATTAATTATTTATTTTTAATAATAACCTATCAACCTTATAAAAATCTCATTTTCAACTTTCATCTATCAATTACAACATGTCTATTAAGAAATCAATTCAATTAATTATAACAATAAACCATTTTTAATAATAACCTACCAACTTTTTAAAAATCTCACTTTCCACCTCTATCTATCAATTACAACAAATCTATTAAGAAATCCATTCAATTAATTTTAACAATGACAAAAACTTCTTTATCAACCAATTCAATCAAATTGCAATAATGTCAAAAATCTTTATATATTGTCTTTAATAAAAATAAAATCTTGAAATTTAATATATTATTTTTAATATAAATATTATAACTCCTAGCCATAAGTGAATTTTTAACTATATAACATTTAATATAAGATCAACTCACTGATATTGTAACAAGGTAAATTCTTCTTTATTTATTTATTTATTGACTTCCAATTTTGAAATTTAATACATTAATTTTAATAAAAATATTTTATTTATAAATATTATAACGCATTAATATAGATTAAGTAAAAATTTTTAATTTTGAAGATTGAATTAATAGGCGAATCTTTAACTATATCACATTTAGTATAAAATCAAATAAGTGATATTGTAACAAGGTAAATCTCTCTTTATCTATTTATTGATTTATGAAAACTTTCCAGCAATACTTTTAATAAAATTTTTATTTTTGCTATACATAATTATTTATATAAATCAAAAAATAATGTATATTATTATTTTTTTAATATATTAATAATAATGAGATTTTTTTTATTAAATGAAAATATATACGTTGTATTTGAGAAATACATTAATAAATACATTATCATAAGTTTATGTTTTTCATACTAATTTTTTCTATCCAAAATAAAAAAAATTCACCAAAAATGAAGCATGAACAAAGTGAGGATTGAACATGTATCCTAAGCAGCTAAACCAATTCATTACGAGAACTTTTGCTGGCCAACAAACCAAATATCTAGGGTTTAAATAAACATATTTACCAAAAGTTATTTTTCATCATTATTTATATTTTATTAGCACTTATGTAAGAGTAAAATTGTAAATGTGTAGATTTATTACTAGTTACTACCCTCCAAAATTTATGCAAGTCATGCTTCAATAGGCAATTAAAACTTCACATCTCAATTTATTACTTCTAGGCCTATGGAATTTGATTTATTTATTAAATTCTATTAATTTAACATTGACCCATGTTAATTATATTTTTTTATGCAATTTTTTGCATAACATAATTTCTAACTTGAGTGGTAGGGACTAAGCTACCTTGCAACCCTTTTAATATGGACATTGAAATATATTACTTGTGGCTAATAGCAAAACATTTTTTTGTTATTAATGTATTTTTGTTTTAAATATTACATGTAAATTGAAGATAGAATTAAATACTCTGATGGATATCAATAATATTATTTTGGATTTACTCCTTATTAAGTAATGAAGTACATTGCTCCATACCAAAAAAAAAAAAAAAAATTATAAAAAAAATTAAATAATTTTTTATAAAAAAAAATATGTAAAATTATGGTGAAATTGAAGTATTTTATTTATGGACAACATTAGTTTTTTTTAAATGTAAAGTTATGTGACAACATCACTGCCATATTGGGTTGTAGAGCGCCTCTTTGCTTAATTATTCACTCAAACAAAGAGGTTTTTGGAGGTGAATATTTTCCAATAGAGCCCTCACCATAAAGTAAAATTTACAATACATACACGTGATTTATGATGAAAATTGATGTTGCATTCAATTTATAATGAGAATTATTACTAAGTAATGAAGGATGACCTTAATTGGCCATTAACCATCAATTCACAAAATTTCAAATTGCATTCTAAGGTGCACATCCTCCAACTTCTTTATTATTGAGCTTATAACTCTTAATAGAGATATATTTTGTTTCCTTGGTGACACATTTTAAAAGATTATCCAAAAACTTATCTCTTGGATATGAATATTTAAGCATGTGTTGAATGATAATTAGAGAGCCCCCAACACAAATGAGAGACAAAACTTGATTTTATTTAGCAAAACATATATAATTGGAATTTTCATGATTATTTTTCATCTTTCTTAAACCCAGATCAATACTCTAAAAAAAAAATTCACCAATAGCAAAATATGACTACTCCCCCTACCATTTCTTTATCATATATTTTAATAATATTATTTTTAAAATAATTTTAATTAAATTATGATAAAAATAATATAAATAAATATTTATAATTTTTAAAATGTAATAATTATTATATTCACATAACTTTTACTCAAAATAAAATACTACACATACCATAATAATTATTTTTAATCAAAATATAATACTACACATAAATATATCTATATATGTATGTATGAATGAGAGTGTGTAGAGCACAGTTTCATTTTACATGCCTTTCTGGATTATGCATATTTTTAAACTATATTGTTAATGGAATGTGTTTGTTTTTTTTAATAGTTAAAAATAAATTGTATTTTTTAAATAATTTATTTAAAAATATTAAATTAAATTTAAAATTGTAATATTAATAATTTTAAAAAAAATCAATTGGGACAATAAACAAAGTGGAAATGTAGGTTGGGGCCATCGGTCTCCTTTCACAGAATTTAAGAGGGGTGGTGTGCTCAGCTAGCCCCATGCATAAAATATGTGAACTTAATTCTTCATTTTATATGATGGATAGTCACCCTCAGTTATTGTCCTATGAAAAATTCCTTTGTTATTCATAATTTATGTTGGGTATGGCCTCTTTCCTCATCACTAGTGGCATTATTGTTTTGGGAGTTTGGTAGTGTTGTAATAGTGCTTGGAGGACAATCTGTATTTCAATGGTGTGACCCTTGGCTTTTCCTAAGCCTGGATCGCCTGACTATGAATTTGAAGAGATGGAGACCTAGGCTTGCATGCAAATTATTACAACCCCAAGTACTGAAGGAATAGCTATTCACATGGGAATTTCGATACAGTAGTAGAGCTGAAACTAGGACATGCATATATTTCATGCCATGAGACGTTATGGAATTCAATGGGGCTAAAGGAAATAGTTTTTGGCAAAGCCACCTTGTACTTAGTGTCTGAGAATTCTCTAGCTTCGGTGAAACAGGATAGTAGTAGTAGGTTATGGACTTATCTCTCTTTCCCTATTTTCTATTGTTATGGATCTTAGTTATATTGGTTTAAGTCTGGTGGTTTCCTTTCAAAGCTTTCTAAGGTGCATTGGGACAATATTTCTAGTGCATCCTGGCATGAGTCTATTTGGAGGCAGTTATTTGTGTCTTCGGTGTACGAGACTTTCTTTTCTTGTGGGCTTGATTTCCCTAAATCCTTTGTACCTTCGGGCTTGACTTCTATTTCGATCCATTTAATTTCAATCTCCTCAAGCTGTGTCTATTGTAGGTAAAATATATTTCTTGATTATTTCTCTATTGATGTAAAATGTCACAGAAATGCATGTGTAGTCATAGGGGTGTTGGGACAGAGGCTAGCAAGGTCATTTGCATGCATAGGCACAAGAAGAAGAATCCACAACAACATTTCACTCAACTACTCCTCCTTTTATCCACAGAGAAATTTGTTTGCTCGAAACCCTCACCACTAATGACCCCTATGCATAGTTTGACTCTAAGATCACGAAGGAAGTATCTAATTGAGTTCTTGGGCCTAGTCATATTAGGGGAAGACAAAACCAACATTTGAACTCTATCACCCTTCATTACCAAATGAAAAATCTTTTAGGAAAAGTATCAAAAGAGAAACATGAAGATGGTAATGATACATATCTTGCTTGAATGAGATAAAATGGGTGTAGTGATATCAACACTCATGTTTGGCTAGCTTGGATTCTCAAGTGGCTCACGTGGAAATTCATCTTCAATGTGAGCTCAAGCCTCCTGCTCCTACTGGTACCAATGCACAGGACCATAGTCTAGTGACCTCCTCAAATTCTTGATCACTTTGTCTGACCTGCTATAGCTTTTTTATTCTTTATGTAAATTGGTCTCACTTAGGTCTAATTGTTTTCAGTAGTAGACATTTTATTTGACACTTGCTATTAAATTATTAGTCAACAGATTTGGTTTACCTAGTGGTTGATTGAGATTGATAATAATATGAATTTGATGCACTTTGATGTTTGGAAAGATGTAATGTGAAATTTTGAGGTAATGCAAACTTACCTTACAAAATAAATTTAAATCATTTTATAAAATTTAAATCAAATTACATGTTAAAGTTATATTAACTTTTATGTATTAATATTATAACTCAAATAACTAGATATAAGTTGACAATGAATAATAAAACTTATCTATATATTTTATAACAATTTTAGGGTTCCATTGATCTCATTTTCAAATTTTAAAATTATATATATATATATATATAATAACAATTTTAGGGTTTCATTGATCTTATTTTAAAATATTTAGCTAAAAATATTAATACTTTATTTAAATTTTACAAAATTATTTATCAATTATTTTCATTAGCGAAATATAGATTAGATTCCTTGATAGGATCAAAGGCTTACCAAATTCCTTACTCTTCCAGAAAACCTTATATCAATCAAACTAGGTAATCATTCAAACATTTTAATGCCCCATATCATCAAATAATAATAATAATAATATAAAAAAAATAAAATAATAAATAATAATCGTAAGAATATTTATTAATAAATAATAAAGTAAAATTCATACATAATAAATAAATAAAGGAAACTGTTTTATAAAAAAATATGAAATACTAAAAACAATAAAGATAAATAACATTAATTTTTTGAAGAAAAAAAATACCATAAAATAGAAAGAAAAAAAATCCGATAATGACACAGATTATGTGCATGGAGATATTTTTTTTCTATTTTTGCAACATTGTGTTCTATTTAATGGAAGAGAAAGAGTATGTGAGATATTCTTTTCATAAAAGAATTATAGAATATGGAAAATTCATTAGAATATATAGTTTATTGAGAACTCTAGGGAAGTCAGTTATACAAAAACATAATGCACTTAAGCCTATGGTTAGAGTGAAGAGTCACCCACAACACATTGGTTGCAGTCAAGATGATCACAACAACTAAATTCTCACAAATTGTAATTGAGTTGGATTCTTTGACTCCTAAGTATAATTTATCTCACTCACCTAACATGTTTATTATGTAATTATTAACATTTTTTCATTTTTATTCTATAACTATTAACATTTTTTCATGTTGTTAATTAATGGTCTTGACATAACTAATTTTGTATTTAATTGTATTTAATTATGATTTAATTTTGAACCATTATGAAATCTTGCAAGATTTCAATACTAAGGTCCATGGGTTTCTTTAACGATATATTTTTATTTTATATTTGAAATCATAATGATTTTAAAATTTTGAAGAACATGTATTTCAAATCAATTAAATATAATGCCACTGAGTCCAATACATATTAGCAAAAGTAATATTCATTGGTGAAATTAAGGAAAAACAAAAAACATGTAAACTAAATAAATAAATAAAAATTATTTATTTTTAAAGATAATACTTAATAATAAGTTTAAACCAGTAGATTTTAGTTCTATAGTTATTAATACGAATAATATTAACAAAAAAAAGTTGTAAATAAAAAGTGTTGAATAATGGTTCTACCTAACAGCAAAATCAAGTCGAAAGTCGCAAATTGTATGCGAGACTTATGACATTCCAATCAATTTTATATGTTGGTAATTTCTTTGTAAACCAACGAAATATTTGAATATCACATGTAAAGTTATATTCTTATTATTTATAACAAAAAATAATTAGTATACATTACAAACAAATTTAATATGATTTGAAAATATAATTCTTAGATGTTTCAGTTGTGACTCATTTTATGTAAAGGAGTTTGTTTTTATTATCAAAAAATTTTAGATCTAATTAATTCTTATATTGGTGTGTGGTTGAGATATTCTCTCAACCAATTGATTGTGTGTCTGACTTAAATGTGTATGTGCTTGAGGATTGTATAAATTGAAATTAAATTGAATGACTTTTTGAGACACTTAAGTTAAATTCTTTAACACATTTAAACATGAATTTAACTCATAAAATGCATAAATAAGAGAGAAACAAAGTCGTAACCGTAACCACAATATTTTATTTTTATTAAAAACAATATATAAAGATTTTTGACATTATTGCAATTTGATTGAATTGGTTGATAAAGATGTTTTTGTCATTGTTAAAATTAATTGAATTGATTTCTTAATAGATTTGTTGTAATTGATAAATGGAGGTTGAAAGTGAGATTTTTAAAAATTTGGTAGGTTATTATTAAAAATGGTTTATTGTTATAATTAATTGAATTGATTTCTTAATAAATATGTTGTAATTGATAGATGAAAGTTGAAAATGAGATTTTTACAAGGTTGATAAGTTATTATTAAAAATAAATAATTAATTGATTAATAATTTATTAGTATAATAAAAATATATTAATTTTTTTAATTATATTAACAAAAATATTATATATATATATATATATATATATATATATATATATATATATATATATATATATAATTAATCAGAACAAAAATATTATTATAATTAAATTTAATAATCTTAAAAGGTTTAAAATCATAACATGTGAAAGAGAAAAACTTTATTTCTTTTATTGATTTCTGGTTTGTTTTTTATATAAACCAAATTTTAATGATGTGATTAATCTAAAATATACTATGATTTCTTTATTAATTTCAATGTTTTCTATATAAAAATTCACTTGTTATATTAAAATTTAAATAATTTAAAAAAATAAAATCATATTTTTAAAATTAATTTAATTTAAAATTTAGTATTTATCAATAATAATTTTATATAAAATTTATTAATAATAAAATTGTAATATTTTGAATTTAATAATTAAATAATTAAATACAATTTATTAGTATATTAGAGATGTTTTTTATATTCAAATTTATAAAAATGTGTTTTATATATTATAAAGAAGTGAAATGTAATTTATATTGATTTTTATCGCCTCAATTTGAAAATATTGTAATATTCATTTTAATCTATATATAGTGTTTTTTTTTTTTCTGAATATGGCTACTTCTATATTGATACAAAATAGTGTTACATAGAGACCGAAGCCTCGATAATTCCAGCCCAATGATGCAGCATTCTCACTTTACAAACTGGACAATGATCATCACAACATTTTGGAAGTAGACTCTGAAAACTTTGTAGAACAGTAAGACTGTCTGTTCCTAACAAGTGTTTGACATCTATGAAAGAATTTTGAACAGACCTGAAAAGTAAGACTCCTGTGGAGTAGGCCATAGTAGCCAGATTTTTACAATTCCGTATCATAGCATAAACAAAAATGACTGTATTATAACCTGTGACAAAAGTCTTGACCTGGACATATAGCAGAGTGTAGTTCCCACGTAGGGGAGACCATCCATATACCAAAAGGAAACCCATAAGAGCAGTAGCAGAAATAAACATTAACATAGGATTGAAGAAAGACACCTTCAGGTCGACGAACACCAAAATGCAGAAGCGCAGACCAGGAACCTCGTTACTGAGCAGAGGGAGGATCTTCCTCGACAATGAGACATCCGAAATTATAGGGGTCCTCATCAGCAGGAGGTGGAGCACCATGGCGCGCTTGATCCCCATCAGGTGGAGCCGAAGGATTTGCCTCAACGTCCAAGTTGGCAGCTTTGTCCGGAGAAGAGACATTCTGCTGAATGTCCGCCTGAAGAAGCCACCGAGGCGGCGCGAAACTGGTCCGAAGTAGCCTGATCAGAGGGGGCAGCCCGAAGGTCAATGGTTACTGTAGCCAAAAGAGAAGTATTGTTGACGCTGCAGGGGAAATGAAAGCGGGCATGGTGGGAGTGAGCCCGAGAGGACAGGCGGAAGTGCCCAGCAGGACTGAACCGATTCCGGCCTCTGCCACGGCCTCTTCGCGGAGCAGGAATGCGCACAGGACCAAATTCTGAAGAATACGATGAGGAATCGGAATTGGAAGGTGAGGACCTGTTGATGGCGCGCCCCATGGCACCCGCTCGCCTGCAACGCATCCTCGGGCGTAAGCGAGGCATGGATTGAGCGATATGGACTTGCTGTTGACAGGAATCGAAGGAGGACAAGCGCTGAAGGTTGCAGGAGGCACTGTTCGAGAAGTGGAAGCCTGGCAGAATGTCAATACAACAATTGAGAACGCAACGAGCCCCCGTGCTGGTGCGTGAGCTGCGCTCAGCTGCAGCAGGGGAACAACAAGCTCTGAGGGGCGGAACATACAAGCTATTTCCAGAATCCTCCATCGTAAATGTTAAAATGACCTGGTATCGGGGATAGAGCTCCCCTGGATCCACATTTAATTGCCGGACAGTGGCATTTATGTTCATATGCTTGCGAGGGTGGGTGGCGGTGGTGGTGAGCCACGCGCCAACCCATGTGCCCCCCTGCAAACCATTAATCTCCCATTCCACCCGCATCCGGGAATCTATATATAGTGTTAATATAATGTGGAGAAGGACAATTGGTATTCTCCTAGAGGTTTGCGGGTGGGTTACCCATTAAAGAAAAATAACCTTGAAAACTTTTTCGAAAAGTCACATTAAAGAAAACTGGATAGGGAATCTTCTCCATATTTTTTATTTATAATTAATTTTTTTAATCAAAAATTAAATTGCACACTACTTGCTCCATTACATTAATTTTCTGACATGATTTTATTTATATTTTTAATATTTTTTTTGCTTAATAGATTTCAAATTAAGATATTTTTAAAACAAGTTGTCTTTAATAAAACTTTTTGAAAGTTTTTCCCTCTAATTTTTCTAAAATCCGGCAGGAATTTATTGAAATCACAAGCTTGATGGGTAACCCCTACACAATGGAAGTGACTTAGGGGTTTTTAGGGTGCTCAATCCATATATGCACAATGGAAGTGCCCTAGGGATTTTTTAGAGTGTTGAATCCATATATGCAGAATGGAAGTGCTCTAGGGGTTTTTTAGGGTGCTGCACAATGGAAGTGCCCTAGAGATTTTTTGAGGGTCTTGAATCCATATATATAGTAAAAAAACCAATTTAAATATCACAAAAAAAAAATTTCCCCTCAATTTTTTCGCAGGATTCCAGCACTAGAAAGTCCAAAAAAATACACTAAAAACAAATCCATTTTAAAATAACAATAAATTAATAAGTATTATTAAATAAATTAATTTAAAAATATTAAATCTACTTGACATGATATATAGTATATTCAAATAAAAACAAAAACCAAAACCTTCAATAAAAGTTAATTAATTTTTTATAATATTGAGTAAACAAATTGTAAAGTATAATTAATTTTTTACAACATTGAGTAGACAAATTGTAAAGTATAGATATGTATGTTTGCAATAACCAAAAAATAAAAAAAAAGAAATTCAATCACACCATTAATTTTGATTCAATCATACTTTATTACTTTTGGTCAATTTTGAATAGACAAACTACCTATGTGTTTTTCTTATTTTTATATTTAATGAACTAAATATAACATCTTTCAAGATAATGTATAGAAAATAACATGAAAATTACATTAATTAATACATTTAATAAATTATATATGACATCTTTCTAAATATTTTATAGAAAATAACATGAAAATTACATTAATTAATAAATTAAGTTAAAGATAATAGATAAAAGATAATTATGAAAATAAAAATATTATAATAATAATAAATAAAAATAATTATAATAAAATAAATCAGTATAAATTTAATTTAATTTAATTTTTATTAAACAAATGTAAAATATATTTTTTCATAAAATATTTATAATATTAAAAAACAAAATCAAAATTAAAATACATAAGCTACAATACATTTATATTAATTAATACTATTTTTCATTAATAAATTTATATTAATTATTAATATTTTTCAATTATATTTAGATAATAAATAATTTAATACTCTTTTATTATTAGTCCCTATATTATATTATTTAGTAGTGACACATATTAACATCATTAAAGGCACGCAGTTGTCATGTTAGCTTGATTTCTGGGGAAATGTAATCCTATTGTCACGCTTGACACATGTTATAACAGAATTGGATAAAAATTTCTTAGTTATAACATGAGGGCATATTAAAGTAACCTATATTCTTCACATATCAGACTCTGACTTGGCCCAATATATTTGTCTTCCACTGACCATAATTAATCTGGATATTCCCCCATTGAAGCTATCCACAAAAACACAAAAACAAAAACTTACCTAAACTAATACACTGAATCCAACGTTCAAGAAAGAGTGGATCCAATGTTCAAGTTTTTGCTTTATAAAACAAAATGGCGGTTACACAGAAAACACCATAGGTATCAATGGCGGGCATAACATCACATGGTAAACAGTAACCAGGCGATTTCCAAATCCAGTGCCACCTACCAAAACCAAACGTTAGCACACATGAGGACAAAAATCAAACATGACTATCACAATTTTTTTAATATCAGAAACTGTGGGCTGAACTACCTTCTGCTATATCTAACAACTCCTGCAACACAGGTCCTTGCCACAGAGTTACTTAATTACACCTGACATGTTTCCTTCCAGTCCTGCAGAGAGATGGCTGCAAATATGCCGCTTACAATCTGAGGGCTTTGCTAGTATCGGTGGTGTCACCACAGGCTTCTCGTATGCTTCTCTCAGAGCCGGCGGTTTTGTCGAGAAGAAATTTGTGTATAGCAATGGAACAACTTCCATGTCTCTCGTTCTCTGCTTCGCCGCATTTCCTTTCGTTGCGTCCTGATCTAAGCATTGCCTTAGCAAACATCGGGCTGAGCGGTTATTATGATAGAAATTGGAATTTCGTTTGGGCGGGTTTCAAATTCATACCAAAAATTGCGCGGGTTTCAAATTCATTACTGTATTGTTTGCTTCTCAAAACATTACTGTATTGTTTGCTTCTCAAAACATTCTTGTATTGTTTGCTGGATATTCATATATTATCCTCTTTTGTTTGTATGAGATAAATTTTGATTTTGATGATATATAATAAAGGGTGTTTAGTTATTTTAGAATGGTTATTGTATTTGACCATATAACTTTTGGAAGATTTAAAAGCTTCAGAGGTTTTTTTTGTCGACCCTCTCAAGTTGGCTTTATTCACACCCTTGGTAATCTTAGCGTGAACACATTTTCTTATTAAAAATGCATTTTAGTGCAATCAAATATCAGATATATTAGATCTGTCCATATAAATTAATTAATCGGTGGGCCACACATTGATATATTTTTTATCCGGGGAATCTGACCGTATTTCTTAGAAGCGTGCGCAATTTTGAACTCAACGTTGGAAGCTTGAGTATGTCTTCGCACTTAACAATGGAAATCTTGACTTTCTGGTACGCTGCATGTTACCGACAGCATCCAAATTATAAATTTAAGGGTAGTGCTTCAGCGTTTCAGATGGTCATTGGTCGAGTAACGTTATGCTTTCTCGTATCATTTTATATTCGATAGGTGGTTGACTACGTATTTAGATATTCTAAATACAATATATAAATATATTGTATTTATATATAAATATATTTTAATATAAATATAGGTAAAAGGATGCAATTAAATGTTTCATGTGTATATATAATCGGTTTAGATTCATTTTAATGTTGGATTTATAAAGTGCAGAGAGAGGGATTAAATCTCTCGAGGTTGGATTAGAAACAAACATCAAATCAATGTATCTAGTGCAAGTTGATGCAGGAGCATCATAGCTTCCAAAGCCATCGAAATTTTGGACACAAAAACCAAAAAGAGGGGTCTTGACATTTGAAGAGGAATTCCAATTCTCCAATAAAAATTATGTATTTTCCTAAGTCATTAAATGATTTCTATAAGTGATGAGTCATAGGACACCTATGTATAAGTTATGAAGGTTTACTCATTTAAGATAAATATAGTTAGATGAGTTGTCAAACATGAATGTAATGAAACTGCTTTACTAGCGGAATTCGATGATATTTGATGACTCATACACGTGTTTGTAGGATCTTAGAGATCCGTAGGAGTGATTGTACGATCTGAACCAATTATGGTTCTAGACTCCTTTGTTTTAATTATGTACACCTGAGAAGCATTGAAAAAGGGGGAAAAACATAAAGCAAGTGGGAGGAAAAGAAAAATGGGCAGGGCTGGATGCCTACATTGTATATCCGGTCAAGCTTTTGTACATTTAAATTCAATTAAATGAATAGAATTTGGTACATTCATTCTAGGTTGTGAATTCTCTACCTATATGAAGATTAGTGTCTCCATTATGTATAAACGATGATTTGGCATCGCTCAGGAAATTGTGATGATATATAAGCATGTGTATCGATTGATGATAATTACAAGAATGTCGGTATATGGTTCGAAATTCCATTAAGGATTGAGGTCGATGTGTTTTGGTTTGAATGTACTTGTGATATTGGCTATATTATATACTTTGTTTCTTTAATTAGTTTTTTGGGTATGACAAAACATAGCCACAATAAGGGACAAAGAAATTAAATTGCACCTTGTTAATTTGTTTGAAGTTTGAGTCTGGCATATGAGATGTTTTCTACATGTGTACAAGTAATCTCAAGAGAGGGATCAACTTCTTGGACAATTTAGTCAACTTTCGAGAAATAACATATGGATCGATATCAGGTATAATAAAATAAGGAAGTCTTATTATATATGCTTTCTTTCAGACACTTTTGTATTTTCATATTGCAGATTAAATCTTAGGGAAGAACCTTTTCTTTTGGCCGATTTAATAGATGATGTATAAAAAACATATTGGCCAATGTTGGATTGAAGGAGATTCGAAGAAGGGTCGAAGTTGGAATGCATTTCCTTTGAATGTGCCTTTGGAGTGATAGCCAATGCATCGCTGTAAGTTGCAACTCAAACTCTATTTTGAAGCCTGTGTAAAGAATTAATTTTCAGATTTAACGTCCATCGTCAGATTTGATAAATCAATGGTATTCATTTGTTTGACCATCAAATCTGTGGTTTCATTGAGAAATGTAATCTTAAACAACAAGGAAGGATTTATGCGGGTTCTTGTAATCGGAGCCATCCATTTTCCAATTGACGGTCTAGAGGGGAAGATGTTGAAGATTGCAACAAGAAACAGTGAAAGTGGCATTTGGAAACATCATTCCTTGATCCTAGTGAAAAATAATCACCTAAACTAGGTCGGGCCCACACAGGCTATTTTTAGGTGTATGTCTATTTTTCGAATGGTGAGCATATTCTAAAATTAGCAGGATGCTGATTCTATATGGTTGAGTAGATTCTATCTTTGGATGAATTTCTATTTTTAGAAGATGGGTGAAGTCTAGCTATAGATCGCTAATCTAAAAATAGAATGCATGTCGATTATTATTAGCCCTTAATAATAATCATACAATAAATAGTAACTTATTCTCTTGGAGCACTTTATTTCAGTGAACAGATGTGGCACATCAATGGGCTGAAGGAATTACGCAATTCCTAGGGTGGTTGGTGACTCATGCAAGGAGGACTTCGTTGTAACTGATAGTGGCAAGTTGTAAAAGAGTTGGAAGAGTAGTTATGTGGGTTGTTATTTATTTTAACTCAGTTCAGTGAGTTAAACTCAATTGTGCTAGTTGTAACTGAACATAAACTAGTGAAATATGAGTGAATTAAATAGTTAATTAATTCACAAGCACTGTGTTACTTGCAACTGAATAAATACAGTAGTTAACTACTTGCATGTCAGATCTAGTGGAGACCTATTGGAGAGATAGGTGAAAGGGTGAGATGGACTATTAGTTGTGACTATAGTGATGCATTCAATGCATTTACACACACATTGGAGATTCTTATGAGGATTGCACAGTGCAAGCAAGGCAAGGTCCAATTCATTCAGGGTTCTTCTTCACCAAGGATTATGCAATGGAGGCAGGCTATTAGGAGGCAAGAAATTGGTGCATGGAGGTGCAAATTTCTGCAAGACAGTGTGAGACGATTGTATATTGTATTGAGAGCTCTATGAGTTGAGATTTGTATGAGACATATGAGATTGTTTCATGATCCATTGATATACATAATATATGATAGTTGGGGTTTTTAGCTTTAAGTTTTCCCAGTAAAACATCTTGTTATGTGCGATTCATTTTGCTTCATATGTGTTTTGCAATTGGCGATTTAATTTTCGCAAAGAATTAAGTGGAAGGATTCTATATTTAAAATAAGATTAATTTGTTGGATCAGGAGAAACAAGAAATACATTATTGTGTTTATAAATTTCTATAGGAGAATCGGTGGACTTGTTATTATCAATCACCTTACGATTCATACTAAAGCCAAAGGGAACAAAGATAATAAGCTCTTTGAATTAGCGTTGATCACAAATAATACCACTTGGGTTTCGAAGGCATTGACGAAAGGAGTATTGAATTTGAAAAATGAGATGGGGAACTCGTTATTAATATAAATGGTTGTTTATAAAATTAGGCACACAAGTTTTGTAGAAGACTCCAGGGAAGAGAAATCACCTTTGTATTTTGGTTAAAAAACCACTCCTATTGTGAAGAAACAACATACTCTATTTATTCAAGAAATGAGAGGAAACTATGCCTTCAGGTTGAGAAGGAAGGCATTGTGAAAGCAGTGCGTCACTTCCAGAAGAATATCAAGAAGGAAATTTGGATATTAGATATTAATATTCCATAGTTGCATCAGTCTCTTTGAAGAATTGCAGGTTGAGCCTGCATCACAAGCAATCAAATAGGATTATAAATCACCATCTACACTGAAATGAATGCATTTAGTGCAAACAATTAAATAGGATTAGAAATCATCTAAATTGAAGTCAATGCATCTAGTGCAAGAAATCAAATATAATTAGAATTAGACATCTACATTGAAATTAATGCATATAGTGCAAGCAATTTCTCCCTCTCTCTCTCACTCTAATCCTCTCTCTTCCCCTATCACTCTATCTCTCTCTCCAACTATGTTACAATATCCCTCCCTTTCTCCTTCTCTTTCCTTCTCTCCCCCCTTGTTTCCATCTCTCCTTCTATGTCTCTTTATCTCACCCGTAAACATACATAATCTCTCTCCTTATTTCCCTTTTCACCCTCTCTCTCTCCAATTCTCACTCTCTATGTATTTCTTCTTTCCTCCATCTCTCCCCATCCAAATCCATCTCTCTATACCTCCCTCTCTCCTCCTCCTCTCATCCTTCCTCTCTCTCCCTTTCTCTCCTACCTCCCTCTCTCTTCCTCCTTATTCGTCTCTCCCTCTCTCTACCCTTCAATCCTCTCTCCTTCTCCCTCCCTCTCTCCTACCTCCATATTTATGTCTCCCTCTCTATCTCTTACCCTTCTCTGCCTCTCTCACTCCTCTCCCTCCCTCTCTCGATTTTGTAGCTGTCGAGTTCTTGTTTCTGTGACTGCTTCAGTTTCCAATATAATTTTTCCTATAACCTTCAGTTTCCAATATGATTTGTCACCTATAACCTTCTTTAAGCTTGAAACATGGAAAAATGGGTGCACTTGAGAAGAAGCCGGAAGCTCCAATTTGTATGTCATAGTACCAATATTTTGCAACACCTTGTAAGGACCATAGTACTTTGGCGATAATTTATTATCCTTATTAGCTTGCTTGAGGGATATTTGTTTGCAAATCTTAATCTAAAATTTCTGATTTACAATTACATGAACATATGCACAATGAGGAAAATAATGGAAACATTTAAAACAGAGAAAATCACATCACCATTTTAAGACATCTCAAGAATCCTGTAAGCGGTCTTGATTATTGATATCCAGCTCCAAAATTACAGTGCTCCAATATAGTAATTCTTACAATGCATGGTCTAACAATATCAAACCCTTGATAATGAAAATCCATGAAGTATTTAACTGCACACTGTTTCGGTTGCCCTATCTACTACAGTGATGATCATTTATTACATTCAAGCAGAAATTTGGACGAGTGGAAACATGCAGGCAGTGATAAGATAACACTGGAAAGCAGTGGTTGTATTTACTCTAACAGTCCAATATTGAGTGTGAAATGGTCAGCATTTAGCTTGTCTGATTCCGAAGAGAAAATGGAGGCATTGAAATCTTGGTTCTACCATGGTGGTAAGGCTTTGATATCTTGGCTCTACCATGGTGCAAAACGGTTGGCTATAATGATGGATATTATGTCTCTAACTACCTTTGACTCTTATGTGTCAGTTATTGTTGCAGCAAAGCTTGAAAATGAAAAACCCACTACTTTCCTCTTGAAATGCACAACACTGATTCAAAAATTTGGACGGGAATGGCGTGGAATGGTTACATGAGGCAATGGTGGCGGGAGTCACTGTAGCATAGCAGTGGCAATCTTTGGTTGGTGGATGTGGAACAATGGGGGTGGTTTTGTTTGAACAGCAAAAAAACATTTTCGGAGGGGGGTGAGGGGAGTAAGTGGTATCAGAGAAGGGGGGTGTGAATTAGCAGAGGGGTGACACATAGCGGAGATGGTGGTAAGGGATACTGCGTGTTTCAGAAACCCCCCCCCCCCCCCCCAACCCATGGTTAAAGTTTGAAGGATATGCGGGGGCCGAAACAAAATAAGGATCGTCGGATGCAGGGAGATGCGCAGGGGTGACGGAGAGGTGAGGGATCGTTTAGCGAGATATGAGTGGATGGTATGGCAGGAGGCGGCATGGAAATGAGGTGGGCCCACCCGCAGCCCACTGATTGCAAATTTTAACATATTCCTTAGCACTCACCTTTTCGAACCTGCGAGGTGCGATATGCAATTGCGTCCCACCGACATCGCACTTCGGAAACTATATCATGAACCCTCTGCACTTACCTCTAAAACTTGTGGCTTATGACTTGCAATCGAGCCCCACCGACGTCGTGCATCACAACTTTTCCTTCTATCGCAGATCGCGAATTTTGTTGTTTATTGTACATCGCGACTTTTGACATTTATCGCAACATTTATTGCTTACCGCACATGGCAAGGTTTACCGCTTACCACACATCGCAACTTCTGATGTTTATTGCACACCGCAGTGAATAAATTTTCTCATCTCCACTTAAACCAACTGACCCGCAATGTGTTAACATGTAAACATAAAGAACACAGACTGCGATGTGCGATGGGCGGTGGAGAAAATGATAACGCAACAGGGAAAGGCCCTAACCATAATATAAATATTTCCAAGCATTTAGGGTGCATAAAAGGGCAATATGGGTCCCACTATATCACATCGACAGAGTTTTAAGGTGGAAAAATTAGTTACAAAATGATAAAGGGTGTGAAGTGCGAGTGCGAAAAAGGTAAGGAAGGGGTAAGTTTTCTTTTCGGTTTATAACATGTATGATATATATGTATGTATCAAGCGGCCTAAATTGGGGGCAGAGCTATGAATAAGGTGATTTTTAGGGGACATATGATACGGCTGTTAGTGGGTGGGCGGAGTTACTTATAAAACTTAAATTCTGATAGTTAAAAAGGGATTTCGAAAGAAAATGAAGTGTTAGACTTTAGAAAATGGAAAATTGAACATCAAAAGAGGGTAAATGGGATGAATGAGGGCGAAAATTAATTTTTCTCACCATTACACCTTATCAGCAACACTTTCCTATTTCAATTGAACTAAGAAGGCAGACTGGTTCCTTTGAAGCTTGAAAATCTGGATTTCCTTTCCCTTTTCTTCTTGGAAATAAATGACGACCATGGAATATTATTTTCAAAAGATCTGAGAATTAATCATTCACCTTGAGATCATGTAAATTATAGGATACTAACAGTGGCTCTAGCTGGGGATGGAAACTCCTTCAAGAGGTGTCAAGAACACCATAGACTAGTAGTCAGATCCATTAGGTTTCTCCCAAATCTGCTACAAAACCTCTGTGGTTGAAAGCCTTCAAGCTGAAATCGACACTGTCTACAACTTGTAGTTTGGGATACACTTGAACTACAAACTAGAAAGAAAACTGAAACTAAAAATGAAAAGATGCTCAGAGTGTTGAGCTTATTTGCGCACCTAACTGCCCTACCCTACTGAAATTACTGTTGTTCTAAATAATAAAATAATGCTAGTGCAGTCAGTGAAGAAATTTCTCTAATATATTTTCTCTTTCATTTCTCTTCACCATGTTTAGAGACAAACATGATAATGGTGTTTGATAGAAATTCCCAGCATGATCTTGTTTACATGGCTCTTGGTATATTCAAAAAACAATTGACATGTGAGAAATATGTGTGGCTTTGTAAAGAACAATTTTTCCATATATATAGTCACTAGATCAAGGTACTCTTGAATTATTTCTGGGTATTATGACTCAACCAACATAGCTTCATATCCTGGTACTACATATGTACTCTCTAGGTCTTCAATCAACTCACAACATTTTTGCATGTTATATGATGAATGTTGTGCCAATACTTCTACTAAATGAGACAATGGGGCAGAATGTCTGATCATATCCATATCATAATAGCTTTTGAGAGCATTATGAATATAGGAAGATTGATTTTGAAAGCAGAAACCATCCAATGCATCTGCTATTGGGTCATGTAGTGCTCTAGATGGTAGTGTTGGTTCTTCTGAGACGTCATAATTTATCCTGTGATTATCAACCAAAATGTTATCCAGATTCCCTTTAACAATCTGAAATGAATTAAAACATAAAGGTAGAGAATCAAAATTTATCACTTCATCATCTGTTTTAGACTCTGTGACTTCATCTGATACTTGACATTCAAAAGGACTCAAGGGGTGAACCCCTAGATATAAAACAGATTCTTTATCATCCATGATTTCCTAGTCTGATTGGTGAGTGAGTTCTCTTCTCCTATGATTATTAAGCAAAATGTGATCCAAATTTTCTTTCACAATCTAAAATGAAATACAGCATAAGGGAAAATAATCAATATGGATCAATTCATCACATGTTTCAGGTCCAATGACCTCAAGATGGTTCAGGGAATTTCTTGATCTAAAACAGGTTTTGTATCATCCCTTTTTTCCTTGACTGATTCATTGGAGCATTCCTCCTCCTTCATATTAACCACCTGCTTATAATGATCTCTTAGGAATTAGGCAGAAAAGAGAGGAACACATTCAGAACTTACTTGAATTTTTTTTGTATTTCCCTCTTTACAATATTGCTTAACATGCAGATTTTGATTGTCATCTTTGCATTGTAATGATTGGGCTTATTATTTCCTTGAAGATAGTGTTGGTTGCTCTATACAATCAGCCTCAATCTCAATCATATAGTCTTCCTTTCGATAATCACATTCGAGATGGTTATATTTGTATGAAAGGTCATCTATTATGTAAATTTTTTTTTCAGGATTTTCCTGTCTCCCTAATTCTGGACTTCATCTTTGGCTATGTTGTGGATAGATTACATGAAACAATCATTTTCTATTTTAGGGTGTCTAGGATGGTCTGTGAACTTCTTGAGTACATTGACGCTTGTATTTTCCAGAACTAATGGAACATGAGGTATTGAAACAACAAGTTCCTCTTTCTTGCTAATAATATTCATCATTTCATTGATTGTGTTTGTCAAAAAATCTAGTTTTATCTCTGAAGATATCAATTGCTCTTTTTCTAATTTATCCTTCTCTGCAGCCTTTAAGTTTTCCTCTTTGTTCATTAGGTTCGCTTCCACATCAACTGCCATATTTTGCATCTCTTCAAGGGTTTCAGGGTCCCTTTCTCTTAATTGGAATGCCATCTCTAGGTAAAATGCATCTGGGTAGTGCCAGAGAGCTAATCCTGAGGGTGGCTTTATCTTAGCAGGCATCGAATGGTATACCTTATTGAACCTGGCTGAAAATTCTGTACTATCTCCCCTGGCTGTCTTTTTAAATTGTTATACTCTTCTATGATGAGAAAAACATTTCCCATGTCTACCCATCTATTCAGGAAAACCTGAGTGAATTGGTGAAAATTTCTAATGCTTGCAGCTAGAAGATATTTAAACCAATTTTTAACTTTACCTTGCAATGATAGGGAAAGCATTCTGATACACCCATCATCTTCTCCAACCTCAAAGAAATCAAGTAAATCCTCAAGATTTTGAATGTGATTTTCTGTAGTGATATTTTCATTTCTTCTATCAAATCTGAGTAGATTATTGATATAATTTGCAGGGAGGTCATGGAGAATAGGAGCCAAAACTAGAGGCTTGTATCCATCTGGGACTTTTATAGGTATTGGCGGTAAAGCAGGTGGCTTATAACCATTTGGGAATTTAGAAAGAGCAGGAGATGTAGCATAAGGCTCATTTTTTACTGGATTTTCCACAAGTGCATCTGGGATGCGTACAAGTGTATGTATATGTACCTGATCTACAATTTGGGGCTTAGCTTCTTGAGGCTCATCAATTTTAAAATGATCAATGTAAACCTTAGCAGCGTACTCTTAATCAGGCTTAAAGTAAGATAGAACATAGTTACAGATAAAACCAAAAATTTCTTGAATCCAATTTGGGCTTGAATACTTTCTCTTTCCAGGCTAACTGGTCATGTTTCAGGTCCTTCCTCCGGTGGAGTCTTTGAACAGAACTGATCTAGATTGGAGTTGCCAGGTGGATGATTTAAACCTTCTTGTGTCTGGCTATTTTTCCACCATCAACAACCAGATACTAATATTGGAAAATACTTGAATCATACAATGTTTTGACTAGGGTTTCTGAGTTCTGATGAAATGATAAGCTTTTCATTATCTCTCCCTAGTATGGTCGTCATTATTTTTTGGCCCTATAATTTATAAGATTTGAAATAATAAATGGTAGAGGACAACATAAAACCACTTTGGAATCTAGGACCTAGCCCTCCTAGACTTAGAGAGGGCTCTCTCTATTTCTGATTTAATCTTTCCTTAATATTATGAATGCTGATTTTAGGCTAGTTAAGATGATGGTAGTATGGGTTGTTTTGAATGATTTTCTTGGTTAGATGAGCAGGTCTACAGGGATTAATCCATTGGGATATGGAGTCAAAGGTTGGACTAGTACATCAACGTTCAAGAGCATCAGAAGGCAAGCTAACTGTGCTAAACGGATCTCTAGAGAAGTATGAATTATGAGGTGAAAGATATAGTAAGGTTCAGTAATGACTAAAAATCAGTTAAGAATTTTTTGATCAGACTTCAACAGAAAAAATTCAAATTGTGAATGTAAACATAATTAAGGTGCTTCGACAACAAATCTTAATCTAAAATTTCTGATTTATAATTAGATGAATAGATGCACAGTGAGGAAAACAATAGAAACATTTAAAACTGAGAAAAGCACATCACCGTTTTAATACAACTCAAGAATCCTATAAACAGTCTTGATTATTGATATCCACCTCCAAAATTACAATGCTGCAATAATTCTTACAATGAAGGGTCTTAAAATATCCAACACTTGATAATGAAAATTCATGTAGTATTTAACTGAAAACTCTGTCGGTTGCCCTATCTATAGTAGTGATGATCATTTATTACATTCAAGCAGAAATTTGGGAAAGTGGAAATATGTAGGTGGTGATAAGATAACACTAAAAAGTGATGGTTGTATTTACTCTAACAGTCTGATATTGATTGTGAAATGATCAGCATTCAGCTTGTCTGATGCTGAAGAGGCAATGGCGGCTCTGACATCTTGGCTCTATCTCTTCAAAGGCTCTAACCTCTTGGCTCTACCTTGGTGCAAAGGCTCTGACATCTTGGCTCTACCTTGGTGCAAAATGGTTGGTTGTAATGATGGCTATTCTATCTCTCACTGCCTCTGACTCTTCTGTGCCGCTTATTGTTGCAACATAGATTGCAAATGGAAAACCCATTGTTTTCCTCTTCAAACGAACAACACTGATTAAAAAAATTGGATGGGAATGGTGTGGAATGGTTACATGAGGCAATGGTGGTGGTAGTTGGCGCTGCGCAGTTGTGGCGGGCGTTGGTTGGTGGATGTGGAATAATGGGGGTGGTTTTGTTTAAACAACAAAAAACCATTTTCGGAGGGGGGTGAGGGCAGTAAGTGGCATTGGAGAGGGGGGGTGCGAATTAGCTGAGGGGTGACACGTAATGAAGATGGTGGTAAGGGATATCGCCCGTTTTAGACCCCCCCTGCATGGTTAAAGTTCGAAGGCTACGGGGGGGTGGGGGGGTGAAACAAAATATGGACCATCAGATGCTGGGAGATGCGCGGGGGTGACAAAGAGGTGAGGGACCATTTAGCGAGATATGAGTGGATGCTATGGTAGGAGGAGGTGTGGCAATGAGGTGGGCCAGCCCATAGCTTGCAGATCGCAACTTTTAACATATTCCTTAGCGCTCACCTTTTTGAACCCATGAGATGTGATATGTGATTGGGTCCCACCGACATCGCACATTGTACTTCGATGACTCTATCGTGAACCCTCCACACTTACCTCTAAAACTTGCAACTTGTGACTTGTGATTGGGCCTCACCGACGTCATGCATCGCAACCGTTGCCTTTTATCACACATCATGAATTTTGTAGTTTATTGCACATCACGTCTTTTTCCATTTATCGCAACATTTACGGTTTACTGCACATCGCAAATTTTGATGTTTATTGCACACCGCAGTGAATAACTTGTCACATCGCCACTTAAACCAACAAACCCGCGATGTGTTAACATATAAACATAAAGAATTCCAATTGCGATGTGCGATGAGCGGTGGAGAAAAGTGTAACGTTGTGGGGAAAGGCATGAACCATACTATAAGGATTTCCAAGAATTTAGGGTGCATAAAAGGGAAATATGGGTCCCATTATATCGCATCAGTGAAGTTTTAAGGTGGAAAAGTTAGTTGCGAAATGCTAAAGGGTGCGAAGTGCAGATGCGAAAAAGGTAAGGATGAGGTAAGGTTTATTTTTTATTTATAACATGTATGATATATATGTATGTATCAAGCGGCCTAAAGTGGGGGCAGAGCTGCTTATAAAAATTAAATTTCGATAGTTAGAAATGGGTTTCGAAAGTAAATGAAGTGTTGGACGTTAGAAAATGGAAAAATGAAGGGAAAAAGAGGGTAAATGGAATGAATGAGGGTGGAAATGAATTTTTCTCACCATTACACCTTATCAACAACACTTTCCTTTTTCAATTGAAATGATAAGGAAGACTGATTCCTTTGAAGCTCTGACAACCATGGAATATTATTTTCAAAATATCTGAGAATTAATCAGTTACCTTGAGATCCTGTTAATTACAGGAAACTAACACCTTCCAAGACCTGTTGTAGATTAGTATATCATCAAAAAATACTAAATTTTTTTTTCGAAGGAATGGTTTGAAAATGGAATTCATCAACCCTTGAAATGTAGAAGATGCATTGGTATGGCCAAAAGGCATGACCAAAAACTCATAATGACCCTCATGAGTTTGAAATGTTTTTTTTCGGAATATCTTCAGTCTTCATTCCAATCTGATGATATCCTAAACGAAGATCCAACTTGGTAAAATAAATTTCTCTATGTAATTCATCCAATAATTCATCAATCATAGCAATGGGAAATTCATTTTTAATAGTGAGATTATTGAGCTCCCTATAATCCAGACACATGCACCATGATCCATCCTTCTTGTGCACCAATACTACTGGAGCAGAGAAAGAACTTTGACTAGGTTGAATTATACCAGCATCTAACATTTCTGCAATCATATGTTCGATTTCTCTCTTTTGGACATAAGGTTATTGGTAAGGCCTGACGTTTGGAGGAACACTTCCTGGAATCAAATGAATAGCATGATCATGATCACGAATAGGTGGAAGTCCTTTGGGAGTTTGAAAAACCTTGGAATGATTGTCTAAGGTTTTTTGGAGATCTGGAGAAATAGATGATTTTGATGTTGGAACTTCTAGTGAGAATAATTGTGCAATTACACCTCGTTTTTCTTTCATCAAAAGATTTTTCATGAAATTAGAGCTTATTATAAATCTTGTCTTCCCTGCGATACTTCATAATTCAACTTCCTTTCCTTTTGAAAAGGAAATCAAGAAAAATTCTTGAAAATTAAAAGCTACCATCCCCAAAGATTGTAACCATTGTACTCCTAATAAAACATCAACACCTCCCATTGGAATGGAAAGCATTGCATTATTAAATACATATTACCCCATGGTTAGCTTGATATTATCGGATTTTCCATAGAAATTTATAGTTCCTTCATTTTCAACCATCACTTGACACTTTGGCACTGGGTATAGGAAGCAATTCAATTCCTTGGCTACCTTACAATGAATGAAATTATGGGTACTACCTGAATCAATCAACACTATTACCTTTTTCTTCTTGATATGTCCTTGTATATTGAGATTTTTAGGAGTGCTAACTCCTGCCAATGCATTACAATATATGTTCAGACTCATTTCTTCTTTCTCTAGGTTTGGTTCCTAGTGTATATCCTCTTCTTTTGAAGTTTATTTTTCATTTTCTTCCTCCTCTTCATAGTCCATGTAAGATAATTTCTTCTCAACACACTTATGACCTTTAGTGTATTTTCTATCACAACTATAGCAAATCCATTTTCTCTTTTTTCTTCCATTTTTTGTGTTGTAAACCTTATATGTTGTGGAATTCTAGGAGTAGAAACACTTCCATATTTATAGATGTGAGTGGTAGGCTTCCTTTTCGCCATAATTTTACATTCAATTTTTCTTTCCAACCTAAATTCCTTCTCCAATGAATCAGGTTCCCAAAGGAAAACCTCATGTTGGATGCTATCCTTTAAAGTCCCTATGAAGACATCAAGCCTATGTTCCTCTAGAATATCAACTACCCTTATATTCAATTTTTGGAATTCCTCAATGTGCTCCAACACTGAACCCTTTTGTTTAAGATTTATCAATTGGATAAATAAGGTGTTGCTCTTTGTATCCTCATAATGTGCTATCATTTCCTCCATAAAAATTGACCAAGTGACAATTTTTTTATAGGAGAAAGGCCATCGATAACATAAAAATGTATTTTTTTCTAAATATAAAGTTGAAATCTGTACCTTTTGTGTCTTTTTCACATTATTGAGATCAAAATATTGCTCCATCTGTAGTATCCATGTTACTATATCCTTGCCATCAAACTTCCTCATATTGATCTTTGGAATATGGTGTCTCTTCAATCCAACATTAGATTTTATGAAATCATGATTATCATTTATTGTGTTCTCATCATGAGTTTCCTCTACTATATTTTCGCCATTAGGAATCATTTCTTGTATCAACATTTTCAAACCTTTCTTCAAACCTCCCATGTCTTATTTTTTATCATTCATGTCGTCCATGTTGTATTTCATTTTTTCGTTGATGTCATCCATCTTAGCTTCCATGCCATCCATCTTAGCTTCCATGCCATTCATATTACCTTCCATTCCATTCTTCAAACCATCCATCTTAGCTTCCACGTCTTTCTTCAAACCATCCATCTTAGCTTCCACGCCTTTCTTCAAAACTTCCATTTTATTTTTGGTTTCTCTTTGTGAGAGCGAAATTTGGTGCACTTGCTCTTGTAATTTTGATATATCATGGTGCACTTCTTCCTCTTCATGAGTCATAGTATATTATTCTAAGGGCTTAATGGGTGTTGAATTATTTTTAGGGGGAATTTTAGAACCCCATACTGATATCTATGCTTCAATATGCCCTTGGAATCAGTTCAACTAATTTTTCAAACTAGACTTATGCAATAAAAAAAAATTCACACCTTTTTCTTGATTTTGAGGAGCTTGATATTGAAACTGATGTATCTCTGTCACTTCAAAGTCCTGATATTTTATCTTCAACCCTTTAGTATCCCTCCAAATCTTCTTTCCAATGCCACAGGTATGATCTAATTTGGATTCTTCAAGACAAAGTTATGCCCAATCTCCCACAATGACCTATTTATGGACTAGTTCAGTAGAGAAAATTGTACGACATTCCACATGTCAATGTTTCCTCCTTTGGCTCTGAAATTGATACACACGAAACTACAGGCCATGTACTCTGGACAAATTTTTACATAATTCCAATCCGATTATTAGAGAGATAGTTATGAAAATTTTTCCAAGGTCACCTCTTTTAGATGAAATTCAGGAGCCTACAAAAAAATTCCATAGATCATATCTCTGAAAATATTGTGAACCAAGATCTTAAATTTTTACACGAAGTTCCCCAGGATTTCTTTGCAAATGAGTTTTTTTTTAGTGTTTAAAACTTCATAGAAAAAACGTTATACAGAAAATTCCAAGATGGCCTGTTTGACGCAGCAAAACCCTAGAATCCAAAGCTGTGATACCAAATGTTATGAAACTAGCTCCAAAAATAGAGGAAAAGAGATATCAATGCCTTATAAATCAACCACTTTGAGGGGGGAACCTCCTTTACATTACATAAATGAACAATTCTTGGATGACTCAAATGAAAAAACCTCCTTTATATATATAGGAGTCCACGGGGTCATAATATAATCCTAGTCGACCTAACAATAATAATATAAGGGCACAACAATAACAATAGTGACTTTTTATGGGGTCCAATAATAACAATATGGGGGCTACAGAGGTACAACAATAACCATAAAGGGGCTACACTAACAACAATAGGGGACTACACTAGTAATATAGGGACCTAACATTCTCTAAGGCTAGAAGTAGAGGTTTGCCCTGTTTGGGTAGCTATAAAGGCTTCCATATCCATGTATATGAAAGAATAAAAGGATACAAGTAGGTTCAGCCTTCTCAAAGCATCATTAACAATCAGTTTTATTAGGCCATGATGGGCCAAGTCCTTATATTTCCTTTTCCTCACTTTATGGCTCATGTCAGTGATGGAGTTTAGGAGGAAGTGAAGGACACTCAGTATCTGTTCAAGTAGGAGCTCTCCTTCGAACCTTAGTTCATTTAACAATCTGAAATGATACCCATAGAACACACTAAGTCTACCTTCATAAGAAATAAACTTCATGACGTGGAAAGCTACTTCATCCTAGGGGTATGGAAGGCTTTCTCTCCTCACTCCATTTTTGTCTTCAATGTAATCCTCTCCTAGTAGAAATAAATTCTTCTTGGCTGTAGTGCTAGGCATTATTTCCTTAACCCATTCGACTCCTAAGGGAAAGGTTGTAACTCTTCTTATGATCTTAGGAGATAATGTGATGGCTAGGCCTATAATCACAGTGGTGGCTCTCTCTTCTAAATGTGACTATAGAGCCACTCCAGATTCTTTAGCTATCTGATCATCAGAACCTTTCAATAGCTCAAAGAACCCTAGCCATTAGTGATTTTGGAAGATTTCCATAACCTGAGGGTGTTGCCTAATTCTCTTAATGTTAGTAGGCTCTATTCTGTTGAATCACCCTACCATTTTAATTCTTGTGATATGAAGGTGGTGATAGGTTTAAGAGTGATGTTTTGGAGATGGAGGTCTTGAAACAAAATGCAAGAAAATTTCTCTTACCCTTTAACTGTCAAATATACTTTGTTGAGTGTGAATTGTATGGAGAAATTTCAGTGTTGGAGGATGAAAATCCACTTACCTTGGTCCTTTGCTATTTTGGTTTGAGAGTTGGAGGCTTTGGGAAGCCAAATCTCCCACAAGTGACTATGTGTTTCCTTCTAAACCTTGTTGGTCTGCTTCTGAAGTTGCCTATAGTAAAACTCTATTTCCTATAGCACGATGGTGCATGCAAGCTCAAACCTTGGTGTTGCTCTTCTGATGTCTCCCATTGCTCTCCTACTCTTGCTGCTCTTCAAAATGCTCAATTCAATGGTGAAAATGAGACATATATTACCTTTATTGGATTTTTAACTAAATTAGGAGTGTTGTGGTCACTCGTGCTTAACACGAGTTTCCTCTTTGAGACCATTGGCCCCCATTTTAGTTAATCATTTCTGACCTCGTGATCACTTCCCTTCATACCCATCCACTCTTACTTGACTCGATTTTACTTGCCCAAGTGGCATGCACTTTCACTTCTCCTCGAGTTTCATTTTATGAAGGTGGCCAAGTTAACTTGCCACCTTTTTTCCTTTTAAATTTCTAAAACTCAACATTCAACTATTTTGGACATTATGGATGCACAATAAGAGGTGAGAGGCCATACTTGAGCTTACCTGGTGTTGGTGAGGTGTTGGAGCTGGTGGTGGCAGCCTTAGTATTTTATTTCCTGTGTCCTCATTTTTTATTTTTTTCCTGAGTGAGAAACCTTTTCTGAGAGAGCTTCTTGTCTTTTCTGAGTGAGCTTCTTACACTTTCTTTTTTCTTTTTTCTTTTTTTTTTCTTTTTTCAGGTACTGCATGGTGGGCTTCAGGGGCCATGGTTGGTGTTCTTGTCCTTCTGGATTATGCTGGTGGTCTCCTTGATTCATCTACATCAACTTTCCTTTATATTTTTTCCTTGGTGTGCCACACACAGATTTGCTGCAAGAAACTTTCTGATACATGTAACACTTTGTTTCTTGCCTCTTCTTGCTTCAGTTTGCTCATAAATAGAGGTTTATGTTTCATGGAGGCTATGGAGGAATTCATGGAATGAATGGAGTGGATAATAGGCAAGTGAAAGGGTTCCCATGCCAAGTTTCCAATGATTTAGCTGCCAAAGGTGCAACATAGGGTTTAGATAGGGATACCTTGTGTATGGAGTGAAATAGGGGTTTGGAAATGGTAGGTACGATAAAAACATGAATTATCATACCCTTATAGAAGTTAAAAAATACATAGGCAACCTCTTTCCTTTACGAATGAGTTTCCTTTAGAATTTAAAAGAGTTTCCTGTAGTGCTACACGAATCCAATAGTTGCCTGATTTTCTTGTAGCAATTACAGTTTAAGGGAAAAAATGAAATATTTGCCTATCTGGTGGGTGAAATGGATGAAGGAATGTATGATGGTGTGGCTTATGGATTTTGGAAGCAGATAAGAAGAGAGAATGAAGAGAAATCACTACTCTGGATCCCAAAGACCATCTTTAATCACTAACCTGCAAAACAGAAAAACATATACATGCATAGGTATTTCTTTTTTTTCCTTTTCTTTGTTTTCCTTTTTTCATTTTTTTCTCTTTTTTGAAGGCAATTGGGTTGCCTCCACAGAGGTTTTCAACCCAGAGGCCTGCCTTGGGCACCTCAGAGAGGTTTTCACCCAAGGATTTTTTATTTTCTGTTTTTTCTTTTTCTTTCTTTTTTCTTGCTCTAGGATTGTCTCATGGAGGTTTTAAACCCTAAAGCTGTCCTAGGGCACCTTAGGGAGGTTTTCACCCATGCATATTTATTTTTTTCTATATTTTCTCTAGGAGGCACTGGAAACTATGGAGTTTCCCATGACATACACCTCCTTGTGTATGGAATTTATAAATTCTACCCTAGACATGGGCTTCTTGTAAACGTTGAGCTTATAACCATTCACAAGTAAGCGATTTTATTCCTCATCTATGGTTCTGATCTGAACTACGCCATTATCATAACACTTTTCCACTTTGTAGCGCCCCAACCATCTTTTCATAAATTTTCCTTTGAAGTCCTTAAACCTTGAGTAATACAACAACACCCAATCTCCTTCTTGAAATGTCTTTTCCTTAATGCTTTTTTCATGCAAGACCTTTATTTGTAGTTAAATTACCTCTGTTTGAAGGAGTGCTTGCATCCTAAACTCATCCAATCCATTTATTTACAACAACCTCTCTTTTTGGGAATTTTATATATCTAAGTCTAAGTCGGCTTCCATTCTTAAGGTGTTGAATTCAAATTCAACTGAAAAGAGAGCTTTCTTGCCATAGACTGGGTCATAAGGAGTGAATCATGTTGTTTTTTTCCAAGTAGTGTTGTAGGCCCAAGTAGTTTCTACCAATCTGTCAACCCAATATTTCCTTCTACTGCTCACAACCTTGGTGAGGATACTCTCCCAGGCTCTATTAGTCACTTCCACTTGGCCATTGACTTGATGATGGTAGGTAGTAGAATTCTTATGCCTTATCTTGTGACTCCTTATAATATTCTCAATGAGATAAGAAATGAATTGTGCCCCTTGATTAGTGACTACTTCTCTGCCATATCCAAATTTGTAAAACACATTATCCCTAAGAAATTATGCTACTTTCTCTTAGGTTGCTACCTTCACAGCTTTTGTTTCATCCCACTTTGTCAGGTAGTTAGTGCAGACTATGATATAATTTTTCTATCCAGATGGTGGATCAATAGGTCCAATGAAGTCTGTGCCTCATTTTTCAAATGGCTCAACACCCACCTAAGGGTGCAAAGGAATCTTATCCCTTTCTCTAGGTTTCCCCATCCTTTAGCACAGGTTACACCTGCTAGTGTATCTTCTGGAATCTTAGTGAAGGGTAGGTCAATAGTATCCTGCATGCAAAACTTCGAAGGTAATAATTTTTGCAGCAAAGTGGACTCCACAAGGGATATCGTGACATGCAGAGAGGATATAAAAAAATTCTTCCTCCATCACACACCTTCTGAGAATTTGATTTGGGCCTAGCTTCAAGCGATTTCCCCCAATTCATGTGAAAGGGGTGATTTTTCTGATGATCTTTCTTTTCTCCTTGAATGAGAGATTAGGAAGGAACTTTATAGCAACCAAATAGTTAGCTATGTAAAAAAACCACGGTGAGAGTGATAATATGGCAAAGATATGTTCATATGGTAGCTGGTCATCCACCATTCCTTCTTCATCTGTAGATAGAGCCAAACTAGATAAAAAATCTGCAACAACATTCCCCTTTCCAGGTTTATTGACAATGCTTAGGTCAAAATGTTGTAAAAGTAACAAACATATAATTATCCTAGCATTAACATCTGGTTTTATCATTTAATATTTGATAGCTACATGGTAATTGTATAAAAAGGTCTAATACCCAATGAAATAATGTCTAAACTTGTTTAAAGCATGGACAATGGCTAACATCTCCTTCTCTGTGACATTATATTCGAGTTGAGACTTAGAAAAGGTCTTATTTATGAAATAGATTGCATAAGGTAATTTGTCTTCTAACTTCCCTAATGTTTCCCCCACAAATTTTTTGGATGCATATGTGTGGATGTGGAGAGGAAAAATCCAATTTGGACCTCCAAGAATGGGGGCAGTAGTTAAATTTCCCTTAATGAGCTCAAAATATTCTTGACAAAGGTTGGACCAAGTAAACTCAGAATCCTTGTCCAATAAACCAAATAGTGGCGAAGCCATCTTACTGAAATCTTTGATGAATCTTATATAATAGCCAGCTAACACTAAGAAGCTCTTGACATCTCTCTTCTTTTGAGGAGCATGTACCCTTTTGATAATAGTGATTTTTTTCGAGTCCACCTATATTCCTGATTGGGAGATTGAGTGTCCTAATACAACTCATGCTCTTTTTAGGAATTCACACTTTTATGGGCTCAGGGAAAGATGAATCTCAATGCACCTCCTAAGCACTTTTCCCAAATTGGAGAGAGTTTCTTGGAAGTCATCCCCATAGGGTGTGAAATAATCCATGTATATTTCAAGAGATTCATGGACTAGCTCAGAGAAAATGCTCAAGACATCTCTTTCGAAGGTAGCTAGGACATTGCACAACCAAAAGGGTAGGAATATGTAAGAGAAGGTACCCTAAGGGAAGGTGAAAGTAGTCTTAGCCTAGTCTTCAGGGCTGATTTGGATCTATTTATACCCATTGAACCCATCTAAGAAGGAAATAACTTATTTTCTGCAAGGCCATCCAAGACTTGGTTTATAAAGGGAAAATGGATATGGTAATTCTTAGTGGCTTTGTTACATTCTCGATAATCAACAAGAATTTTCCATTTCCCATTCTTCTTCAGGACTAGGGCAAGAGGAGATACCCACTCACTACCTAATATAGGATAAATGAAACCTACATCCAACAGTTTCTACAGCTCTTCCTTGACCATGTCCTTTAGAGCTGGGTTCATCCTTATTTGGGTTTGTCACATGGGCTTGCTCCCTTCCTAAATGTAAATATGAGGTCTGCATACTGAAGGATGCACCCCTTTCATGTCCTTGTAATACCAAGAAAATGCATCTATGTTTTCTTTTAGGAGCTGGAATAACCACTTTTCTTCTTCATTTGAGAGGTTTGAGTTGATTTCTAGAGATCTAGATGGGCCAAACTCTACAGCCTTGGTGGTTTCAAAGGTTGAATCGACTGAGTGCAATTCTATCCAAGGTTGGCTTTCAGACTCCTTCACTAGGTCTTCAAGTTGAGTGTTAGTGGGGGACTGGTTTTGAATGACATGGTCAATGAGTTCGTCTTCATCAAGTTGTCCCCCTCTAAGAAAAACATCTACGGTACAAATGGGGGTAGTGCTATATACCTCATATTCTTCATCCTCCAACCATATAGGTAGATCATGATCAATGTAAGGTTGGGTTAGAGGATATAATACCAGTTGTTTGCACAAGGGTCCATTTTTAGTAGTCATGTTTCCAGCCCAACAGCTGATATAATCATCTACAGTGGCTAACCAAGGTCTCCCTAAGATGAGAGGATATCTATTGAACTTGGTTTTTGGATGTAGAACTAGGAAATATGTAGGATACTCCCAAGAGTCAATTGAAACCATAACATCCTCAACAATTTCTTCCAGAGTTACTATGGACCGATCTGCAAGTTGCATAACTGTTGTGGTTTTCCTCAAAGTCCCTTGGAGGTTGAGTTTAAACATAGTTTCCTTGCTCATGACATTGATGGAAGCCCCTAGATCAATAAGAGTATTTGGGACTACAACACCATATATGTGCACATAAAAAACTAGACTGCGAGGGTCCAAGTACTTTGGAAATATCACCCTTCCCAACATTAAGTCAGACAGTTGTCCTACTAGATTGATGGTGGGGGTATCCTTATTATTTCACCCAGGTTTCTTGAAACACTTTCCTTGATGAACCTATTTTAAATAGGGACATCCTTAATGGCCTGGAGAAGCGGTATCTTTACACACAATTTTTTCAACTCTCCCAGAAGTTCAGTCTCCTTTGGGGTGTGTTGACTGGAATGGATCAAGTGCCTAGAAAAAGAAGGTTGTTGGATCTGATTGTTACTTTCTTATTATTACTCCTCAACTTCTATAGGTAGATATGGAGGGTGGTTTTCTGGGAGTACTCTTCCCAACTTGAGATTAATCTCCTGTATCTCCACAACATAATCTGGATAGAATGTCTCTCCATTATAAATCTGTTTTGCATGTATGTTGTTCGGGTTTGGATTTGGTTGTGTAGGAATTTGAGGCAAATTCAGTGGAGAAAGATGAGTAAGTTGAGGTTGAGGTGGGGGTGGAGGAATTAGAGTAGGTGGTTGATTATGTTGAGCCCTCCACCCTTGGGATAGATTTTTCCACTAAGGTTGTTGAGGCACATACTGTTGAAATGGTTGATTCACAAGCTGAGGATGATATGGAGGGTTGTAAGGCCAAGTAGGAGGTGTAGGCTAGGATGGAGGAGTGGGGGTGTACCAGGGTTGTATGGGTCCATTCTGATTATTGTGATAGTAAGAGTAAGTTTCACCTTGCATACCCTACTAATATTCCATAAGGCCTTTAGGCCTTCTCTGGTTGATGAAATAGAGTTGCTCTGGTCCTAATTCCCCACCTTGATATATAGGTTTAAGTCCAGGTAAGGAGGGACACTTGTTTGTGGGATGATTCTCCTCATAGACTAAGCAAACATCTATGACATTTAGTGGACATTCATTTCTACGGTGTTTTCTGGTACATCTAGGGAAAAATATAGCCAAGGTTCTTTCTTCTTCCTCTTGCTTCCTTTTGACCTACATTGTGTCCATTTTCAAATAAAAGGTGTGCAAAACATCACTCTTGAAGTCCTCCGACATATTTCCAATCTTATGTTTGATGGAGGTGAAAGAGGAAGCGGTATTGGTTGTACTTTGGCCAGCTCTTCATTTCTTCCTGATTTCCCTAGAATGGTTCTTGAATATAGTTTTGATTGTTTCATAAGGAAGTTGGTAGACATCTCCTCCTGATAAGATATTGAGGGTTTCTGTCAGCTCTTCTCTAATCCCTTGGAGAAGTACTAGTTTAAGTGATCTAGGATCAAGAGTATAGTTGTCTCTCTTATATTTTAACTAAAACCTCTCTTCATAGTCTTCTAGGGATTAATCAAGCCCTAGAATCATCCTGAATATCTCATCCTTAGTTTCCTTGGAACTATAGGAGTCCATGTACTTGTTATTGAAGCATTCTTTCATTTGTGCCCAAGTAGTGATGTTGTTCCTAGGTAGACCCATGAATCGAAAGAAGGTTGCATCCTTAAGGGTATATGGGAATAGATTTAGCTTCTTATCATCTCAGGCATAGTCATATTTCCTACAAACAACAACAAATTCAAACATGAATGTGTCAGGATATTCCAAATTAAATCCATGAAAATGTGGAAGGGATGAGGGGCTAATGTTTTTCATTTTACTCTCCCCATCTGCCTCTCTAATGGGAAAGGCTTCCCAAGCTTCAATGTTAGCCATGGTTGAGATAGGGAAAGCAGGTTCCTCAGGTGAAACAAGATATTCTTCTTCTCCAATAGGTTATTCAAAATTTTCAGAAGGCTCACCTATGGCGTGTTCAACCTCACATCCGCTGAAGAAGAGTGAAGGGTAACTATGTGGTGATGTGGGGTTTTTAGGTAAAAAATTTCCTTTATTATTCCTACTCCTATGGGGCATGAAAATAATATTTTATTTTTTATTTTTCAATATTTTTGAAACATGTGAAAGTAAAGTAGAAAATAATGCTAAAACAAAATCAAAGCATCTACTAGACACCTCCCGGGAAATGGCTCCAAAAAGTTGAGTCCTGGTATTGGACCAATAATGATGCAAATCCCAGAGGCTGGCCTACTTTATTTTATCTACTCAGGGTTCATACAAACTTGGAGGTGACAATGATATATACACAATAGTGCATTCTACTCATGTCATCCTCTTCTAAGCTTTACAAAAGGGTCCTACTTCTAGGGTTACTGGACGAAGCCTATCACACTTCTGAAATTTTTCCTAGGTCTACAATTCATTCAAAGGAATGGCACTATCAGCAAGTATAGAACTACACTACAGCCAACAAGTACACCTAACTATTATGCAATGAAATAAATCTATTCATTAAACTATGATAAGATATGAAAGAAACCTAGGCATCTTACATGAAGTAAATTGTTTAATTGAAATGGCATAAAGGAAACTAATATAATCACACTTTGCTGGGAAAAATGGCTAAATACACTCTAATTAAGATATGATCTATCTATCATGCTTTTAATAATGAAACTACTCATAACCTAACTATGCTTGTAAATGTCTTCTTTTGCAGCTAGGAGATGAAAGTGCTAAGGTGGCTTATGGAAGGATTGAACACATGATGGAAAGTATGAAGGTGTATGAGTGGTTTTTTCAGGTCTAGAGGACGTGGATGGTGGTTTTTGGGCTTAAGGAGGGGCCCATTGGTGCCATTTAAAGTGCTACTACAAGTTTCATGTAGTGTTATAGGAAAGTCCTGAATTGATATAAGAAACAATTTGAGGGCAATCTGAGGCCAAAAATAGGTGGAAAAAGGGTAGGGAAGGTGGAGTGAAGGTGGATTAGGATGAGTGTAAGGTGGCCCACCCCTTGGCCAAACCCAAAACCTCTTGGGTAGCCTGCCTCACACCCCTAAGGTTTTCTCACGGTGTGGGGATGAAAAATTTAAAAATAGGGTTGATGGTGATTTTGATGAACAAGGGGGTTGATGAAGGGTGAGAGATGAAGTTGAAGGTGGTTGTGAAGTTATCCTTGGCTATGCTACCTATACCTACAATAAAAATTCCTATTCATACAATAAAAATGGAAAAATTCATGATAAAGACAATGGAAAAGATGGCTTGAATTTGCAAAGAAAATATACTCTATTCTAAAAACAGAGATATAACATGGCATTCTAAGCATATCCATGTAATTACAACAACTAATATTATCTATTCCAATAAATCATAAACTAAAAAGAACTTTTGGTATGTGGGGAAGGTCTACCATCCTTAAGATCTAATGAAAGAGATGATAGGGGGAGTCTTGACACACAACTTTCTAAAGTTATAACGTATTCTACCAACATGTAAGCAAGATAAATATACAACAAAATACAAATGGAAAAAAACTAAAAATAGTAAATGAAAATACAAGAAAAATAGCTAAATACTCATAAGAAAAACTAGCTAAATGACATGAAAGTAAAGAATGATTACACAATAGAGGTTGAGGCACATGGATTGGGCCATAACCCACACACCTAGCTCTCTAAAACTAGATCAGTAAAGTATAATATGAATGGTCATTTCATTTCAAAAGATAGTCTCATTACATCAATATAAAAGTCTTGAAAACTGATTACAAGAGCAAAGAGCCTAATGGATTTCTCCAAAGTTTGAATCCTAATGAGCTCTTTCTCAACCCTATTTAACCTAAAGGGTAGCTACCAACAACTCCCTAAAAAGTAGGTGATGAGTCCACTTGACTTCAAGTGAAGTATGGTTTTAGTGCACTTGATCATCTTGACTTTTATTGGTTTCCTTTGATTTCGAGTTGTTGGAGAGAATATCGAGGATCCCTTGGCTGAATTTGGGAGTTAAGGAGGGTGGGAAACCCCCTAGAATCTCTCCTTGTTGGCTACTCTGAGTCTTGATGAAAAAATATTCACAAAAATGAAATATCTTCATGGTTTTCCTGCATTTAACTCATGTTAGGTACTCTAAGTATGATAAACCTCAATCACCATCTACACTAGCATCATATGACCATGATATAATTAAAATGCAAGAAAAAGAGACTTAATAAGGAAAAATGGTGATCGTTAACCCCTACAAATGTACCTAATGATGGAGCTCATCACTTATAAATTGAAAGTGTGCATTCTGTAGCTGACATGAATTTAAAGTGAAAAATAAAATAATTTGTGCATGTATTATTTATTGTGCTAACCTTGGCTATTAAAAGTGGATTTAGCTACTAGATAGTGCAAGCTTGCATCTCATGGGGCTAATGTTACTTTTAAAAATTAAGGGCACTAGTTTATTTTCAAGTGAATTTTTATTATGCTTGTTGTGACTTGATTCTGACAATGTTTGTAATTTGATTTCTTACTGTTGTTTGTAGGTTTTTGCAACTTGGGGATTTCGCAACAACACTGAATTTCTTTCTTTGTCATATACACAACATGTTGATGACATTAGACAAGTAAGAAAAATAATATAAGAAATACATCCTTGATTTTGTTCTGAACTTGTGCTATTACTTCTAACTATTATGATGGAATCCGAAGGCCTCATTAGTATTGTAAATGATAATTTGGTTTCTTAGTGGGGAACTATGTCTTCCCTGCGATTGAATATCAATATCCATATTAACTAAAGTCTAAATATGTATTAATGTTGGTGTTATTCTGTGTTGGGATTTTTAGTTAGTTGGTCCTATAATTATATCTAGATTATTTAATATGTGTTGTAGACTTAGGTGAGCTTGATATAACGTGTAGTAATATGTGAATTCAGTCTTACACTCTCTTCCCACTGTTCAAAATTCTCCCTTCAAGCAAACATTACCTTGGCACCAATGTTATAAGGGCCTACTATACCTTGCTCCATTTGTTTAAAATTATGCCTCAACAAAGTATGTGTATCAACCATAAGTTATGGTGGAATCTTCCTTACAGTTATCCACTCATTGAGGGAGTTGATGAGGTTCACAATATTGGTCTATTGTTTTCTGGTTCACTAGATTATATATGTCCCCTTTCTTTGAGCCTTTTAGACATAATTTTTTGGCATAGATTTGTTTTGGAGGAATTTTCTAAGGCAATTCCTTTTTGAATGAAGTTATATGATGGGTTCTTACCACGATACTAGCCTTGTGACAAAGGTGAAGGTGCAGAGTAATGATTGTTGTTCCTTCAATATAACTAGAAAATTCTCTAAATTATCCATGCTGTCAAAACTCCATGCATTAGGAAATAGTCTTGAGTGGGCCTAATAGTTAAGAGCATGTGTTTCCTCCTAAAAGGTCACAGGTTCAAAGCCAAAATGGGTAGAGTATGTATGCCTTCGTAGCACTCAAATTTCTAAGGGGGTCTCATACACCAATTTTGTGTCTGGCTCAACTTTGACTAAAAAATTGAATAATAATAATTATATAGCCATTAGATAACAGTAATAAGTATTTAAGAAATCTTGTGCATCTCAATTTTTGATAGCCAGTAGCAAAGACAATTTTAAATAATCACCTGCATTATAGAATAACTTGTTGCTGCTATAATAATGAGTCATGAACGTATTGGATGTCACTAGGTGTTTGTCAATTTCAAAGTAGAGAGAGAGCTTTGATCTGCCTTATGAATGCTTGATGCGATTAAATGGCATAGGATTTTTATTCCCTATAATTTCTTGGTTTCTTATACTTCCTAGGCTTGTTATTCCTTGTAGTTTCTTGGTTGCATATACTTCCTAGCTAGGTAAACAATCCTTACAAAGAAATTTCTCATGACCTTGGAAATTTCTCATGACCTCAATGTAGGACAACTTATGGGCATAAGTGGAGCATGCTCCAGCACCAATCAGAGTTGTTAACTTATTCGTAGATATGATCTTCCTAGTACTAGCATACCTTGCTATTTTGAATCCACAAAGATATTCAACATCAATTTTCCATCCTCAACATACCTTAACCGATAATGAAATGTTCCCTTCAAATGGTGAAGCAAATTCTTTGCAGTAGTTGAGTGAATTTTCCTTGAACTCACTTTATTTATTTATTAGAAAGAAAAATCAAATGTGAGCTTGGTTATTCACCAAATACTAGAGGAAACCTTATTTTTTGATAATATTCATCCAATGAATGTGGCGTTGTGCTTCTATCTGCTCTTGTTAGCCACATGCTTCATCTTCTACAACTGCCTAGGTTCAATCATTGTTTCCAGTCATTCCCTTGTAGATCTTTTGGTTTTTCATGAGGATGACTCATTTGAAAAGAAGTCTTTGGACCTCCAACTTGCTCCTATGTCTCGTGCAATGTGTGGGTGTGCCATGCATGCTCTACATTTTCATTGGAACTTTGTTTATCTGAATTTGATTTCCCCCAATTCTGTGGATAAGAATTTGGAACAACAACTGTCTCTCCCTCCTCAAAAGTTTGTGAAAAGTATGTCATAATACAAGCACTCACCCAAGACTCAAATAACACTCGATCATGCCTTCCATCTTGAATATAGAGAATTATTATTTATATGATCATAGGCCAAAAAATTATTCTTACTTTCTTAGAGTCTTCCTTAGGCATGTGATTCTTCTCAACACCCGTGGGGACATGTTCGGATGGGCATAAGAAAGGAGATGATTGTCATGGAAAGTCACGACATCTAGGTTGTTCATTACAAGTACCATATTGAGAAAGGGTAATCAATATAGGTTGATTATCCTCAGGACTCATACATTGTGGAATGATAGAAGGATGGTGTAAGGATGCTCCAAACACATCATCCTCATAATAAGGAATGGTAAATTATTAAAGGATTTTTTTTCAGGATTTTGGAGAGTGGCTCCAACCTTATTTTCATATGGATAAAATAAAAATTTATATTCCATTCAAAATCTAGTAGACGTAATAGTTTTTTTGGATTTCGGGATTAGGGTGGTTGCAATGTTTCCATCGTGTATGAGGATATGGAACTAGCATTTAATCATGAACATAGTATAAGTGTACCTATCACTTAAACAAAACATGGATTCGACATGATTTTTTTATCTTATTTTAATGTGATGATATGTATGTTGAAGTCCAACAAGAAATTGCAGCACACACACTAGTGTGGGACCAACAGGTCCTAGAGATGCATTAGTGTGAAGGCCAATTTAATTAATTAAATTGGTGCAATGTCGAATTTAATTTTCCCTTAATTAAATTGGACAATAAAATGTAATCTTATCTCATGATCACTTGTAATAGTTAATTGAATGTGATAAACTCAATTAGCTCATGTATTTCGAGTTGAGGGTGGTTGGTGAGGCATGCAGAGTAATTCTATTAGTTATGGAGTTCAAATTACAGTTGGTGTATTAGTTTAATGCATGTGTAATCAGTTAACTTAGTTAGGTGAGTTAAAGTCAATTGAACTAGTTGTAACTATTTGTTGCACTAGTGAGAGATCAAGTGAATTAAATATTATTTAATTCACAATCACTGATCTGCCATGCAACTGATGATTTACTATTAATAACTACATACATGTCAGTTCCAGTGGAGACCTAGTTGAGACAAAGGTGAAAGGGAGGTTAACTATCATTTATGTGATCAATAGGTTGCTTGCATGCAACCAAACATCCATTGGAGTGACCATGATCCTTGCACAGCTTAAGAAGGAAAAAATTCATAAACCATATGGATTGCATTCATCAGGACTTGCGCAAGTAAGGAAGGTTGTTTAGAGGTTGAAAATTGGCTAAGTGTTGGTTAGATTTGTCTAAGATAGTGTGAGATAGTTGTGAGAGTGCAAGAGACTCTTGTGAGAAGAGTGCATTGTAATTTTTTCATGATTCCTTGGTGAATATACAATATAATATAGAGGAGTGTTGAGAATTAAGCTTTCCCTAGGAAAATATCCTGTAGAATGTTTAGTTTGATTTTCTTTTTCACGTGACGAAGTATTGTGTTTAATTTAATTGATTTGCAGATGATTCAATATCTAGCTTTAGTACATTACTAGATCAGATCAAATCCATTGATATACATATGTTTGTATAGTTTCTACATGGTATCATAGAACAAAAAATCACTATAGTGGAGGATAAACTGAGTTTATGACCGAATAGAATTCGAATTTGCAAAAGTATTCTTAGTGCGATAGGCGAATCAAGATCGAAATGGATTTCAATGTCTTGAGATTAGAGTATTCACTCAAGGGAAGCTATAAATATATTACGTGGAAATACAGGATGGAGGCAGTACTGGAGGACAATGGGTTCAAATAATTCATTGATAATGATGTTCCCAAACTTGCTGTAGCAGATGTCACAAATCTTGATGCTTGGAAAAATAAGCTTGCAAGGGCGAGAGAAATTACCGGAGGGATTATGAGACCACATTGCCTCAAGTATCCATGGTAAAGCGACACCATGAGCTCAATGTGGAAATATTTGATGGATCTCGTTTCGTAGCAAGAATGATCATAGAAAATTATATCAAGGACAAGTTTGTGAGAAAATCAAAATGGAGTAAGGCGACACCATTCCAAATATTTAAAAAAGTAATCCAAAGTCGATGGTTTGGAGCATATACTCATTATCGCAGTATGATGACTTGGTGAGCCTAGATCCTCTAGGACTTCCCAAGATTTGGCATAGTTATTAGGACTTTGTCAATGGAAGGGAAAAGCTGCTAGATTGGGAACGACTTTGGTCAAATTTGGTGCAAGAAGAATTCAAGTGGAATACCAAATATGGATCATTATATAAGAATGAAGATGAATAAGATCGTTCTTTGGCTACCAAGGCGAAGAAGGGGAAAGGAAATAAATTCCATTCCAAATCCGAGTCAGGTAAATATGGAAAGAAGCGCAACATGTCTAGAGTGAAGTGTTTTCACTGTCACGAGAATGGACATTATGCCACTAAATGTCCACAAAAGAAGAGGAACAAGAGGGCTTCAGGATCTGCAGCTGGTGAGGCTTTGGCCTCATAATTTGAGCTTGACTTCTCACTGATTGCATGCATGGTGTCAAGTGCAATGGGATCAATGGTACTTGGATAGTGGTTCATCCTTTCACATGAAAAGAGATAAAGAAATTTTCAAAAGAGCTTGAGGAGAAGGACGTCCAAACGCATGTTTAAATGGGTGATGATGTGGCCAGATACCATACTGGATTATACGCGCTCCTAAGATAGTCAGTAGTCCCATTCAATTAAAAATAGGTAATGCATGTACCAAGCTTGAAGAAAAAATTAGTCTCAGTTGCAATGTTTTAGGATAGAGGTTATGATGTTTTTTTCAGTGAAGGAAAAGATTTCCTGTGACACAAAACAATAGGACAAGCCAAGAATATTGAGAGTCGAGTTAAGAAAATCTATAAAATTGATGTAGATGGTTGCGCAGCATTGATGGGTAAGGAAGACAAAGCAGTGAGTCGGGATGAGGGCGAGTTGTGAAACATGAGATTGGGCCATCTTCACCACAGAGCCTTGAAGGTCATGCAATATATTTATACGGGTCTTCCCAAGGGTACACTTGTGCAGTAAGACACATGCAAGGGATGTACTATGGGGAAGTATGAAAAGGCCACTTTTCATGAGAAGGAGAAACGAGCTTAGAAAATCCTTGAGAGAGATCACTTAGACGTGTGTGGACCATTCTTTGCTGCTTCGACAACAAATAATAAGTACTATGTGATATTTGTTGATGAATTTTCTAGAAAGTGTTGGATCTACTTCATGCAGAATAAAGGTCAGACGTTCTCAAAATTTCTTGAGTTCAAAGTACTGGTGGATAAAGACATGGGGAAGCATGTGAAGGCTCTTAGGAGCGACAATGGGAGTGATTAAATCTCCAATGGATTTAAGAAATTTTGCAGCAAATAAGTAATTCGGAGAGATTTGATTATGCCTCATAACCCACAGCAGAATGGGGTCGCAAAAAGAAAGAACAAAACAATTGTGGGTGCAATATGAGCGATGTTGCATGATCAGGGCCTATTGTTGCATCTATGGATGTAGGCATGCAACACAACTGTATTTTTTCAAAAGTGTTGTCCTCATCGGATACTTGGCATGAGTACACTAGAAGAGGCTTTTACTAGTAAGAAACCTGATGCTTCACATTTTAACATTTTTGGCTCATCTGTTTATGTGCATGTGACCAAAGATGCTACGAAGAAAATTGAACCAACAACTGAGATTGGGATATTTTTGGGGCACACTGATACTCCCCACAACTATCGGGTGTATTTTCCAAATAGCAGAATGACTGTTGTGAGACATGATATAAAATTTGATGAAGATAAATCGATGTGATTGTCCCTTGAGAGGGAGCTAGATTTGCATGCAAACGAGGAACTCTTGGCTCCAAAGAATGAACCTCAAGATGTGGAGAATCCACATGCAAGGGATCATGGAGTGGCAGAAAATTCTCACGCAGAGCCATCCACCAGAAATGGTAGAAGGTGCACCACGGAAGCTGATAGATTGAGACTTGATGCAGTGGAGAATGTAGGGCCCCTACTTCACTATGCAAATAGACATAGTCTCCAGACAGATTTACTGGATACATGGCTCTTTGAGAAAGTGTATTGTGATAGAACCATCTTCCTTTGAGGAAGTAGTGCAACAGAAAATTTGGTTTTATGCTATGGTAGAGGAGTATGACTCCATCAGCAAGAATAGTGCATGGGAGGTTGTCCCAAGACTGGTCGAAAAATTATTGGTTGGATCTAGATGGATCTATAATGTGAAGAAAGAAATGGATGGGAGTGTGGAGAAGTATAAGGCCAGATTTGTGGCTCGGGGATTCTCACAAGTTGAGGGGATTGACTATGAGGATACTTCCGCACCAGTCACGAGGTACTCCTCCATTATATCTATCCTTTCACTCTTAGTGCAGATGGGGTGGCACATTCATCATATGGATGTGGAAACTGTGCTTCTCAATGGAGTTATTGAGGAGGAAGTGTACCTAGAGCAGCCAGAAGGTTTCAAGACTTTGATAGTGAATCACACGTGTGTTGACTCAAGAGAGCATTGTATAGACTGAAGCAAGCACCTCGTGCTTGGCACACTCAGATTGACAACTATTTCACTGGGTTGGGCTTCACCAAAAATGAAGCAGTTGCAAACCTGTACCAGATTGTGGTTGATGGTAAGCTCTTGATTATCGTACTTTATATTGATGATCTAATTTTTACAGGTGATGAGGAGCTAATAAATTCATGCAAGGATGATTTTGCAAGGGAGTTCGAAATGAAGGACATAGGACTCCTTCACTATTTCCTTGGTTTGGAAATATGGCAGCGGGATGGTGAAATTTTTGTTTCTTAAGGCAAGTATGCCAAAGAGATCTTGGGTAAGTTTCACATGGAGAGATGTAAACCCATGGATACTCCTCTTCCAGGAAATTGGAGGAAAGAGGATTCTACTTCAGAAGAATTAGTGGGTGCTATTGTCTACAGGAAGCTAGTGGGCTCACTGATGTACTTGGAGAACACCAAACCAAACATTTGCTACGCAGTTAACCAGCTAAGTCAAGCTATGGTTAAGTCGACCAAACTCTTTTGGAAGGTGGGGAAGAATTTATTGAGATATCTCAGGGGCACTACAGAGTATGGATTATGGTACAAATGGAAAGAGAAACTGAAGCTTTAAGGCTTGAATGATGCAAATTGGGCAGGCAATCCATCAGATAGAAAGAGCAGATCAGGAGGGATGTTCAGCATAGGATCGACAACATTTTCTTGGTACAGCAGGAAGCAGTGATATGTGGCACTCAGTTCAGCTGAGGCAGAGTACATGGCAACAATTCAAGATGCATGTGATTCCATCTAGATGAGAAAGATCTTGGTTGGTTTGTTTGGTTCTCAGATGGATTCGACTGTGATACATTTTGATAACCAGAGTTTCATTAAAATCTCGGTTAATCTAGTATTCCATGATAGGTCCAAGCACATAGACATCTTGTACCACTACCTCAGAGATTGTGTTCAGAGGTGCATTATGTTACTTTAGTACATCCCAACAAAGGATTAGGATGCAGATATTCTGATGAAGGTGCTCGCCAGGAGAAAATTCAAATACCATAGAGGCAGGATCGGGGTGGCAGATAATCCCTTTCTTGTTGAGAGGGAGGATTTAAGTCTAAAAATAAATTTCAGCACACACACTAGTGTGGGACCAACATGTCCTAGTGATACATTAGTGTGAAGGCCAATTTAATTAATTAAATTGGTGCAGTGTCTAATTTAATTTTCCCTTAATTATATTGGACAATAAAATGTAATATTATCTCATGATCACTTGTAATAGTTAACTGAGTGTGATAAAATCAATTAGATCATGTATTTCGAGTTAAGGGTGGTTGGTGAGGCATGCAAAGTAATTCTATTAGTTATGGAGATCGAATTGCAGTTGGTGCATTAGTTTAGTGCATGAGTAATCAGTTAACTCAGTTAGGTGAGTTAGATTCAATTGAACTAGTTGTAACCATTTGTTTTAATAGTGAGAGATCAAGTGAATTAAATATTATTTAATTCACAATTAGTGATTTGATATGCAGCTGATGATTTACTATTAATAATTGCATGCATGTCAGTTCCAGTGGAGACCGAGTTGAGAAAAAGGTTAAAGGGATGTTAACTATTAGTTGTGTGATTATTAGGTTGCCTACATGCAACCATACATCCATTGTATTTCCCATAATCCTTGCGCATCTTTCGAAGGAAAAAATTCCTAAGGAATAGGGATTTCATTCATCAGGAATTGTACAAGAAAGGCACGTTGTTTAGAGGCTGAGAATTGGCTAAGTGTTAGTCAATTTTGTCTAGGAAAATGTGTGACAGTTGTGAGAGTGCAGGAGACTCTTGTGAGAAGAGTGCATTTTAATTGTTTCATGATTTCATGGTGAATACCCAATAGAATATAGAGGGGTTTTGAGAAGCAAGCTTTCCCCGAGAAATTATCCATGTTGTGGTTTGATTTGATTCTTTCTTTGCTTAATGTGATTGGCGATTGTATTTAATTTCCACAATTGATTTGTAGAATGATTCAGTATATAGCTTTAGTACATTGTTAGATCGGACTGAATCCATTGATATACGTATGTTTATATAATTTCTACAATGTAGGTATTTTTTGTAGCATGTTTTTGTTGAGCCTTGGGTGTAATATTCCAAAATGAGGAAAGCAACAATATATCTCATAAACATGGAAAGTAGCAGTGAATACATCAATACACCAATATGTGAGACAAATGTACATCCATTTTATTAAACATATAAGAAAATAATAGGCACAAGATCTTGAGGATCAAGTCACTCAAGCAATACCATACATGCCTCTAATAAGAAAATATGGAATCACGTGAAAAATAACCACTATACAAATGCCTTGAGCTAAGACAACGCAGTTTTAGGGCATAAAATGCTGCATAAAGATGTATCAATGTAGATCTATTTTTATATAGCTCAAATAAGGCTATGAGTGAAGATCTAGACTCCTAAACACATTTCTAGGAGAACCCTAGTAGGGTTTTCGGAAATACCCCCAAAATACAAAATGCCGGAATGCAGCCCTAGGGCTAAATAGCAGCTGCTAGTGAATAACTGGATGGAGATGGCTGAATATGATATATAGAATGAATAGATCTCCTCCAATAGATCCTTCAATTGAAAGGTTGATCCTAACACTGAAGATCTCAACCTCCAAATCAAGCACTGAAACCTCTAGTGCAAATGCTCACTGAAATAATGCAGTCAAAGAGAGAATCCACGTCATAGATGATGGGAATAGGTTGGCCTGGTGACAAGATGTGAAATAAATCTCAAGAACCTCCCTTTCTCATCTCCCAATGAGAATAATGATTCCTTCCCTAAAAAACTAGTTCAGAAGTGTGTTTCCCAACCCTCCACTGCAACACCCTGCAACACAACAAAAATCTAAACAGAAAATATGCTGTCGCTAAAGACTAAAGCTTGGTCAGAATTCCAGATGTGTGGAAATGATGGTACAACACTGTTGCAAGAGGCTACCTCAAGGGAAGAGGTGGGATCCCTGCTTGGTAACACCCTGTGCTAAACAACACTGCAAGCTCAACTAAACAGCTGAAGGATGCAAGAAGTCATACAGACCACAAAATCGATAATCAATAACATGACCCACTATGGCTACCTTGCCCTCCTTACAAACAATTTGATCCTTCTCACCTTTGGTCCCACTCATTAAGGTTTCCACTATCATGGTGTCTTCCTTCCATTCGCACTGTGTTGTCTCTATTGATGATTCACTCCTTCCATACCAGCGTTGTTGACTTAGTCAAACTTGACCTTGTCCACATGCATTAGCCTCTGTTCACACATGAGGGTGCTTAATCCAGCTATGGATATGATCCCTTTTCACATTAAGAGGGATTTTATGCCTACTAAAGAGATTTATGGGCCTCCCTACCCATTTATTCATCTAACTAAATGACAAGAGAAAAATTAATATTCCAATTAAATGCATGCTAATTTAGGAGTATTACATTGGGTATCTTAGCACTTTCTCGATTATTTATGAATCTGTATCTGTATTCTAAATCATTTCAAATATATATATATATATATATATATATATATATATATATATATATATATATATATATATATATATATATATATATATGTTTCATAATTTTTTAGGGGTCATGTGTCCAACACTTTCTTGTTTTGGATGTATGCATTTCTATTTCACTATACCATGCAACTTAGATAGCAACACTTGTCCCACAGTAAACTAGTGTTGTGCCTAACTCCATTGGCCATCAATGCTCCACTCGCATCTAATGGTAAGTATTTTTTGCTCCCAGGTATTGATGTACTATCATTCTCATGTTATGAGGAAGGAGAATTAACCACTAAGCAAACAAGGTAAAAATGTGTAACACTACCGCTTTGTGAGAAGGTGTTCTCCACTAAGCTTAGTCTCTCCCTTAATGTCTCAATCTTCCCCTTTGACATGGGCTTAGTCAAAATGTGTACAACTTCCAAATTCAAGGGAACATACTCAAGAAGCACTGCTCTCCTCTTGAACTTATCTTCTAGGAAATGGTACTGAATTACGATATCTTTTCCTAGCACTAGAAGCACCTTGCTATTTTCAATCCACAAAAGCCATGCAATATCAATTTTCCATCCTCAAAATACCTTAACTGATAATGAAATTTTCCCTTCAAATAGTAAAGCAAATTCTTTGCAGTAGTTGAGTGAATTTTCCTTGAACTGGCTCAATTTATTTATTACAAAGAAAAAACAAAATATGAGGTTGGTTATTCACCAAATACGAGAGGTAACCACTCTTTCTAAGAATATTGATCTAATGAATTTAGCATTGTACTTCTATCTTCTCTTGGTAGCCACATTCTCCATATTCTACAACCACCTGGTTTCAATCATTGTTTCCACTCATTCCCTTTCAGATCTTGTGGTTTTTCATGAGGACGATGACTCACATGAAAACAAGTCTTTGGAGCTCCAAATTTCTCCCATGTCTTGTGAAATGTGTGGGTGTTCCATGCATGCTCTGTGTTTGCATTGAAACTTTCCTAATCTATATATGATTTCCCTCAAATCTATGGAGAAGCATTTGACACAACTATCGCAAACTCCTCAACCTTCCCAAGATGCCCCTAAAACTTGGAGGACCAAGCCTTCTCATCAAATTTCATGTTTCGATTCACTATTTTCTTGTTGTTCTAACAAAATTTAGATATTATAAACTTTGAAGGACTCACTATAGCCAAAAATACTTTTTCCATGAGTTAATGCTTCAATAGAGATAATGCTCCATAATGCAAGTGATTGGTTCTCTTATGCCAAAGCTAGAAAAGTAATTCCTAGGAAAATATTGTTGAAAATGGCTTTAGAGAAGACATTTAACTACCTTCCCACAGAGGCTAAATAAATGTCAAATTTATGGCATCGGAGGTGGAGTTCAGGGGTAATGTCCCCTCTGTTGGGTGGTTGCATGTCGTTACAGACGTCTAGTGTGTTGGGAAAAATACTGAGAGGGGGGGGTGAATCAGTATTTACTGCATATTCAAAACTTTTTACTTTTTCATTCCTTAAATACCCATATGCTACTTTCCTTCTACAGACTAGCGTATATCCGCGGATACCCTTTACTAAACTAGCGTATGCACAGAGATCTTAATATGCACTTAGTTCTTTACTTAGATCCTTGCATTTATTCATTCATTAGATGTTTATATAGCAGCAGACATGTGCAGTAAACAGTATAAACCATCAAACAAAATAAACCATCACACATAAGCATCACACATGAACACCAGGATTTAAGGTGGAAACCCAAGTCGGGAGAAAACCATCGCTGCCGTTGCTCAACCTTCAATATTTTATTGCAGAGAAAACATCTTACAACATATGTGCTGGTGCAGACTCCTACTGCACGCAGGCACCCACCTGCGCTCGTTTACCAGCCTCTCCTGGAAGGGAGCACCAACCCCCTGCTCTCGTTTACCAGCCTCTCCTGGAAGGGAGCACCAACCCCCTGACTCGTTTACCAGCCTCTCCTGGAAGGGAGCTACAACCCCCTGACTGAAGGCTACAACCCTCAGCACCAATATGGACCACGTTTCATCAATTTTCACACTAGATCCAACAACTTCAATAGAGCACAACTTGTAGGCCACTTTTCATCATATTTTCAGACTGGACCCACTCCATACATTTAAGCATAGTCAAACATCATCAATAGATAGCTATAACACAACAGAACAGATCAGACACTTCTTACCACAGACTTCAGCAAACCCTAGTTTTGCATACGTGCTTCGCTTTCACTGATACCAGGTGTATACGCTCCTTCATGCATATCAACTCGCGTATACATCTGCACATACTTCAGAAAACCCCTAACTGGCCATACGCACTTTCCCTTCAGCAGATCCGCGTATACACGCGCTTTTACGATGATAAAATCGCGTATAATTCTTCAGACATTTCAGTGCAACACACTTCTTCAGAACAGATGCATAGCTCAGATTTTACCCTTCACTTCAGACAGATGTTCGCCTCATCTCAGATCAGATCATTCCATAAACAAATCTAGCAGATACAAATACATTCCAGATCTAGATTCCCTTCTTCATCATTTCTTCATTGGTGCATCATGCATTCAGATCGATCATTCAACTATAACCCTTTCCATTCAGATATACTTCAGAGAGAAGTATTCATTCAAGCTCAGACATCGTGCACCACACTCATGATTTGCACAATGAATTTCTTCTCCTTATATAGGTTTACCCTTTTTCAATACCTTGAGCCAAAACCACATTACTTCCGATGGTATTCCTGGACGGGATCACATAGACGAATCATTACTCAATACAATGGGTCAATACCATGGTGGTTACCCCTGGTTTTACATATTTAATGCGCTTTTGACCATACACGACTTGGCACGTTGTTACCCGCGTGCATACGCGACTTCTCCTAGACAAATCCGTGTATGCCTTGAGACATACACTTTTCACCATAGATCTAGCACATGCTGAATTCCTTTCTTCATTACCTTCTGTACTCACTGTAGATACATCAGATTTACATCATTTAACAGTTCATTACGACATATTCTATCAATCGCAACTTCATCAATTAGGTTGCCATCATCTTCATCAAGTGGGTTTCTATTCAAGGACAACACTCTATCAGGTGGGTTGCTATCAAGGACAACACTCAGCATCATATTGCCAACAAAAATCATATCACATCAGATTTACATTATTTACCAAGTCCATCAAGTCAAGAATAACTTCATCAGCTGGATTGCCATCAGGGACAACACATGCCAACAATCTCATGTCTTCATCTTCATCAAGTGGGTTGCCATCAAGGACAACACTCTGCATCATATTGCCAACAATCTCCCCCTTTGGACTTGATGGCAACCACGATGGTGTTTTATCACCACAACAGATAGGTATATTAAGAATACAATGACACCATGTCACTCTCACTCTCCCCAATCTTTGACACCATTATTTCTCTTCATTCAAACACCATGTCACTCTCCCCCTTTGACATCAAGGGCAAAGGGCGGATCAAAACCAACACACTCTCCCCCTTTTCTCCTCATGTAGAAGAAGCGTTCTGCAGATCTAATGTATACTGAAGTGACCAAGCTCCCCCTGAGTTCATGCTAAATCTTCAAACATATTTTTCAATGAAGTACATGACTCTATGAAATTCCTATCACCAAAGACTCATACTTACATCAATTATCCATCCAAGTGGATTTACATATGAGACTCAACTACCCAACCAAGTGGGTTTACAAATTTGACTCAGCTACCCAACTAAGTGGGTTTACAAAATTTGACTCAGCTACCCAACCAAGTGGGTTTACAAATTTATCAAGTCCTTACATGACTGAATATTACAATTTTACATCATGGATCTCTACATGGCCTTTTCATCAAACTACAAATATAACTTTAAGACCAACACCAGAAAGTCCTCAAGAAAGAGAACATATTTTAGAACCATCATAATGCCAACAATGCATTATACTCAGCAAAGCTAATGCTCCCCCTGAAACTGTGCATCCAAGCATCCTTTTCATATGACTAAGGCTCCCCCTTAGTTTGTGCATCCTGAACACTTTCACCAACAAATCATCAAGGCATCTTTATCAAAACATTAGAAATAGAATTATGAGAACTGAAACACCACCAGAGATACCAAACAGTATCAGAGATACCAAACAGCACTGCAGCTGTGCTGAAGAAAGCTGACCCCAAACAGAAATTTGTCAGCAACCATACATACGCGGTTTTATGTGCATGAACTCGCGTATATACGCGACTGTGTTTTAGGAAATCCGCGTATCCAATACCATATTCTATATTTTAACCAGATCTGATTCTCTGTGAGGCAAAGACAGTGTTCAGCTTCTTTCTGAGATATTTGAATGCTTCCCTGGAATACAGATAGATAGAACAGTGTAGTTGTGTCTTCAAGCGTCATCCAACGGTTGTAGCATAAGCTCATTAGTAACCAAGCCTTCAGATTCTTTGCAACATCAATACATTCTTTCCAAGAGAAATTATCATACCAGAACAACATCTTCAAATATGTGTCAAGCAATCATCCATGTGGTCCAATATCATTAAGATCTTCAAGATTTAACATGATGTAGCATATGTAGGGAAAAGGTCTCAACCATAGTAACAAACTCTGCATGATCCATTCTTATTTCTGAATCATAAGACTTCCAACTCATCCATTTGTGAGCACAAACGATACTTTTCAGCAAACAGGGCTCAAAATCTCATCATAATAAACCATGTACTAAGTCATCATCATGAGTATCACAATAACCAAAGAATAAGCAATTATAGTGCCAACAATGCAATGCTGCTCCCCCTGAACTAGTGCTCCTCCTTAACTTTAGCTGTCATCCCAATATCTCAGGGGCACTACAGAGTATGGATTATGGTACAAATGGATAGAGAAAGTGAAGCTTTAAGGCTTGAATGATGCAAATTTGGCATACAATCCATCAGATAGAAAGAGCACATCAGGAGGGATGTTCAGCATAGGATCGACAACATTTTCTTGGTACAGCAGGAAGCAGTGATATGTGGCACTCAGTTCAGCTGAGGCAGAGTACATGGCAACAAGTCAAGATGCATGTGATGCCATCTAGATGAGAAAGATCTTGGTTGGTTTGTTTGGTTCTCAGATGGATTCGACTGTGATACATTTTGATAACCAGAGTTTCATTAAAATCTCGGTTAATCTAGTATTCCATGATAGGTCCAAGCACATAGACATCTTGTACCACTACCTCAGAGATTGTGTTCAGAGGTGCATTATGTTACTTTAGTACATCCCAACAAAGGATTAGGATGCAGATATTCTGATGAAGGTGCTCGCCAGGAGAAAATTCAAATACCATAGAGGCAGGATCGGGGTGGCAGATAATCCCTTTCTTGTTGAGAGGGAGGATTTAAGTCTAAAAATAAATTGGAGCACACACACTAGTGTGGGACCAACATGTCCTAGTGATACATTAGTGTGAAGGCCAATTTAATTAATTAAATTGGTGCAGTGTCTAATTTAATTTTCACTTAATTAGATTGGACAATAAAATGTAATATTATCTCATGATCACTTGTAATAGTTAACTGAGTGTGATAAAATCAATTAGATCATGTATTTCGAGTTAAGGGTGGTTGGTGAGGCATGCAAAGTAATTCTATTAGTTATGGAGATCGAATTGCAGTTGGTGCATTAGTTTAGTGCATGAGTAATCAGTTAACTCAGTTAGGTGAGTTAGATTCAATTGAACTAGTTGTAACCATTTGTTTTAATAGTGAGAGATCAAGTGAATTAAATATTATTTAATTCACAATTAGTGATTTGATATGCAGCTGATGATTTACTATTAATAATTGCATGCATGTCAGTTCCAGTGGAGACCGAGTTGAGAAAAAGGTTAAAGGGATGTTAACTATTAGTTGTGTGATTATTAGGTTGCCTACATGCAACCATACATCCATTGTATTTCCCATAATCCTTGCGCATCTTTCGAAGGAAAAAATTCCTAAGGAATAGGGATTTCATTCATCAGGAATTGTACAAGAAAGGCACGTTGTTTAGAGGCTGAGAATTGGCTAAGTGTTAGTCAATTTTGTCCAGGTAAATGTGTGACAGTTGTCAGAGTGCAGGAGACTCTTGTGAGAAGAGTGCATTTTAATTGTTTCATGATTTCATGGTGAATACCCAATAGAATATAGAGGGGTTTTGAGAAGAAAGCTTTCCCCGAGAAATTATCCATGTTGTGGTTTGATTTGATTCTTTCTTTGCTTAATGTGATTGGCGATTGTATTTAATTTCCACAATTGATTTGTAGAATGATTCAGTATATAGCTTTAGTACATTGTTAGATCGGACTGAATCCATTGATATACGTATGTTTATATAATTTCTACAATGTAGGTATTTTTTGTAGCATGTTTTTGTTGAGCCTTGGGTGTAATATTCCAAAATGAGGAAAGCAACAATATATCTCATAAACATGGAAAGTAGCAGTGAATACATCAATACACCAATATGTGAGACAAATGTACATCCATTTTATTAAACATATAAGAAAATAATAGGCACAAGATCTTGAGGATCAAGTCACTCAAGCAATACCATACATGCCTCTAATAAGAAAATATGCAATCACGTGAAAAATAACCACTATACAAATGCCTTGAGCTAAGACAACGCAGTTTTAGGGCATAAAATGCTGCATAAAGATGTATCAATGTAGATCTATTTTTATATAGCTCAAATAAGGCTATGAGTGAAGATCTAGACTCCTAAGCACATTTCTAGGAGAACCCTAGCAGGGTTTCCGAAAATACCCCCAAAATACAAAATGCCGGAATGCAGCCCTAGGGCTAAATAGCAGCTGCTAGTGAATAACTGGATGGAGATGGCTGAATATGATATATAGAATGAATAGATCTCCTCCAATAGATCCTTCAATTGAAAGGCTGATCCTAACACTGAAGATCTCAACCTTCAAATCAAGCACTGAAACCTCCAGTGCAAATGCTCACTGAAATAATGCAGTCAAAGAGAGAATCCATGTCGTAGATGATGGGAATAGGTTGGCCTGGTGACAAGATGTGAAATAAATCTCAAGAACCTCCCTTTCTCATCTCCCAATGAGAATAATGATTCCTTCCCTAAAAAACTAGTTCAGAAGTGTGTTTCCCAACCCTCCACTGCAACACCCTGCAACACAACAAAAATCTAACAAAATATGTCATTGCCAAAGACTAAAGCTTGTTCGTAATGCGATGTGTGGAAATGAACAAATGATAGTACAATAATCTACCAAGAGGCTACCTCAAGGGAAGAGGTGGGATTCCGCTCGGGAACACCCTGTGCTAAACAACACTGCAAGCTCAACTAAACAGCTGAAGAATTCAGGAATTCATGCATACCAAAAAATCAATAATCAATAATATAACCCCATATGGCTGCCTTTCCCTCCTTATAAACAATGTGAGCCTTCTCACCTTGGGTCCCACTCATTAGGGTTTCCATTATCATGGATTCTTCCTTCCATTCACATTATGCTATCACTTAATGATGATCCACTCCCTCCATACCAGCGTTGTTGACTTGGTCAAACTTGACCTTGTCCACATGCATTAGCCCCTGTTCACACATGAGGGTGCTTTATCCAGCTACGAATATGATCCCTTTCACATTAAGAGGGATTTTATGCCTACTAAAGAGATTTATGGGCCTCCCTACCCATTTATTCATATAACTAAATGACAAGAGAAAAATTAATATTCCAATTAGCTGCATGCTAATTTAGGAATATTACATTGGGTATCTTAGCACTTTCTCGATTATTTATGAATTGCATCCTATTTCAATCATTTCAAATATATATATATATATATATATATATATATATATATATATATATATATATATATATATATATATATATATATATATATATATATATATCCATGTTTCCTGATTTTATGGAAGTCATGTTTCTAGCACTTTCTTGTTTTGGATGTATGCATTTCTGTTTCACTATACCATGCAACTTAGAAAGAAACACTTGTCCCGCAATAAAACAGTTTTGTTCCTAAATCCATCGGCCATCAATGCTCCAGTCACATCTAATGGTAAGCATTTTTTTCTCCCACGTATCGACATACTATCATTCTTATGCTATGAGGAAGGAGAGTTAACTATTGGGCAAACAAGGTAAAAATGTGTAACACTACCGCTTTGTGAGAAGGTGTTCTCCACTAAGCTTAGTCTCTCCCTTAACATCTCAATATTCCCCTTTGACAGGGGCTTAGTCAAAATGTGTACAACTTCCAAATTCAAGAGAACGTACTCAATAACCACTGCTCTCCTTTTGAACTTATCTTCCAGGAAATGGTACCAAATTACGATATATTTTCCTAGCACTAGCAGCACCTTGCTATTTTGAATCCACAAAGCCATGCAACATCAACTTTCCATCCTCAACATACCGTAACCGATAATGAAATGTGCCCTTCAAATAGTGAAGAAAATTCTTTGTAGTAGTTGAGTGAATTTTCCTTGAACTAGCTCAATTTATTTATTACAAAGAAAAACGCAAATATGAGGTTGGTTATTCACCAAATACCAGAGGTACCCTGTCTTTCTGAGAATCTTTATCCAATGAATCTGGAATTGTACTTCTATTTTCTCTTATTAGACACATGCTTCATCTTCTACAACCACCTGGGTTCAATCATTGTTTCCATTCATTCCCTTTCAGATATTGTGGTTTTTCATGAGGAGTATGACTCACATGAAAAGAAGTCTTTGGAGCTCCAACTTGCTCCCGTGTCTTGTGCAATGTATGGGTGTGTCATGCATTCTCTGTGTTTGCATTGGAAATTTTATTTTCTGAATCTAATTTCCCTCAAATCTGTGCAGAAGCATTTGGAACAACTATCTCTCCCTCCTCAACCTTCCCAAGATGCCCCTAAGACTTAGAGGACCAAGCCTTCTCATCAAATTTCATGTTTTGAATCACTTTTGTCTTATTTTGCTAACAGAATGTAGATATTATAAACTTTGAAGGACTCACTATAGCCAAAAATCCTTTTACCATGAGTTAATGCTTCAATAGAGATAATGCTCCATAATGCAAGTGATTGGTTCTTCTATGCCAAAGCTTGTGAAAAGTAATTCCTAGGAAAATATTGTTGAAAATGGCTTTAGAGAAGACATTTAACTACCTTTCCTGTTGCGGAGGCTAAATAAATGTCAAATTTATGGCATCTAGAGGTGGAGTTCAGGGGTAATGTCCTCCGTTGGGTGGTCGTATGTCGTTGCTGCACGTCTAGTGTGTTGGGAAAATAATTTTAGAGGGGGGTGGAACCGTATTTATCGCATATTCAAAAACTTCTTACTTTTTCATTCTTAAATACCCATATGCTACTTTCTTCTGGCTGCACTAGCCGCATAGTACGCGGGTACCCTTTACTAAACTCGCGTATGTACAAAGATCTTAATATGCAATTAGTTCTTTACTTAGATCCTTGCATTTATTCATTCATTAGATGTTTATATAGCAACATACATGTGCAGTAATAACATAATAAATCGTCACGCATAAGCATCACACATGAACACCATGATTTTAGGTGGAAACCAAAGTCGAGAGAAAACCACCGCTGCCGTTGCTTAGCCTTCAATATTTTATTAAAAAGAAAACATCTTACAACTTATGTGTTGGCACAGCCTCCTACCAGCACGCAGGCACCCACCTGCGCTTGTTTACCAGCCTCGCCTGGAAGGGAGCTCCAACCCCCTGACTCGTTTACCAGCCTCTCCTGGAAGGGAGCTACGACCCCCTGATCTCGTTTACCAGCCTCACCTGGAAGGGAGCTACAACCCCCTGACTGAAGGCTACAACCCTCAGCACCAATATGGACCACGTTTCATCAATTTTCACACTAGATCCAACAACTTCAATAGAGCACAACTTGTAGGCCACTTTTCATCATATTTTCAGACTGGACCCACTCCATACATTTAAGCATAGTCAAACATCATCAATAGATAGCTATAACACAACAGAACAGATCAGACACTTCTTACCACAGACTTCAGCAAACCCTAGTTTTGCATACGTGCTTCGCTTTCACTGATACCAGGTGTATACGCTCCTTCATGCATATCAACTCGCGTATACATCTGCACATACTTCAGAAAACCCCTAACTGGCCATACGCACTTTCCCTTCAGCAGATCCGCGTATACACGCGCTTTTACGATGATAAAATCGCGTATAATTCTTCAGACATTTCAGTGCAACACACTTCTTCAGAACAGATGCATAGCTCAGATTTTACCCTTCACTTCAGACAGATGTTCGCCTCATCTCAGATCAGATCATTCCATAAACAAATCTAGCAGATACAAATACATTCCAGATCTAGATTCCCTTCTTCATCATTTCTTCATTGGTGCATCATGCATTCAGATCGATCATTCAACTATAACCCTTTCCATTCAGATATACTTCAGAGAGAAGTATTCATTCAAGCTCAGACATCGTGCACCACACTCATGATTTGCACAATGAATTTCTTCTCCTTATATAGGTTTACCCTTTTTCAATACCTTGAGCCAAAACCACATTACTTCCGATGGTATTCCTGGACGGGATCACATAGACGAATCATTACTCAATACAATGGGTCAATACCATGGTGGTTACCCCTGGTTTTACATATTTAATGCGCTTTTGACCATACACGACTTGGCACGTTGTTACCCGCGTGCATACGCGACTTCTCCTAGACAAATCCGTGTATGCCTTGAGACATACACTTTTCACCATAGATCTAGCACATGCTGAATTCCTTTCTTCATTACCTTCTGTACTCACTGTAGATACATCAGATTTACATCATTTAACAGTTCATTACGACATATTCTATCAATCGCAACTTCATCAATTAGGTTGCCATCATCTTCATCAAGTGGGTTTCTATTCAAGGACAACACTCTATCAGGTGGGTTGCTATCAAGGACAACACTCAGCATCATATTGCCAACAAAAATCATATCACATCAGATTTACATTATTTACCAAGTCCATCAAGTCAAGAATAACTTCATCAGCTGGATTGCCATCAGGGACAACACATGCCGACAATCTCATGTCTTCATCTTCATCAAGTGGGTTGCCATCAAGGACAACACTCTGCATCGTATTGCCAACATAGTGATGGACCTTAGGTGATGGTATTAAAAAATAACTCTAATATCCTAGTTGAGTGCACCCTCATGCATGGATAATGCTTCCAAAAATAGTGTGCTCAACTGGAGAAGACTAGGTCGTTGCATGCATGCACCGAGCCTCTAAAATGAAGACAAACTAATGCACGACCTTCTTGGGATTTGTTCCTTGCAACATGCACTTTTCTCATAGATAATTGGGCCTTCTCTAACTCTAAAATAGGAAATTAACTGATGATGGTGCATGCATGCATGTTTCCACCCCCTACAAACCTATCTACATAACAACAACACTCCCAAATCAAACTAGTTCTATGCCTAACTTCATTTGTTAGCAATGCTGCAAACATATATCAAGGAATGGATGTTATAGCATCATTTCTCACCTTGACATGATTCATGATTGCTTTATGGCTTTTGGGCACCCATTCCTACAGACTTGGACAAATTCACTTAAAAACAGTGTAAAATCCCCCATCCGCGACTATGCCCGTGTTTTTCCGCGTGTATACGCGAGTCCAGCTAGACTTTTCCGTGTATGCCATTAAAATGATTAAAAAATATATAAAAAATCCCTAATTTCACGCTGGGTTGATGGTTACTCAGGTAGTTCAACCACCCCAGCCCGTGGCCAACTGTTTCCAACTGCTGAAACTACTTGGAGGGACTATAAAAAGCCCTCATGTGTAGGGCCTAAGAGAGAGAGAGAATTATTGATATTATACTCTGTTGGTATTCCCTATCCAAGTCTGATTCCCCGTGCCTCCTGCACTTTCCCAGTTCATTACAGGAAACCCTTGTTTCCTTGAGATACACATCCCTTTATATGTTATCTCGTATGCACCAGTTTTGGAAGGAGTCTTAGCGAGGCAAGGGCTGGACGGATCCGGACGACGGTCTGCGAAGGCCTTGGAAGGATCAGGTGATCTCTCCACTTGATTACTTTTGTACGTACTATTTATAATACAGAAGTGTCATGCTGTTCCCGAAATAAACGTGTTAGTGTATGCTTTTATGTATGAGAATATTTGTTATACAAGCATTCATTATGATTTATTTAATGTTTTATATGAATCTCACTAACATATAGAGTAGATATATGCTGTACAACTTGTCCTTTGTGCTGGTTTCTTCTTGTATTTCAGGTTAAGAAGGAAGGACGGTTGCTGGGAGTTTGGACTCCACGTGGATCTACTTCAAACGTAGGACCAACGGGTAAATCTCTCATTTTGCTCTATTTAGTTTTTCTGAATGTGCATGGTTGTGTGAGTCTCTGTTAAGTAGTACGCCCCTGCTCTGTGGAGGTTGTATCCCAACCAACCTCTAGGGCGTTAATTCCCCGAAACAGAACTGGCGACTCCGCTGGGGATCACATTCTTGTGATTCTCCTGTTGGGTTGTTTCCAAATGTTTGGTAGGTTGCCAATGTTTTTTCTGGCTCTTTTATAAATCTACTTGTTTTTCATGTATCAAATTAAGTCTTGGTGTTTTTTCTGTGCTTGTTCTATTGTTTTTTTTTCTCAATATTTACCTTTGCATACGCCTTCTTCTTTGCACACAAGCCGCGGTGATACACGCGGAAGTTTGTCTGAAGGAAAACCGCATACGCGAGTTTCCCTAGGAACGTACGCGTATACATCGCCGGTTATACTAAATTCTCAGGAAGCCGCGTATACCTAGGAAGATTTTGAATTTTAGGATTCTAGAGCTTTTGGTCCTTCGGGTCATGGAGGCCTCAGGTTCCGCAGTCTCTCGTACTTTGTCGGAGGGGAAGGAAGTGGTTTCACGTCTTTTCTTCTCTTTCGTTTGAGTGGAAACTAGTCTTTTGGCAAAAGTTTTGTTGTTGGTGTCGGCACTTCGGATTGAGTTCCAAGATCGTCGTTACTTCTCGTCGTTCTCGCTTTATCGAACAGAGAGCTTCTTCTCACCGACTCGCTCCTATCTTTGTGTTGTGCTGCATTGCAATTTTTGCTTCGTTTTCGATTGGTTTTCTTGAGTTCCATAGGCTAGGTTTTGTTGCAATTTTTCAAGAACTTTCCTCGTTTTCTTCTTTGGAGTCTTTTGTTGCAAAAATGTAGTTTGCACTATTTATTAGGTCGATTGGTCGAGTTTCTGCCTTCTCTTGCTCTTATTGATCTTGGTTATCATAGCCTTATAAGGTTTGGGAGCATTCTTGAAGTTTGTGCTTGAAATTCGGTCTCGTTTTGGCTTGGATTTTTTTTGAGAAAGAAAGCTGGTCTTTTTCTACAAAATTTCGTTTTATAAACTAAAAAGCCCAAAACATTTGTTCTCGTTTTTTGTTTTTTTTCTATTTCAAAAACTCAAAAAACATTGTCTTTTGTTTTTGTTTTTGTTGTTGCATTTTCATTTTCGTTTGGCCATATCTTTGGAGAGCTTTTGTGAAGTTTCTTGCTTCTAGTTTTTGGCTTGATTTTGAGGAGAAGTTGTCATTTGATTTCTTATTCTGTTATTAAGTGTTTTTGGTGTCTTATATTAAGAGTTCTGTTTTCAAGAATTGGCTTTTTGACAACAAAAGATGAGTTAAAACCGAAGGAGCTTTTTGGGAAATTTCACTTTGTTTTAAGAGATTTTTTGCATCTTAGGATTTACATGCTCGTAGTGATTTGCATTAGGTGCATTGAATCATTTAGTTAGCTTCTTAGTTTTTGTGAGTGTGAGTTTGCAATTCGAAAAGAAAATACAATTTTTTTAGTCTCAGAGAACTCGTTAGATATTACTTTTCATCGAAAGACAGTAAAGAATCGCATGTGCATGTAGTTAAGTTTTTATTAATTTCTTTCGTTAGCCAAAACACCATTGGTTTCATCTCCATATCCTTGTGACTTAATACAATTGTACTCTTAAAATAAGCGATTTAATCTAAAAATCAATCATGTTTTACTATGTCAATCACTGCAATAGCTAGGTTGTAGGGCCTAATGAGTAGAGAGTTAACTTCAAGGCCGCTCAAACAAACATAGAAGTTATCTGAGCAACTAACCCGTGAGGTGGATCGGGAAAGTCTTCCCCATCCGAGAGTCAAGCGCTTTAGGGGAAGTGAAGGAGAATGTGTGGATACCCCCCTCCGATTAGCCGACCCGACTCAAGACTGCTCCGCCCGGGCTTCTGACATACGCGATTGGTGTCCTTAGTCATTCTCCTGTGTTCCACACAGATCACGGGGAATATTCTTTGCAGTACCGAGGTGTGACGTCGTGATCACTTTCTCGCCAGCATTCGGGGTGCCCCTGCGGCTTGGTGCTTGAGCCGAAAAGGTCATAGGAGGTCGGTCATGAATCGGCTTCAGTACCTTCGCTAGTTGTCTCCGGGGCCCCAATCATCCTGCATCGCTTTCTAAGGCCCTATACTTCGCTTCCCGTATTTTGGTGTCCCATTCCTCATCACCCCGTGAGCGGAAATACTTGGAGGCTGCTTATTGTCGTTTCTCAAAAATTTTTATTTTTAGTGAGTGCTTCTTGCTCCTAGCTTGCCTAGCTTTTCACTTTTTTGAGTCTAATATATCAAATCTATAAAAGTGGTCGATCGTCGCCGACGTTCGAGGAGAATCCGGGTTATCTCCAGAGTGCGTAGCCTTCTTCGAGAAGGAGGAGAGATTTAGCAAGTGGTTTCCACCGTGAGTCCGACGCTCGTGGAGAGAGATCCTCCACCAAGGTCTCGAAGGTTTCTGTGTAGGGGCCGATTCCGTATCGGTTCCTGGTGAGGAGCGTTCCGCTCACCCGCGAGTGTTGTTTCCTCAGGAAGAAGATTTTAGATAGAAGATATACCTCGAGCCTTAGCTACGTGTCCACTCTTCTCCGATCATCCGTTTGTTATTCAAGATATCGGACCTAGGAAACCGAGAGACCGCCGGATCTTCCATATCATTCTTATCTTCGATGCACACGACCGGGAACGCGACTTCTACCGCGGTGAGTGCCGCAGTATCTGCACTTGCTTCGTTGGAGGCAAGTACTCTTGCTTTATCTTCGATTGCTTCTAGCACCGCTATGTTTGGCTCTAGGTTCACCCAAGCATATGCTTCTATTCGGTCCCTTTCGTTCGTGGATGTCCAGCTTAGTGGAAATCCCTCTTTTTCTTTTTCTCGCCGTTGCGCTCGGATCTACACCCATGGCTAACATGGCTAGGTGGATCACTTTCCATTTCGGTGGTTTCCCCTTTGGGACTAGGCATATTCCTGGCCCCAATCCTTCTTTAGGTCGTTTCTACGTCCTGCACTCCGCAGTTTCAACCCTCTTGGTCCGGGGGGCAAAGTTCGACTACTTTCACGGATGAATCCCCGTGTTTGCCATAAACGGCCGGGGCAGTGGAATCGCTCTTCGCGGTCATCAAGGGAATGATTCTTTCCCTTCATCGAGTGCTATTAGTTCTTTTTTCTCCCTCCGTCTAATGCGTGGTCACGGGGCTTTCCTCTTCGCTCAATACTTCGGGGGGGAACTGTCCGGGTTTTGGTAACTCCTGACATGGGGAGGAGGTTCTTCTCCGTTTTCTACTTAGTCCTTCGCGCACTGTGCCTCATCAAATCCAGGCTATTCTTTTTCGTAATGTTGGGAATCCATCTCATCAAGGATGGAATTCTCGCCCGCTCGATTACTCACGTGCAACGTTAAACTGCCGACTTGTCAAAGTTAACTAATGACCCGATTCCGAGATATCGGTGGCTCTGGCCCCAACCAAACTTCCTTCCGGTGACATTCCAAAGTTTGAAGGTAAGAATGGAGAGGATCCTACGACCACATCACTCACTTTCCACTTATGGTGTTCATCGAACTCCCCATCGATGACTCGATTAGGTTGAGATTATTTCAGCGTTGACTTAACCGGAAATGCCGCAAAATGGTATATAGAGCTCACTGGAAGTGCCGCCACATTTGGAGAACTGGCTGTCATATTTAACCATTTTCTGTTGTCTGTCAGATATGAGGTTTCCGGACCAACTCGGCTAATTTTAAGGTGATGAGGCAACTCACATTTCGATCGTTATTCTAGAATGGAGGAGAATAAAGAGGCTTATTAAAGCCCATATTCCAGGTGAGTTCTTCGAGTGGTTTTTAAAATCTCTACAACAGCGTACATTTCAAAAGGGGATGTATCCCTATCCGCTTCTTCCATGAGCAGCCATCTTTAGGGCCCAAAAGATTTAGAATTGATCTATTCTCTACTCCGTGATACTTATAAGTATTTGCCCAATCCTCCCCACTCCAAGGCTGGGATTTATCGAAACCCAAACCCGGTCCGCATGGTGACGGCTGTCGGATCTGTCAATAGTAGTGTAGCTAGCCCTTCGCTCAATCGCAAGCAGTTTGCTCCTACAATCTTCTCCTTCCGGGGTCGCCGTGCTCAAGGATTCATCCCCTTCCCGCATTTTGTCCATAAATGCCCACCTTCCGAGCCCAAAGAAAATCAACAATCCGATGGGAAGAAGAAGGCAAGAATGAAGGCAATGGGAAATAAAACCAACGAGCGTGTCAGTGAGGGTCAAAAAGGAGAAAGAAAGTGAAGCTCTCGTGCAAGCTTTGTACTCGAGACCATCTCACACACCTTTGCCCGAAATTCGTAGATGCTCACAATTGGCACTTTGCCAGGTTCTTCTAGTTCCAAAGCCGTGCTAACAAACCCTTTTCCCCAAGGGCGAAAGAATTAGTTGTTGGCGCGAACCAAAATCCTCGGGGGCTTCCTCTCGGAGGTGCCTCAGGAAACTCCATCGAATATCTATTCCTATGATGAGTGCTCACGTGGATGTCGCTACGAGATCCCGTGATTACATGGAGGAGGAATTTTCAGCAAGGAAGTTCGATAAGCATCGAGCCGCTCTACATCACGAAGCCAATCGTTGAGTCTATGCCTCTGATGTCGAAAGCATCTTCTAAGCGGTCAACGATTAATATGAACGCTGGTGAGCTACCTGCGTAACTACTCGATTGTAGAAGATTCGGTGCAGTCCTCAGGTTATGTCGCCTTTAGAGGTACTCCAGTTTCCTTGTCTCGCCATAGTTGCTTTGCTCATCGCCATTGGGGCTATTGATCCGAAAATTCCTCTTTCCCGATTACTTTTGATATGAATAATTTTAAGATGAGACTTCCTCATCACATGGCATTTCATATTAAATCATCGTATCAAAGACCAACATCTTTCGAACGGTACGATGAGGGTGCTTCTACTTGCGTGATGTCTCCTCGCATACCGGGAAGACACTTCTGGATCTCCCAAAGCCGTTCCATCTAGCACTCGTTCTATCGCATTTGATGGTCATTCGCACCCCATGATATTGTCCCAGCTTTGCCCATCTATGTTGGGGGAACCGTTAACATAGAGGTTGAGGTGATGCAAATTTTGACTACAACCTTCTCGTTGGGGAGGAACTGATTTATGGAAATGGATGCTGGCTGTATCTTCATTATTTCGAATAGTATGTTTCCCCCACGAAGGGGAGGATCGTTGCTGGATCAACTGACTGCCCCTTCCTCAGACCTAGATGCTCTTCCGACTCATCCGTTCCTAAGTCGTGGATAATACTAAGGCCAGCTCGTTGAGGAATCTAGGAGTTGGAATGTATCTTCCTCGATGGGTTATTTCGATCTTCCTCCTCCTAAGGTGTTCATTAATGCTATTTCATCCTCCAAGGCTCCCCTCAAGAGAGTTCTTTCAAACTCATTATTTTTCGTACCTGACCTTACCTTCCCAACAACCACATTGGAGGAAGGGCAAGGGTGGAATGGCATTCCATTTCGTAGCCGAGATTGCATACGTCCGTTGTTGACACTCTGCACCGACCCACCTCTTTCACCGAAGAGTTGGATGGTGATGTGGCTCCTATTGACGCTTACTTCTTCTTCTACCTGTGATTGTCTAGATACCACTCTTCCATCCGCTCAAGAGGCCATCTCGAAGCGATGACAGTATGGATAGACCGTAGATGATTTGCATCATCGGTCTTACTTCCTACCGACTTGAGCGAAGCTCGAAACAAGCTTCAAGTCCCCGCCCCGGACTCCGTTTCCACCCAATCTTTGAGTTCTTTAGCACCAAGACAGGTTTATGTCGAAGGGGAACATGGCCGTGGATCTCTCCTACTATCCCGGCGTGAACATCCCGGTGAACCTAACATTGTCGAGAACGTTTCATTGAGCGAATGTTCCATGAAGAGTGTTCAAATCTATACCGAGCTCTTCAAAGAATATAGGGATGTTTTTGTTTGTGATGAGGAGGGAAATGCTCGGCATAGACCCATCTATCGTCCAAAGATGAGATCAAGACGATGAAAACGTTGGCTTCTGGCCAGAAAACTGTCCGTTGCTATCCAGGGGAAGGCACAGCCTATCAAAGCCGAAGTTGAAAAAGTCGCTTTACAAGGATTCATTTTCCCGGGCTCGACCGAATGGGTTTCAAACTCCCGTTCCTAAGAGATAAAAAGCAAGAACGATTCGAGTGTGCATCGATTTGAGAGACTCCGAATAAGGCGTGTCCTAAAGATAATTACCCCACACCTTTCATCGATCGATTATCGACGAGTGTGCCGCAGAATCTAGGATTTTCCTTCATGGACGGTTTCTCTCGGTTATAATCACCATTATCCGTCTAGAAGATCAACACAAGACCGCATTTATTTGTCCCCTCAAGTACGTTTGCATATAATAAAATGCCTTTTGGTCTTAAAATGTCGGAGCCACTCGCCGGGCCATGTCTTATGCCTTCCACGACATCAAGAAAATTATCGAGGCATACTTAGATGATCTAGTCAAGCCATTCTTGAAAGAGGGAGCTGATCATCCCGGTCACCTCCGGCAAATATTTGAAAGATGTCGTTTTTTTAAAATTCGTTGAACTCGAACAAGTGCTGCTGTAACATCCGATTACCGTTGGGATTTATCGTGTCTAGGCGGGGAGTTGGCAGATCCTTCAAGGTTGAGGCAATGGGCTACCTCCCCGTCTTCAATCCGTCACCTTCAAAGTCTCCAAGGGAAGCTCCACTGAGGTTTATCGTCAACTATGCCGAGATTACAAGGAGTTATATGAGACTGGCTAAGAAAGGAGTTCTTTTTCTTGGGACGACTACGCTCAACACTCATTCGATGCCTTGAAAAGGCATTGACCTCTCGCTCTCATCGAGTCCACCCGATTATAGCAGCAGGGATTTCTTCTTTTTGTATCTAGCTACAAGAATCTACCATCGCATTGTTCGGGTTCGTGAGGATGATGCTCTCTGTTGAGCATGTTATTTACTACCTTAGTCGAGACTAGTAGGACTCCGAAATGCGATACACCTCGATAGAAAAGTTAGCCTTAGCAAAGAAATTACAGTCATGGCAAGCCGATCTCGCATTACATTATTCTTCGTAAAACTTATGTCTTGCAACAAATGCTAATCCATTTCATTTTGTCCTTTCATGAAAGAAAGGGATTTGGGGCAAATATAATAGATGGATTGTGATATTGGGCTGGTGAATTCGATTCAGAGTTCATGTCCGGCCAAATCCAAGAAGTCATTAGTTTTTAAGGGAATTGATCTCTCCGAGTTGCTCTGTGGAGAGGAGAGATGATCTATGATGAAAGTCCTTTTCCTGTGACGAACACTTGTTTTTAATCTCTCCACAAGATCCTTGGTATGGGGATATCATTGTGTATCTCCCGTACCGCGGTTTCCCTCTTCTTTTTTCGGAAGATGAGCCTCGTAAGCCGCGTCACTTGGCCAAGAATTATTCGATTATTGGTGATGCTTTTGTACCGTCGAGGGGTTGATTCAACTTTCTAAGACGCTGCTTTTAACTTTCTCAAAGAAGCCGAGGTCAGGTACTCAATGATTCTCACAGCGGGAGCTTGTGGGGGTCATTTATCGTGGCTTACATGTACCAAAAGATTTTGTGTGGCAGTGATACTTCTGCCTCATTTTCAAATATTGTATTGAATTCTGGGCTAAGAAGTATTATCCTTGTTTGTATACTCGAAAAATGTTACCATCCAGCCTCCGCTTTTTTCTAGTCGTTATTGTCGGACCCTTGATAAAGCGGGGGTATAGATTATACTACTTGTAACTCGCCTTCGGCAAAAGGTCACAAGTACATTATCGTAGCAATAGACTACTTACTTAAGTACGAGGCTTGCGCCTACTTTTGGGAACGATGGTGAGATCGCAGCTTCTTTCTTTCAACCAAGTTATCGCTCGTTTTTGTGATAGCCTAGAGAGATTGTCACCGACCATGGCAAGCCACTTTCTCGAATAGTATGATGGCCGAGTTGGCTCTAAACGGTTTCCCATAGAGCATTCACCTATATTATCCTCGGTGTGCCAATGGGCAAGTGGAAGTCGTGAATCCTCGAAGACAATTTCTTCAAAGGACAATTGATAAACATAGATCCAACCGGCATATTGCGCGGGCATCCCGCACTCGGGCATACAGACGTCAGCTAAAACTCCGCAACGTTTCACTCCGTTTCGCTACCCGACGGGTGGAATCCGTATTTCCCATTGGAATGCGAGATTCCTTCCCCAAATTAGTCGTTGAGCTTCTTCCCCGACACTTCTAGTCCGGAAGAGCCAAGCCATCCGGGAACATCTTGGATGAGTAGCCGAGATGCCGCCACGTTGAATGAAGCGCATAAAAACCGAGCTAAAGTTCCGCATGATAAGGCTGCTAAGCCTAGGGTCTTTTCCAAAGGTGACCTTGCTTTTGTCTATGCCCAAGAAAAAGATGCTCAAAGGTGAAAGTTGTCGATGTGGTATGGCTCCTATATCGTTAAAAAAGTCCTTAAGAAAGGAGCGTATACCTCGTTGACTTCGAAGGAACGAGTTGTCGGAGCCCTGAATGGGCTCTATTTTGAAGAAGTATTTATGCCTAGGCTTTGGCCCAGGCATTTTGCTTTGTATATAGTAGTTTTTGTTTTGTACATATCCATTTGATTTCGATTTTTGATGAGGTGGTGATGTTTTGATCCGTCGAAGGTTGTGTTGATGTCATGAGTCATTTTGGTTTCTCACGATGGTGTTAGGTAGACACACCGAACTTAGCTTCCTACGTTTGGGTGCTTCATTATCCTTCCTAATACCGTTGGTATCAAGAGGAGTCCGCATTGGTCCTCGTCTAATAACGTATGCAATACATCATGTTTGTCTGATTCACTTAAGCAATATCTTTGGGTGTTGATTCGTTGGTGTTTTCTTGACTCACTGTAAGAATGCAATGGAACAACACTTATCTAGTACGAGATCCATCTTTATTGGGCGATTGTTCTTGAGGGTATTGTTACAAAGGTCATTTCAATTTTAACATTCATTCATATTCCTGAAATAGACAATTGGTTTGCCGACTCATTAGCTAATCGTTTTAGATTGCATATTAATCATTCAATACAATAAATTTTAATCATCAAAAACATCATACATTTGATACATGCAGATCACATCACATCAAATATCGCCGTATATATATCATCTGAGTGTCAAAAACTTTTACAAAATTTGGATCCATAATCTCGTACAAAACTTGGGCTTATGCCCCATCATGTTCCGCCTCAAAAAGAATATACAACAATCTAATATATAAAACTGGCCTACTCCGAGGACCCCGCTCGTAAGTCGTGTTCCTATAGAACATAATCATAAAGGGGCCACAGCACGGCGAAATAGTCTAACCCAACCACGTGGGTACCCACAACCCGTTCGGACGGTCACGGGCCCACGAGGCCATAGGGATTTAAGGCCGGGCTCCTCCAAGCTCGCATCTACTCGAGAGTCCCGTCTAATCCACTGCCGCTCACTTGCGAGCGCTTGTGGCGCGTAGGCCCTCGTGACCTAACCGGTCCAACATCCGAAACATGATCATTTTAATCATTACCACAGAATCCAATCAAAACCATGTTTGTTTTCATTTTTCAGTACATATTTGAAAAAATCAAAAAAATCATATAAGTCAAAATTTTTTTTTTTGCAAAAACTTACCGATCGCTCCCCATGTCACGGGAAGTACTAGATCCGGATCTCCAAGTCCATCCCAAAGATAGGAGGTCGTCCACTCCGGCGATGATCCGTTCTCCCCACCACAGAAGAACTCATCGTCCCACGTGTCCGGGTACTCGGGCCGCCCCGCTCCTTTCATCAAGTGCTCCGCTCAACGGCAATTTTTTGGTCCGCGTGCCGCCGAGGAAGGTCGAGATGACTCTGGTCTCAAAGCCGGAACTTCAAAGAAGAATGGTTGTCAAAATGGTACCATAGCCAAAGTGTTTAGTTTTTACCCGCGAATAGAGGTCGCCTATTGTTTCATGTCTCCAGAAAGGGTATTCGTGCACCAATCGTAGACGTGAATCAAACACTCTGGCGAGCCTATACCTTCATTCAAGGCCCCGGATGTGGGCCGATGTAGTGAGGATCCCCGCCACTCACCGATGGTGAAAAGGAGGATCTTCATGTGCAAATCCCCAATATCTCTAATTGCAACTGCGTTCCAACCTTCTTGGGAATTATCTACGCACATAACCGGACATAATCCTCCACAGCTAACCTCCCCGTGGGTTTGGGTGGGATATTCACTGGTCTCCCTCTCGAGAGTCCTTGGAATGATGAAATATATATCCTCCACTTCTATGCGTAGGGGCATTCGATCAATTATGAAGTAATCCGATCCGGTTCCTAGTAATTTACGAGCATTTCAAGCAATCGATTACTTTTCATATTGGGCATTTTAAAGAATTCTCAACAATCCCACGTGAGGATGTTTTGAGCCGGCATCTGGCCCCGTATGACCTCTTGGTCTATCACATGCTCACGTTCCTCCCATGAGATGGTCATCCCGAGAAATTTCAATAAAATTTGCATTAGCCACGCTTTTTTGGTTACTACTTCCGCGCATACGCGGTTTTCCCCGTACACAAGCCGCGTGTATACGCGGGTTTCTTCACTAAACCCGCGTATAAAGGGGCAGTATGCAATTTTTAGCAAGGGTTTTCACAAAAAATCACTTAATTTTAATTTTCAAACGACAAAATGAATAAATTGTGATGATTAAGGAGCTCACTCCCGGTTTCGATTAATTCGACTTCATTTGCCATATTCCCTGATTTGACGAAATGTTTTTAGCTCCGGTGAGCTCTTTTCCAACCGCCTATGCAATAATGAACCAATCGAGAGGTAATTTGTGTATTTATGGTTAAAAATTGAAAATTTTCGCAAAAATTTCTTTATGCTTATTTTTTCAATCTATCTATACCGTATAACTCGATTGCTTGGAAGTGCCCAGCTTTGGTATGTTTTCGGTACATTTTGACGATTTTGAGATTTTCCCCGGTTTCGATCCATGATTTCCGACTCTTCACCATAGATATGATCTTCTACCGGCATATAGGTTAGGGAATCACTTTCCGTTGCATCTGCATACTAGCCTCCATATCGATCACTTGCCTTAGGTCGATCCCATCGTGTCATGAGCATTACACCCATTTCATCACGATTTTTAACCATGACTCGATGGTAGAGGTTTTCCTTTACATGGGCTTCCTAGCTTAGTTCACTTGTCTATGTCGCTTTTATGTAGGCTCCTGGAGTCCTCTTTAGTCCCGCCATGTCTTATGTGTTGAAGCTTCATTCTTCTCCCTCATCACTTATCATTTTTCTAGCTTATACCCTAGAGGCTCCCCGTGTCAAGTAGTTGTATTACCGCATTGCATATTGGCTACTTGTTTATCCCGGCCTTTAGCCTAGCTTCATTTGACTCGATGTTTAAGCCAACTTTTAACCTTGACTTTCTATACAAGTTAACCATTGCATGCACTTAGCTATCACGTACTTGACACCTTTTGTTCCATGGATGGAACGTTCCTCCGAGTATCACCGACTCGCCGCCACCTTGCATTGAGCATAGGATTGTTCCAATCCTGCAGAACTAGTGTATCTGCTTTCTTGATACTCGTTCTCTATCCATCGTACCATAGCATTCTTTATTATTTTTCAGGCTTATTATATGAAAGACAAAATCAAATATAACAAAAAGAGTGTGGAACGGATGTCTACGTTATTGATGGCAAGACAGAGTCGTTTGTTGTGCCGAATGTATTATATTATATATATTTCCCCTTCATTTGGGATGGTTCTAGTTTTGACCTAGGTTCAGCCTTTACCATGTTTCACTTGTCGCCTTCCTGGGTTGGTTATCTCTTCCAATCATATGGAGAGTTTGTTTTGCCTCCCGCAAGACAGACTTATACAAAAGGTCACTTTTATCGCCATGGTCATCACGTAGCCTTACTTTCCGTCTTATCAAGATCATGTTCTATCACATCGTATGCTTCTTTTGGTCATTTATTGGTTTGAGAAGGTCCTCTTTGACTTCGTCGGCGGTTTGTTCTTTATCGACTACGACACATTGCTCGAGATAAAACTCAGAGTCACACTCTTGGGCCTATTTCCACTTACCGAGATAGGTGACTCGTGCTCAGCATTTGATCATCATCATGGGTCTTTGACCGAGTGGTTTCCCCCGTGTTCGACGCGCACACATTATCACACTTGGGATTCGTGCGTACCTGATTTCCATTTGACCCTATCTATGATTCTCGCCTCTGTGTCGACGTCATTATTGGTTGGTTCGCAGGGTTTCTTCCATGCGTTAGTTTATCTTCGTGCACGTTGAAACGATTTCGGTTTTGGTTCCATCACTCTTACCGTCCGATTCCTTCCAAATCTTGCCTGTGGTTACACTCGCCGGACCGATGGGATGCCTTAATGCCTTCTTCCGCGTATCTTTTCCCATTGACTCCGACTCATTTCTTTCCGGAACAAGATCTAGAGTCTTTTTGTCACATTCTTAGGTCTGGCAAATAATGCGGGTGCATCTTCAAGTATCGACAAGTGGGGATTCATCATTGCCTCCTCGACAAGTAGATCTTTCAAGTGTTCGACTTCAACTCATTCATTCGCACTTGTCGTATTGTATTAGCACCTTGACACTCATTATCATTATCTAGGTATGTCTCGTGTTGGTTACCCGGATACATCAATTCCCGCATCCAACACATGGCGATCACTACGGAGACTCTATTGTGTAGAATTGTACCATAGTGACGGTGAAGTGACCCCAAGTTGTATCAAGATGTTTTCGGTTCACTTTGACAAATTCTTTCTCGCATTCCGCTGATGCTGCCCACCCTTATATGTTGCGCTCAAGACAAAGAAGATCTATATATGTTGGTCCCCGAGTTGCGTGATCGTACCGTTTGATCCACCTCTTACATCCTAAGACTTGGAGATTCAGTTTTACTTTATTTGATCAGACATCCGCCTCCACCATCTTTGATCGCCTTTCTATATGTGATAATGGACATTGATTCAGATTTGTATTTCCGGCCACAGCCAGATGATTCATCAGGTACTTGGCGTCTACCATATACTTGTATACATGTTGGACGATTTCAAGATTTCTATATGATGTATTTGATCGAGCATGGGTATACGTCTAGCATGAGTTGATTCTCTGTTTCTTTCTATGCGCATAATACATTTCGGCCATCATGTACCCCTTCCCGAATTTACATATTGTAAGAGTCCGCACAGCATCATTTCTCACCTTGACATGATTCATGATTGCTTTATGGCTTCGGGCACCTATTCCTACGTACTTGACAATTCACTTAAAACAAAGGTAAAATCCCCATACGCGACTACATGCTCGTACTTTTCCGCGTGTATACGCGAGTCCAAACTCTAGAATTCTTCACGTATGCCATTAAAATGATTGCAAATATAAGTAAAATCCCTAATTTCGCTACTGGTCGATGGTTACCAGAAGTTCAACCACCCCCACTTCGTGCCAACCGTTTCCAACTACTTGAACTACTTCGAGGGACTATAAAAATCCCTTCATGTGTATGGCCTAAGGGAGAGAGAATTATTGATATTATACTGGTTGGTATTCCCATCCAAGTCTCGATTCCCCGTGCCTCCCGCACTTTCCTAAGTTCATTGTAGGAAACCTTGCTTCTTTGAGATTACACATCCCTTTATATGTTATCTCGTATGCACCAAATTTTGGAAGGAGCTTTCCTAGTAGGGAGGCAAGGGCTGGACGGATCCGGACGACGGTCATGGCTGCCTTGGAAGGGATCATGATTCTCTCTCCACTTGATTACTTTTGTACGTACTCATTTATAATACGTAAGTATCATGTCGTTCTCGAAATAAACGTGTTAGTGTATGTTTTTATGTATGAGAATATCTCGTTATACAAGCATTCATTATGATTTATTTAATGTTTTATATGAATCACTAACATTTGTGAGTAGATATTAAGGCCGGCATAAACTTGTCCTTTGTGTCAAGCCTTCTTCTGTGTTTCGTGTTAAGAAGGAAGGACAAGAGCCGGAGTTTGGACTCCACATGGATCTACTTCAAACGTAGGACCAATGGGTAAATCTCCTTATCTCGCTCTATTTAGTTTTTTCAACGTGTATTGTGTGAGTCTCTCGTTGCGGCACGCCCTCGGCTCGTGGAGGTTGTATCCCAACCAACCTCTAGGGTGTTAATTCCCCGAAACAATGGATATGTTGTTATAGCTTCGCTATGAGTAAGGAGTTCAATCAACTACTGAGAAAACAAGGTAAAAATATAACACTTGGGATTTGAGATTCTAACAATAATCGTCTTCAGTTTTTTCTTGCCATCAACTTGGACTGCCAAGAATTTAACTCACCGCACTGTAAATTTGGAAATTTGGAAAAATTTTAGTTATCGGGACATATCTTTTTATTTCTACACCTTATCACTTTTTGATTTCGTTCCGTAACCATTTCCTCGATTCCTTTAGCATTTTCCTCTCTTAGTATAAAGTGGTCCTTTACAAAGCATGTTTCAAGTAAGTATGCTTCAAGAAGCAAATCTTCAAGCATTATGATTTCCTTGTTTCACTATTTCAGATTCATTTTTTATTGTATTGATATTTATTTGGATACGTGCCTTAGTTCAAGCGCTATTATGGTCCACAAAAGACAATATTTTTCCTTACTACTATTATACTTAACCGATTATACTTACTATTTAATTATACCTACTATTTAATACTCCGATCAACTCCTACTAGTGAGCCAATGTATTGTTGGCCGCTAGGACTATCATAGTTCAAATATAGAAATGTAAATGTTTTTATCAAAAATCTGTGTTGTGATTAGATTGATCATGATTTGAAAACATCGAAGTTAAACGCTATTATTGTGGCACTAATATGAACTCGGTTCATTACAAAGCCTGATTTGAGACACACACACTCTCTCTTTCATAAAATTCTTCATATTTAAAATACAAAATATATACTTTCATTTTACACTATAAAATGCTGCAAGATAGAAGCAATTACAAGCGACAATCGTGAGGAAAAGAGTTTTTCCAATAAAAAATAGGCACATAGGGCCAAAAAATTGATGTGTCTTAATGCTTTGTAGCACCCAAAGATGCCATATGGTCAAATGTATAACAGTTCCAAGCATGTGCAACATTGCCTCTGTGTTCTCCAATATAAGCCTAATTAAGAGAATGATGAGTGCTATTGCCCCCTTTGGATATCTAGATAATAATTTATTCTTTAATGATTGATATAAATGATAATAATATCATTTTTCCTATATATAACGTCCCTGGGAAAATCCTCCAACAGTTTATTCACATCATGAACAAGGTTTCCTTTATTGGTAGATTATGTGCTAACCGTGTGACCCAATTTAATGTGAACGATGCTTTGTTGTTGGTAAACATGTGCTAAACCTCAAGACAGACCCAAATGGATTATACCTTGTGATATTTGTGGTCATTATGGTTTTGGCATGGCATGCAAAATCACTGAAAGAACCATTGGGGCCATAAAACAATGTTATCTATCTACCTACCTACCTTTCTACCTATCTAGATATATACAATATTTTTTTCTTCCAAAGAAACCTCAGAGTTTTATTTTAGGAGAACACTTCTCCGTGGAAAACCCTAAAGTACTTTCATGATCCATAGATGGCAAATTAAGTGTGCAGTGTCCCTAATATCGTTCTTCCGTTAGGGGGATCAAGAGAGTCAAATTTGGTAACCTCCCTAACTTTGGGTGAGAGGTCTCACATCGTTCATGATAGTTTTCCATACATGGCTTACATAATGCTGAGCTAATTAAAGAAAGAAAAAAATTGTTTCTGAATTAAAGGACATATATTAGACCTTTGAAAAGTAGGCTCTGAAAGATGTTGACTATCACAAAACCTATGAGTTATTTCAACAATAGAAAACTGACTTTTGATGGATTTACAAAACAAAAATACATCATTGTAGAAGTCAGAGTATTTGTTCCGTAGAGTAATTTTATAGATAAGGTTCATGAATTAACCATTTGTATGCCCATGCCGAGGAACTCAATGGTCCAAACACCCCACTCCAACCTCAATGCCTCTTTGAAATGCCATCAGCTACCTTGTTCCTTTCCCCGTATATGTGAGACAAAGAAGTGTGTGGGAAGGTTGTCATTTAGTGTTGTATATCATGGAATGGATATAAAATGAAATTTATGTGTTGATTTCTTTCTATATATATGCTTTCTAACACTTATGGATGACATCCATGTTAAGCCCGTTGACAAACTAGTGTGCATCTACTCTAGGGGGAATCAAATTAGGGACTTTTTATTAGGGTAGAAAAATACCCAATGACATTGGAAGAAATTGTCAGTTGATCCCTCATGTGTGTATGTTTAATACAAAGAGTGCACCACAAATTCAAGGCGTAACAATAAACACATGGTGGTAAACATTTGGTAGCTTTATGAGTAGAGACAACATTAAGTGGCGAATCATCATGGTTTCTATCGGCTTGGTCTCTAAAGGTAACGTCAATCGTTGGGTTAATAACGATGGACTCATAGCCATCAATGTTGGACCCAAATAATTTTGTGTTAGGGATTCAGTGGTTTCCCTCAGCTTTTCTTTTACAACTTTTCTAGCCTAGAGATGAGGTTAGCCTCCAACCTCCGAGATTTTTCGCAGTAAAGGTGGAAATGTTCATGGAGAGAATGCAGGTTTTCCTTACCATGGTACATGGGTCCCTTCGTAGCTTCAAATACTATGTTTTCCATATTTCAAGGATCAAGCTTGAAAATTGACGTGTTTAATTAGTAGCCACAGGTTCGATAAGGTTTGGCCAAAGAATTTGTTGCTCAATGCAATTGTCATTTATTAATTTATTCGACTTTGGTCTACTAATTGTTGCATATAGTGATGCATATATATTTACTTACACAATAGTTCATGTTATCCGTACATGTTATTTGTATTGAGTATTGAAATTACTATAGAATGGCTACATTGCCAGGTGCCTTTTCTCATTAGTGCAAGGATGGAATGTCTGGAATCATTGGAAATATGTCTTGGCTCTCTTCCCACTAGTTGAAGGGACACATTACCAATCGATCAGAGAATAATGAGGTGTTGGTATATGTAGAATGTTAGCGATGTGATTAACTCCAGAATTGGATTTGCTGTTTTAATTTGATTTCGTCAGCTTATAAAATTATATAAATAGAAACATTTTATTACTCTCATTAGTGCATGAATGGAATGTCTTGGAATGATGGCAAAGATGTCTTGCCTTTTTCCCACTATCCAAGGACACACTACCTAATGCACTAAGGCACAAGGTTTTTTTTTTAGAGTATGTAAAATGTTATGATGATTAGTCTAAAATGGATTTATTCGCGTTTTAATTTGATATCATAGTTACAAAATTATATGTGTGTGTGTGTGTGTGTGTGTGATACAATCCGAAGATCTTGCATCGTGCAAAGAACATCACTATATTATATCACTGCAAATGTGGTTCATACTATAAGCCCAGTCTTGAATCTTTAGATTTAGTTTGCTTTCTCGCATTAATGATATATTTGGTTATAAATTAAACTTTTGAAATAAGTAACAATTAACACTATTTATTGTCCATTTTGTATGTGCATTCTAGTAATATTAGGCATTTATTTTATGAATAATTGAGTGGGTTGAGAAATTTTTTGTAGAACTCTAGCAAGGCTTTCCCTAAGAGCAATGACATGCTTGGAAACAACAATGGGAAAATGTGTCCAGATAGAATGAAGATAAAAGAGTAGAAGTGTCCATCAAAGAAATAGAATACTATCATGTACAATGATTCAAAATGGCACTTGATACTATTAATTTCGGTAGTCGCGTCACCGTGTGAAATTCGTATCATAGACCTTTTACATTATAATCGACTGTATTCTCACTTTCAAAGGCCGAAAATGGCAACTTTGACTGTATGACTACTATGTTCTATGTTTCATTCCTCATTTTAGTCTTGTCAAGCCAAGGATTTGAGGCTAATTATAGAGCTTAAAGGATAAAATGTTGGCAATGAAAATATATTTTGTGCTAGTAATATTAGTAGGCCATTCATTTTATGGATAACTGTGGTGGGTTAAAAAATTTTGTGTAGAATCGTCTAGCAAGGCTTTCCAAAAGAAGCAGGCATTTTGGAACAACAATGGGAAAATGTGTCTGCATTAGAGAATGAAGATACAAGATAGAAGTGGCCATCAAAGAAATAGAATAGTATCATGGACAATGATTCAAAAATGGCACTGGATACTAATTTCGTAAAAACTGCTGATTCCGTGAATGCCGTATAATAGACCTTACAAAGATAATAGACTCATTCCTATTCACTTTCAAAATCGGAAATGAAACTTCGACTTAGCATCGCTATGTTCCATGTTGCATTCCTCACCGTATTCTTTGCTGCTACGAGGACTTAAGGCTAATTATAGTTTAAAGGATAAATGTTGGCAGAAAAATATGTTTTGGTAGTAACATTAATAGGGCATTTATTTTAGAATAATTGCTTGCCAGAAATTTTATGTATCCTTCAGTAAAGGCTTTCCTAAGAGCACAAGGACAATTTTTGAAACAACAATGGAAAATGTCTAGATTAGAGAATGAAGATAAAATATAGAAGTGGCTATCAACAACCTAATAGTATCATGCAAAAAATGAGATTCAAAAATGGCATCTATACTATTACTTGCTAAAGTCGTGTTGACCGTGTGGTACCAAGGCGAATCAACAACAAACTACCAAATACATTAATATAGAAAGTACTATATTTTCCATTAATTATAAATACCTAGTTTAATGTCAAATAAACTAAAAAGAATATATGTTTCTTTAGAAAGGCTTGGAATTAACACAAGCAAAAAAAATATTTGAAGGCTCTTGTTTTTAGAGATTCAATGATCGTAATCAATCAAATGGCATGGTAAAATATGTAGAGAGAACTACTCCCATCAATTCTTCAAAGAATCCACCTCCTCTCGCTTCAATTTGAAAATTTTGAATGTGTTCATATCTTTAGGGAAATAAGCTCTAGATCAGATTATCGGGGGCAAAAAAAGGAGCCACTTCCGGTTCAAAAAAAATATGAAATTAATTTCTGTGAGAACAAATCTTGTTCCCTATACCATAATTTGGTGAGAATTTATTTAATTTCTAAAAAGGGCATTACGGGATCATGGCAACAACACCGAGTATAAGTATAATATCGAACCGTCGTAGTATACAATCTCTCTCCTTGCCATCTATCGTGTGCTCTGGAGAGGTGGAGCCAAAGTCATTCTGATTATAAAGTACATGAACGACACAAATAACTCGATGCCATCACTTTTTCTATTTAGGTAAGCCATGTTCAAAGTCAACAACTATTGGTTGTGTCATTAAATATTATCCCTTAGATATGGTTTCCCATTTCAAAGTAAATCTTCGCAGTTAATTTCCTGACCTTGCGTATACTGCACTGCCTCTATTCACTTTTGGAGGCCGGAAATGGCAACTTTGACTCGGAAATATTTTTGTTCTATGTTGCATTCCCGAGTGTATTCTTATCAAGTGAGGATTCAAGGCTAATTATAGTTTAAAGGATAAAAATTTTGGCAATGAAAATATATGCTTTGGTAGTAATATTAGTAGCGCATTTATTTTATGAATAATTGTTTGGGTTGAGAAATTTTTTGTAGAACTCGGTTTAGCAAGGCTTTCCTAAGAGTACGGACAAGTTTTAAAACAAATGGGAAAATGTCTAGATTAGAGAATCAAGATAAAATATAGAAGTGGCCATCAAAGAAATCAAATATTATCATGTACAATGATTCAAAAATGGCACTCGATACTATTAATTTTCTATAAAGTAGTGTTGATTTTGTGTACTACAAGATCAACAAATAAACTACCAAATACATTAATATAGAAAAGAATATATTTCTCCATTAATTCCAACAAATTAGGATTGGTACTGTAAATAACCAAGTTAATATATGCTTTAGGAAAGGTATGGAATTAGCACAAGTAAGAAATATTTGAAGGCTCGTTTTTGGAGATTCAATGATCATAATCAATCAAATGGCATGGTAAAAAATGCGATAGAACTACTTCCGAAGGCCAATTCTTCAAAGAATCCACCTCCTCTCGCTTCAATTTGAAAATTTTGAATGTATTCATATCTTTAGGAATTAAGCTCATAGCAGATGATGATAAGGAGCTTACTGCCCAAGGATAGTATGAAATTAATTCCAGAGAACGAATCTTGTTCCTCCCATTCCATAATCATGAGAGAATTTATTTAATTTCTAAAAGGGCCTTACTGGATCATGGCAACAACACCGAGTATAGCATAATATTAGACCGTCAAAGTATACAAGCCTCTCCCCATGTTGAAATATTAAAGCTCACAAAATACTTTGAACAAGAAGAAGAAAGAGTACAAAGGCAAAGCAGGCGCATTGAAAGTGCACAACACTGTATTTAAGAAGAATGGAAGAACCGTGAGGGAATGAATTTAATTGCTTATGGGCTGTACCACAGAGATGATAGAGGAGAATTAATTTTGTAAGGGTGAAGTCATTTTCTTTGCATGAAACGAAGATTTTCCGTAGATCCGAAGTTATTAAAATCGTCAATCTTGCTTTTAAGCCCTCAACTACCAAATATGAAGAAAATTGAATAAAACATCGAAAGACTTAAAGTTTTCAAAAGGGAGGACAAGGGTCTCACCATTTTAGCGCAAATCACAATATCGCAAGTTTAGATGCTAAGTGTCTTGTTGATGGGAAGTTTGCGATAAAGGACCGTCGCGCCATCGCGCATCGCACACGTGTGATATTACAAAGTTGTTATCGCCATATGTTTAATCCGCGATGCACCGTGCACGCGCCATTGCAGATCGCACATCGCAAGTGTTACCTCCACTCATCCATATGTTTTGATCGGCCAATTTGCGATGCGATCCCATCGCAGATCGCAAATGTTACATTGTGCATTTTTTTGTTTGATCGCGCCATCGCAAATCGCACCATTGCATTTTTTGTTGGATCCGCCGATCCGCCGATCGTCGATGGGCGACCGCGATGTGGTCCCCACTCGTATACGTTATGATTTGATTTGTCGGTTCTGGAAAGGCTATTTCCTTTGTAATTGTTTTTTTTTCTTTGTTTTCAAGTTTTATAACGCGATGCCATATAAAATTATAAAAGGCCCGAGAGCTAAGGAAATGTAATGTTATTTTGCTGTATTTGCCGTGTGAGTGAGTCAGCAGTAGAAAAAACACAAAGTGAAGATCAACAGAGACCGTTTAGTGCGTTTTGAGAGAGAGACAAAGATTTTTTTTTTGTGGAGCACTACATCTGTAGCAGTCTTACTCATATTTTTTGAATCCTCTATACCGAGGGAAGACATTTTGTAATAGTTTTTAGTTATGTTTGGAAATAGAAGAAATCATACTCATGCCATCTCTCTCTCAGCAAATTTTTGTTTTAATTTCTCCGAGTTTACTCTCTACATTTCCTATTTTTTGGAATTTTCAATTATTCCAACACTCAGCCATTCATCATGCGCTCGAGAGGCAGAGGCCAAAGTCATCTGCTCATAAAGTATATGAACGATGTAAATAATCGATGCGCCATCACTTTTTCTATTTCGTAAGCCATGTTCAAAGTCAACAATCCGTTGCGTCATTAAATTTTGTCCCTTAGATATCAAGTTTCATTTCAAAGTAAATCTTCAGAGTTAATTTCTGACCTTGCAAGATAATAGACCTCGTCTTTATTTACTTCTCGAGGTTGGAAATGGAAACTTCGACTCGAACGACCGTTTTGTTCTATATTGCATTCCCGTGTATTCTTGTCGTGGGTTTGAGGATTCGAGGCTAATGAAAGTTTAAATGATAAAATGTTGGTCATGAAAATATATGTTTTGCTATTAATATTAGTAGGGCATTTATTTTATGAATAATTGTGTGGGTTTAGAAATTTTTTGTAGAACTATTCAAATAAGGATTTTCATAAGAAAGCGTTCGAACAAGTTTTGAAACAATAATGGGAAAATGTGTCCAAATTAGAGAATGAAGATAAAGATAGAAGTGGCCATCAAAGAAATAGAATAGTATCATGCAATTATTCAAAAATGAACCTTTATACTATTACTTTCAAAAAAAAAAAAAAACATTCTAGAATAGACTTTGATGCTAATCAATCCCCGGTAGGTTGGTAGGACAAACTCATGACTATGATTGACAAAGACCAATTAGCGGACTATTTCCATTGTAGTGAAGTGTGGATAGGACTGACACTTTACGTGCTACTTGTTGAGTTCCCAACATTGTTAATCATAATTCTTTAAATGGTGCTAGCTCAATGGAAGAGCATCTCGCATTATAAGCAAGAGGTCACCGATTTGATTCCACCGCGCTCTTAACATGACTTAACTTGTAGTTTATCTTTGATTAAATATTTTAAGTATATTGATTTATTTCATCATGGTGAGATATTTTTCTGAATTCATTATTTTATATTGTCTCTAAAGATACAAAAGCAATGTTGTATTATATTTGAATTTAATATTTTATTGTTCTCTAAAGAGACAAAATGCTTGTGTTATATATTGTCTTTATAATATTTAAGACATTTTTTAACTTAAGATAATTTAATTGAGACAACTAGTTACAAACAATATTTAACACAATACACAAATTTTTCTTTGTCTCAACTTACTTTAAATATTATTTTAAACCCTTTGTATTACATTGAGTGATCCCAATGATTTAAAAAATAATTTCCAAACGTTTTCCAAAGTCAAGTCTTGGTCGAAGACTGTATGGAATCTGCAGGTTTCAATCTTATCACATATTACCTAATTTCATCGACCATGCGTCTAAAATAATGGAGTCGTGTAGCAAATGCGAAAGTTCCAATACGAGGGTTGGTTTTGAATGAATAATCGACAAGGGTTTCAGGTTTTAATAAAATTAGTAGTCGCTGGCATTGGAATTCCAGAGATATTATAAATGATGAGTTACAGGTTTCCAACCCTATATAAATACACATTACAACGCTGTACATCTACACAAGCAACTAGACAAATAAATCGTTTCGTTTCTGAGCACATTTTCATACTAAGTAACAGTTATCGACGTTTCATATCTTGCAAGTGAAGATGAAGGCCAGCCCAGTCCTAATTTCAGTTGTGTTAGTTTTTGCAACTTTTCTTAGGTCTGCTTTTATTTGCGGATCCGGATCCTGCTAGAGATTTTGCCACGGGATTGAGAAACTTCACTCTGCGTAACATTTTCAAGAATGGTGATGTTAGTAGCGATACTGGCGGGATTCGAGCTGCAACCAATCCTCAAAACTTTCCGGCAGTCCAGTAATATATTCAATATATTCATGTCATTCATTCACACATTGTTTGTGTGTAGATGCACAATATTTGTTATATATTTTCGTTGTATAACGGCCATATGGATGATATATAATTAATGGTGTTAAATGATTTTACAGAACACAAGGGCTGTCTGTAGTGAGGTTCAAAATGGTTCCGTGTGAAGCAACCTTCCCACATACACATCCCAGAGCTTCAGAAGTCTTCCCTTTTATCTGGTGGACCCCTTCAAGTTGGCTTTGTTGACACCACTGGTAATAACCATGAACACATCTTCCTCATTAACGATGATTCCATGATGTGCATTCTCTTATTATGTACATATGATCTGATTATTCGAATCCTGATTTGCTATAAATTAATTAATTAGGTGCCTCACACATCGATATTCTTTATCCGGGGACGTTACTGTATTTCCTAGAGGGGTTCTCCATTTTGAACTCAACGTTGGAAGCGTGGAAGCTGAGCTTTGTCTGCACTTAACAGTGAAAATCCCGGCACTCTGGTAGGCCTGCATAAACCAATTGTATTTCCATTATGTTTTAGCCCTAGTGCTGCAATATATTTCAGATGATTATCGATTATGTAATATCATGCCTCTAATATTGTTTTATATTCAATCAATGATATACTTCAGACGAGCACCGAAGTTTTATTTCATATTCCCCAAGAGAGCGTTAAGTGGCAACATCGTTGAACGTGGACCAGAAGACAGTAAATTCAATTCAACCGTGCCCCGATACGCTCTTGGTCTGAAGAAAACTATAAACAGTGGTTGTGTCCCCGGCAGAGATATTACACAGCCTTTTAGTCACCATTGCCCTGACCTATAATTTACTGGAATAAACCACGCCAACACGTAGGCGATCATAGGCCAGAATCGCCTCGGGTTTTGGAAAATTGAAAGAATAATAATGATGTTGTAAAAAAAAATTGTTATGATGCAAAAATAAATGCTGTCTGATTGTGGATTTCATCATTGCTTTGGTTCATCTCGAACACTGAATACTGCACAACTAGATCTTCCATAATCGCTTCGACGCTTAGGGATAACTGTGTACTCATGTTTATTTCTACCATCAAGTACAGTATCTTGTTTTATGGTTTAATTAAATTCCGACTTATTCTTAATCACTAAATTCTATTAACATTGTAAAATATAAATAAATGGTTGATGTTGAATTTAAAATTAACAATAATAATATTTATTTTATAGTAAAGTCTTTAAATATTTAATATTTAGTTAATTAAATATTTGTATATTATCTTTATATATAGATAATTGAGTAAAGACAGTTCACTAATAAATAATATTTAATATATAAATAAAATTTATACCTATGAAGCGGAGTATTTTTTCTCATAATTAAAATAGAATTAACAAAATCCAATAATAAAAAATTATCTCAATATTTATTATAAATAAAATATTTTTCTATTTAAAATAATTAAATTGTTTTAATATTAGTTAGTAGAAATTCTTTCGCACAATCACATGCAAAGGAACGCATTATTAATTTTGTATTATTTAAAATAATTAAAAGTATAAATACTTTTATAATTAAAACATTTTATTAATATAAAAATATAGAAATATTAATAATGTAATAACATATTAGTAAATATAATAAATTATTAGTAAATATACTAAATATAAAATAAGTTGAAATCTATTTATATTTTATATATAAAGATAAATAAAAAATATTTATTTATTTATATTTATATAAAGATAAATAAAAATAATTATTTAAGAATATTTATTTATTTTTTAAATATTTTTTTTTTGGTTAGAATCTCATATAATCCTTTACATTACTCGAACATTATTAAGTGAAATTATAAACATAAACATCTTCACCACCCAATATCGACATAAACATTTTCACCTACATCATTTGCTTCGATTTTGAAAAATATCTTTAACAATACGTGAGGGAGTCGTGCTGGCAAACAACTTAATACGAGAGGCAAAACAATCTCAAAAAAAAATTATTGTTTGCTTTCAAAACATTATTGTATATTCCTTGTATTATTTGTCGATATTCATATATATTTTTCTTCGATGCACCATATGTCTCTTACATAAATGTGTTTTGTTTGTGAGTTATAAATTTTGAATTTTACGATATATAATAAAGGGTGTTTAGTTATTTTATAGAATATGATTAATGAGGTTTAAAATGGCTATTGTATTCACCATATAAATTTGGAATATTTAAAAGCTCGACATTAGCCATTTTCATTAACTTATTTAATTATCGGAATCTACAATCTACATTAAGATTACTTCCTCAACACTCATCGTAAAAAGTCCAAAAAAGCTTCAAAGGCTTTGTCGACCTGTTAGTTTCCTTTGTTCACACCGTCTACATTCTTAGGGTGAACACGTTTTCTTGTTAAAAAGGTATTTTTATGGAATCAAATATCGATATTAGGATCCGTTTATATAAATTAATTAACCTAAAGTTGCCTTTGTTCACACCGTTGGTACTCTTAGGGGTGAACACATTTTCGTTAAAAGGCATTTAATGGAATCAAATAGAGATATTATTAGATCTCATATATAAATTAATTAATTGTTACACATTGATATATTTTTTTATCTCGGGAATCTGTTGGTGCGTAATATAAAGGCACAAATTACATAAAGATTTCACACAATAACACAAACGAGTTGCGCTCTCATCGATCACAAGAACTTCAATCACAATCTTGCCGAATATAATGAACTTAGTGATGGCATTTAACATGACTCTGTTTGGATTATGCACACACTTACCAAACTCATTCATCACATAACTTGACTTACTCAACGCTCTACTTAATCGACTCTCTAACTCACTTACCAAATTCATCCATCGACTTACTCAATGCTTACTTAATCGATTGTCTAACTCGTATGTGTGTTAATTTAACTATTTTAACACTCCCACTTAATTACGATCACTAAACTAAAACATAACTCATGACAACTCAAACATGCATGTTGGTTCCTATAACCCTGTGTCGCAAACAATCCTATCAATGGTGAGGCAAAAAGAAACAATCCCCAAAAAATTATTGCTTATGCCTCAAAACATTATTGTATATTCTTGTATTTTTCGCCGGATATTCATATATTTTCTCTTGTCAGATGCACCATGTTCTCTACATAAATGTGTTTTGTTTGTGTGAGTTATAAATTTTGAATTTGATGATATATAATAAAGGGCGTTTAGTTCTTTTATAGAATATGATTGTTGAGGTTTAAAATGGCTATTGTATTTGACCGTATAAATTTGGAATATTTAAAGCTCGTATTAGCCATTTGCATTAACTTATTTAATTATCGAAATCTACAATCTACATTAAGATTACTCTCAACACTCATCGTAAAAGTCCAAAAGCTTCGTAGGTTTTGTCGACCCTGTTGCCTTTGTTCACACCGTCGATACTCTTAGGGTGAACACGTTTTCTTGTTAAAAGGTATTTTAATGGAATTAAATATCGTGATATTAGATCTCGTTTATATAAAATTAATTAACCTGTGTTACCTTTGTTCACACCGTTGGTATTTTAGGTGAACACATTTTCTCGGTTAAAAAGGCATTTTAGTGAAATCAAATATCATATATTAGGATTCCGTTTATATAAATTAATTAATTATGTGCCACACATCGATATATTTTTTATCTCTAGAATTTGTTGGAAAAGGTATAGTAAAGGCACAAATATATAAAGATTTCACACAATAACACAAACGAGCCGCAACTCTCTATTGATCACACGAACTTCAATCACAATTTCATTGAATACAATGAATTCGTGAAGAGCATTTCTTAACAGACTTTTTGACATGCACACACTTACCAAACTCATCTATCACATAACTTGACTTTACTCAACGCTCACTTAATCGATTCTCTAACCCACTTACCAAATTCATCTATCGACTTACTCAATGCTTACTTAATCGATCGTCTAACTCGTATGCAAGAGTTAATTAACTATTTTAACACTCCCTTAATTACGATCACTAAACTAAAACATAACTCATGACAACTCAAACATGCATGTTGGTCTATGTCTCACTGTTAGGGTCCTATAATAATAGGATTCATAATTTAGAATTGAATTTGATTAGTCTTGTAATATGTATATACTTTGTTTTATGCAAAATTGTTTTCCGTATTAGAAAAATTAAAAAATGTAAAGAGGGTAAAAGTCCTAAAAGAAAAATCAAAGGAATTGAAAGAAAATATCAAAAAGAATAAAAAAAATGAACTCCAAAAAATAAAAATAAAAGATAAAATAGATCATGAAAGTGATGCAAATTCAAATGCCACTACTTTTTACTTCACTTTAAAATAATATTGTGTGCAACTTGTCAAAAATGTTACGCATTCTCGAAAGTCAACCGCTTAATACTGAATTCTTTCCATGCTTTAAATTTTATGTTGATAGATAGAGGTGAATAAAAAATCTAGCCAAACCGTTTAATCTTTTGGAGATCAAAGAGTTAGGTAGAGAATACAAGGAATCCCAACAACAATCCGAGCCCTTCGAAGAAATACAAAGATAGAATTAGTTAGTTTGATGTTAAAAGAAAAAATGAATAAGGGTCTCATAAGCTCAAATGCACCCATGTAAATGAAGAAAAAATGTTTGCAGATAATGGGTAGGCGTAGAATCGTCACAAGGCATGGATAAATTTAAAATTGGGCATTTCATTTACTAACTTCATTCATAATCATATCCTTTGTAAAAATACTCCCATCCCCTTCATTTTTATTCTTTCCTTTTAGGCACTCATTTTTCTCCTTAAAAACCCTTTCCTAAGTTTAAAACGCATTTTCTTTGGGAAAAGTAAAACCCCTTTACTAATTTTGCTTTATTAAAAATAAAACACTAAAAACCCATAAAAATACTTTATCCTAAGTCTAAATGCTTAAATCTATATGTTGAAGCCCACTACAAATATTCATCCCCGATATTAATTTTACGTTAGAAACTTAGCAGATTTTAACAATCTCACTCATACTAATATTAACATTTACTTTATTTATTAGCTCCCTTTATATATTATATTTATCTCGTATTTAATTAATTTCTTTATATATATTATCCCCAGCCGTTTATTTTAAATTTAATACATAGTTTTGTTTCCCTGTATATGGTACATCTTGGGCCCACTATGTATTAAACCCCACCTATTATAAAGTCCCACTTTACCTAACCCCATTGGCAAGTATTAAACCCCAACCTTGTCACATAATTTAACCCCGACCAATGAAAATATTTCATAACTCGCATAGCATAAAGTCTCAAGTCCCACGCCATCAAATCCCGATACTCCATCGCATCGTCCCATCCGTTAGATCAGCACTAACTAGATCTGACGGCCCATGTCCCTTTCACATCTCCAATAGTCTGACCTTTAACTACACCCTAACCTCGTGAAATACATGGTTTTCAGAGCTTCGCTCCTACCTACGTGGCCAGTTTCTATTTGATCGCATCGATCTAAACTTTATCACCTACCACCTTTGGCCAGTGCGAAAATTGCTCAGCGGTTTCTCCTAACCGTTATCCAAACCACCTTATCATTTGAAAAGACTCATGCATTCAATGTAAATATTGTTCGTTAAAAATGCATATAACTGCCCTTTGCTAGCCCTTTTACCACTTTTTGTTATAGTTTTGCGTTGAATAAGCATTTTCAACCATTTTTCAAGCACAGATCACTCTGCCGACCCCATTTTAAGCCTTTTTCACCAGAAATCAAGATTATTTTCTGATACAGTCGTTGCAGAACCGAATTGAAGCTCTATAAAGACCAGAAGAACCTCAGAGAACCTCTGCTACTTCATAAAACCTTTACAAACTTACAAATATTCTTTTTTTCTAGGTATTCTTTAGTGATTAGGCCTGTTCCTAAAGCTAAAAGGAAGTCATTCAAGTAATTGAATTAATTTAGGAGTTTTAGCAGACCAAAAACACTTATTGCCTTCTCTATCCTTTTCTACAGACCCTAATCTTCCTTTCACAAAATTCTGAGGTACTAAGATTGGTTTGAGTTACCGATAATGTAGTTTGATTAATTAAATCAAGTAGAAGCCTTTGGAAACCTAAAAGAAAATCCCTGTTGCTTCCAAAATCATTTTTTCTATAAACCTTGGACTTATTTTACAAATTCCCAAGGCCTGAGACTATTTTTTATTACAGATAGTAATAATTGACCAATTGGCTTCTTAAATGAGTCTGGAAATTGTAATAATATTTTTGAGGTGCTCCCAAAGGCCTGAAACCATTTCTTGAGTCAAAAGATTAAATAAATTAACAAAATAATGGCTTCCAAAAGCATTGTATCTGTCAATCCTATACAACCCCCAGTTGTAGATGTAGAACACACTCCCCTAGCTGACAAATATTTTAAGATTAATCACACAGTCACTAAATTTAACCTTCTTGAGCTCCACTGCTGAACCATGAAAAATCCATAGACCAAGCAAATGAGGTTTTCATTTGGGAATCTAATTTTCCAAAGTATGTATTCCCACAAACTTTCCAATGCCCAGAAGTGATCAGACTTTGTCAATATTGCTATTTCCCTGACTAGAGAGCCATAATAAACCCTAAAAATGAAATTCTGACTACTATTACTGCTGAGTCAATCAATCAAATGCTCCAGATCGAATCCAGACCAGATGAAATTCCTTTGTCCATTGAAACTCTTACACAGTTGTATCTAAATTTTGACTTCTCGAAGAGGTTCCAGATATTCCAAATTTTCATGCCTTCATCTATAGAAATTCCCAAGATAAATCCTCCTTACCCATCTGCAAAATTTTCTAAAAACACTAGACATATCATTAGCATGTTGTCTTTTATTCTTGGTTATTTCACAAATGAGTGTGCTCATGTTACAATACTAGGTTTTTTGTCTACTTTCACATCTGGTCAGCCTCCTGCTACCATTTTCAATTTTTCCCAATACCTTGCTGATAATATTCATGAACAGTTGGTCAAAATGCCTGAAGAAGGTGTCTTCAAGTATTCCTCAGTCCTATTCCACATGTTTTTATCCTTTTAGTCTGAGAAATTTTCCATCAACCTTCAGAAGCTTGATGTTGAAGGAAACCCACAGTTAGTCATATTTTTGACTCCTTTAATAAAAAAAGACTCCACACAGTCCACCTATACAGATTTTATTGATTCCTTCATTCATCCTATGGTCAACCTGTTGAATAGAAACATGCAGCCAACAATAAATGAGGAAATTAAGAAGGTCCTACAGTTGTCAGAGCATAATGGAACAAGATATTGGTATTTGTATAAAAACCATACAGAGATCAGGGTATATGGATCAAATATTATTCCATATATACTGCCCAAATACCTCCTAATGAGGTTATTTTCCCTTGAGTACATAATGCAAATTATTAATTATGATGGAATCAAATTCCTGGTATCTAAGAAGAAGATACAGCTCAAAATAAAAAATCATGTTGTCCCTTTTATTTGTAACAGTAGAGATACAGGTCTAGAGACTAAAAAGTATTTGCAGGAGTTTAAATTCAGT